>JAECYV010000008.1:997218-1176840 GCA_023014305.1 Lepiota subincarnata
AMCGCTCCCGTCCCTCCRATCCTCCACTTTCGTCTAGAACAAGCACACAAAATTGCTTGGGAACACATACCTCCCCCTTTGYCTCCTTGCCTCATCTAACAACTCCCCGCTCCACCACCCATCCTCTGGCGTCGCCGTAACAGCAATGATATCCCCTGCTTGGAAATCAAACTCTTCGTCGATCGTCGCCTGGTAGTCGTACAACGCTTTCACTGAGCACAAGACACGGATCAGCCATACTCGTAATAAAACACCGATGCCAATTTAAACACAATAGGCAAAATTAAAACACGACTCTCAACGGCAGAAAAGAGAACACCGGTAAAGGGCGCCCATATCCCGGCTCTCTAGCGAGTTGAAATAACGGAAGACCCATTCGTGCGGAAACGAACAACACGTCAAGGCCCCCGAATGCAAATCCCATACATTTAGAGTAACACGGAGTGAATGACGTACCATAGAATAAAATCGGCATCCCGTCCTCTGTCGTCTGACCTGTCGCAGGGGGTGGTTGTTGTTGTTGTTGTTGGTGTTGTTGGTGTTGGTGTTGTTGCTGCTGCTGCTGCTGACGTGGCACGAGGCTCTGTTGCACCTGCTGTACTGGTTGGTGCGGAATCTGCACCAGGGGTTGTGGCGAAGGTGATCGTCCAACCGGACTCGCTTGATCCCTGTATCCGCCGTACATACTGCCACCCATTGAACTCCCGCTCAGAGTCAGCTGACTCTGACTACGACTAGGTCCAGTTCCAGGCTGCAAATACCCTCCTGCACTTCCGCCCCTTTGTGGCCCGTTAACCATTGCGTATGCACTTTGTTGCGGCTGCTGATACGCTTGYTGTTGCTGAGGATAGTGCCCATACCCTGATGGTGTAGGCGCGGGTGTCATGTATCCTTGTTGTGCCTGTGCCTGTGGGACTTGATACATGCCGACCATCTGTGAAGGTGGTGGCGGGGGTGGGGGCGGCGTCACAGCTGAATACATCGGCTGTGCGGGGGGTGCCATGGTAGGTGCAGCAGGTGCACCGGGCGCAGTTGCGCCACCCAAGTAACTCGACCGTCTCTGTTGTGGTTGTTGTGTCTGCTGTGGTTGTTGTGATTGGGGTTGCTGGTGCTGGTTGGTTGGCGCGATCCCCCCGTATGGCGAAACAGCCTGCGAATGCCCCAAAGGCGTCTGCCCCCTCTGCTGTAACTGTTGTTGCTGATACCTCTGCGCCATATCATCGTGCCACACTCTCCCGCTCGAATCAAGCGCAATGCCTACGTTGTTCGGGCTCGTAGCTCTCACCGGCGTCCCACTACTTGGTGGTGTAATATACGTACTATTCCTCCTCTGTTGCTGCGGCTGTTGGAATTGTTGAGGTTGTTGTGGCTGTTGGAATTGCTGAGGTTGCTGGGAATTTTGAGGTGGTTGTGGTGAGTGTGATTGCGATGACTGCCCAACAGTGTTCATATTCACGATTTCTCCAGGTCCAGGACTCGGACCCCTTGAAGGTGGCTGAGGACTGTTACTCCTTGAGCCTCCGTGCGCGCCAATTCCGACATGACCCACGCTTGGCCGCCTTGCGAGCGTTTGTCCGTGTTGACTGGTCACACTCAACGAATGTCCATGCGCAGGTCCAGATCCATATCCCGCCAAAGCCGAGGATGGGCTCTGTACGTGTTGTGAAACAACACTTCCCCGCCTGCTGTTCGACCGAGAAATCACCTTGCGCTCACCAGGAAGGCTCTGGTGATAATCAGCCAGCACTTCCTGCACAACCTCAGATCCGGACGGAGCCACGGCGTTCTTGGGTATCATAAAGTTCGCAGTGGGCGGGTTGGGGGATGCGGATCTCGATACGGGAGGTGGCGGAGCACCAACAACTATATCCGCAGAATTCCTATAATCCCTAGTAGGCTGTGAACCACTGCTAGCGGCACCTGGCGAAGCCGAGGTAGCAAGGGGTGAGAATTGCCCACCAAGTCCAAGCGAATCTTGGCCTTTGGTGTGGCTGGGTCCTGCGATGGCATTTCCGGTGCCACTACCACTGGGRCCTGCGCCAGTAGCATTGGGGGCTTGACCCTTGTAGATCGTGTTCCTTCTCGTGCTTCCAGAAGTCGACACCGCGTTCTGGAGTTCCTCGAGCTGCTTCTGCAAAGGGTCGATTCCATTCTGCTTCGCAGCAGAAGAGGGTGTCCCGTTCACTCGGTTTGCCGGGCCGGCACCTGAGTTGATTTGTGGATCTCTAGAAGGGTCGGCTTTGTATGCGTGATTGCCCACCCTGATGTAGGTCTCTGCAGTCGGATCGATTGGCTCAGCGAGAGGATCATAAGGGGCGGCTGAYGTTCTATGGGATGGCTGAGCTGGGGATGATGATTGACCGATGCTAGTGGGCTGTCGCTGCAAATAGGCACCGGAGGGTGATGTACCGGGGGATGGGGATGGACCAGGAGCACCATTGATCGGATTTTGTCTCTGAGAAGGAGAAGGAGAATGGCCAGGCGTATGACCGTTGATGTAGGGTTGCTGCTGTCCRCCATAGACGCTGTTACGTTGAGTAGGTTGCCTAGCAAGTTCCGTGACGGTGTCCGCTCTGCGCATGCCAGTCCCAACGCCGGCGTTATTATTAGGTTCCTCTTCTGGTGGAGGAGGAGGAACGTGGACACTATTACGATGGAGTTGTAAAGGAACTTCTCTTGCAGATGAACGCGCAAAGTTGGCTTGTCGGAAGGTTGGTCGGGAGGAGGAAGAGGGAATCGCTTCGGGGAGCTGATAGTTGACAAAGGCTGGAGGGTCAGGGATTTGCGACCCGGTTCCGTAGTCTCGGACGAAGTTCTCCAGCTCTTTYTCGACTTCCRTCTGTTCTAGTGATACACGRATCTTTTCACAGGACTGAGAGTTGATCAGCACACAAACTCGCACAAAGTTAGGTTCGGTRAACACACCTCRTCATCTGCTACACACACTGTGGAAACCAGATTTGCATACGCCCACATATTRTTCTTCATAAACTCGATCCTGCCCTCTTCTAAATCCTGACAGCTGTCACAAAACGCCTTCCAGTCTTGTTCCCATTTCTGTACAGTCGACTCCATGGCCCTCGTAAAGTTGGAAAAATCGCGTTCATTTGTTTGGACAGTCTGTTTAGCGCGCTCGAGCTTCAGCTGGATTTTTTCCCAGTCTCTCCCCTGGACGAGGGATGATTGAGCAGTATAAGAGTTGATACGCATACAATCCTGTTCATATCTCTCTCTCGCTTTGTCCACGTATGTTTCCTGAGTTTGTTTGGCCTTGAACTCTTTCTCGATGGATGCCTGGTAGGTCTTCTTGTGGTGTACTTGCTTGGAGCAGTACTCCGCACTGGGAGTTTCCAATTCCGTGCGGATCTGCTGTGCGAGCGTCATATGAAACGTTGCCTGCTTATCAGTTTCATCTTTAACGGTGTTGAACGAGATCCGCAGGTCACTGTGTGAAAGAGATGAGATAGTGCTCTAAGAACAATRGGGTTGGAGCTGAACGGGGATGACGTTTACTCGTGTAATGCCACGAGTGAGTTGAAACGAGTGGCCGCCCCACTTCTGCCCGCAAGAGGTCCGAATAAAAAATAAAAAAAACGAACACAGGGGGAGCAGGTACATGCTCCCCATTGAGGGTGTCGAGGCTAGCCTTAAGAATGAAGGAGATAAAGAATAGCGGCGTACCCAATCTCGTCTTTCCCGAGCACGAACTTGGAAAGCTTCGCCAATCGCTTCGCGTAATCCTCCTCAATGGCAGCACTAATAAACAAGGCGGCATTAGACCAACCACTCGCTTGGGGGGAAGAGACCACTGACCGCTCCTTCCAGAAATTGCGTAATTCCTCTGTAGTACGCGTAGCGCCCCTCATACGAGCAAGCAAGGCTTCAACGCCGCTGTCGGACAAGCCCCAGAAAGAGTTGCAAAAGTCGAAAGAGCCGCGCTGGACGAGGGGAGAGCCAGTACGGGCATACTTTGAGAGCGAGGTGGTCGACGACTGCCGTCTGGCAGACATTTTGGAGGGGTGAGTGGTAGAGGGTAGAGAAAGACAAGAAAGGATAGTTGGTTACGGGGGGACAGCCCAGCACGTGGCGACAATCTCGGTCTTTGTCTGCCTCAGCCCATCCGTCGATCCATCTATCCATCTGCCACTCTTCCATCACATATCCGCCTCCATCCAGGCTCCATCTGTCGTCCAGAATCACGCCATGTTCGTGCGGCAAAAATGTTTTCCTTCTAGCCGACTCGAACGACTGACCTCGTCATTACTAGTGACGCGCTCTACCAACTGAGCTAAGAAGGACTTGTCACTTTAGCCTTGCAGCTGGCTCAGAACCTGCTCTTCCATCCGTTTCCGCTCCAATTCCAGYGGGAGAGAACCGGGGGCCCACCATCCACATGCATCACCACCGCGAACGCAGTCACAGTCGAAGCAGGCTCAGGAGTCGCAGCCCGCGGCGAGCACGGTCCAGAGACAGGGGCCGCCGAGATGAAGAACGAGACCGACCCAACCATAGACCTCCGAGGTCCAGGTCAAGAACAAGGTCCAGGTCAAGAGAAAGAGGTCGACATCGTCAAAATTCTCGCTCCAGGTCGCGTTCTCGGCAACGCCATCGACGAGGCTCTCGCGAGCATTCGCGTTCCCGGTCTCGCTCACGCTCAAGAGACCGGAAGGTGAGCCGGAAGAGGAGACGATCGGTCTCCCCATCATCAAGTAGCAGCAGCGAGTCGGAAGGTGACAGAAAGCGGCGAAAGAAAGAAAAGGCGAAACGCAAAGAAAGTAAAGAAATGAGGCGGGAGCGAAAGAGAGAGAAAAAAGCAAAAAAGGACAAGGTATGCGGTTAATCGCTGTTGTGTGTCTCCATAGCCCCAGCATTCAATGACAACCCACAGAAGAAAGGTAGCTCTTCGTCTCATTGGGGGAAGTATGGCCTTATTACAGAAATCGAGTATGTCTCTACAACTTCTTGGCGCCCAAGCCAAGCTGAGAAATATTCCAGTCTCTTCACAAAGGGCGCGGAATTTCACGCGTGGCTCGTAGAAGAGCGCAAAATTAATCCCGAGACTCTTGCAAAGGATCAGGAGAAAAGAGAATTTGCTCAGTTTGTAGAAGATTATAATACTGGTACGTTTGCTCGATTCCCCGAGCTGCAAGTCTGATTTTACGTTCTCCCCCAGCGACTCTCCCTCATGAAAAATTCTACGACATGGCAAAATATGATCTGCGCATGAACGCCCTTCGTCAAGGAGAGTTCTTACCACCTGCTGATGATACCTACGACCCAGAAGCAGACATGCGCGCGTTGACCGGCACTCACAAAAAGAAAGCTACCGAGCGAGAAACATATATGTCACGAGAACAGCTGGAGGAATTGCGGAGGGTGCAAAATGAACGAGCCCAGGTAAAGCATTCACCATATTGGTTCTCTGTGCAACTTATCGACCTCTCCTCCAGGTGGGCAAGATGAAGCTGCTGGGCATGGATGTGAAGCAAAGTATGGGTGTTCGTATGGATGGGACCAGTTTCGATGAAATTTAAATGCGCGGCTACCAATCACATATGTGACTGTATCATAATTTTGACCATCTTTCCTCCTGATGCTATTAACCCGCGCTTTCCTTCTGCCGCAACCCAGCTTTCACGACTCGAACATGCGCAAAAGCAACCATTGCCCTCCAAGCCCTGCACCCGGCATTCATAAGAACGACGGCTCTCCTGTTTTACCTCCCTACAAACGATTCCGTTTCCCCATCGAAGATTCCCCTAATGACATAACATCTATATCCAAGGGGATAAACGCGGCCTTGCAGATGAAGAGGACTGTTTGTCCTTGGCGCGCGTCTGTTCACTAAACTCAGCACTTGAGCACTCAAACTTCTAAAAAAAAAAATACAGACATATCTAATGCTCAAAAGTTATTCAGGTATGATACGACAGAATCCTTCCCTCCCCTCCTTCCCCAACTCCTTATCGGACAACCCTCCCTCAACTCACCTTGGACCCTCTTTCACCGTGACATCAAACGAAATTAGTGCCCCTATTCATTGCGCAGTCGAAGAAGCTCTCCCTGAAACTCGTCATCCACCCTCCCTCTTCCCTAATCTCTCTCTTTCCCTATACACCTGGTTCCAACTCGGGAAGAAGGGGGGGGGGGGGAGGGGCTCGGTTATCAAACCCCGTTGCTGACTCAAACAAACAACCCGGTTACTCTACATCCAGGGTCCCTCGACTTCTTACACCCTTAAACTCTCCAGTCACGCGCTTGAACAACTTTGTCAATGCCTTTGTCCTGCAAACCTGGTTGGTGGTTGGCCACCATCGCAACTTCCGCCTCCCCCTTTCCTTCCCTTCCCTTCTGCTGTAAGAAACACGATGACACCGCGCAACCCACTCAAGCTCCACGAAATCGGAATCGAGATGAATTTCCATAAGGACCGCACTAAAAATTTACCCTTTGAATCGGGAGGGAGGGGGGGAGGGTGAGGGGCACATGCTTGTTCCCCAAATGGATTGGGATAGACCCGTTCTGTTGGGTGATACCTCGTGGTTTTCCTTTTACTTGCCAACTTGCTTAGCCTTGGAAATATGAAACCTCTTCAAAGTGGGTTCTTTAAGCGCGTCAAGGGTGATTAAGGACCAAAACGGGGCTCTTCCTCCGATGTTGTAGGAATGCGGGTAACTCCAGGGGCTCGTTCCCGGATTTGTGGCCTTGTCAGTGGTCGATAAGGCCTCTTTTTTGGTTATTTTTTTTTTTTTACATATATTACTTTTGCTACCCTGGGCTGATGTTTTCTAGGTATCCTTATCCTGGGCAATTTGGTATGTACGAGGAAGAGGGACAAGCGGTAACAGAAAGTGAAAAAAAAATAATGGAGCACGGAAAAAAAAGACGGACATGCGCAACCCAAAACGTCCTACCGCGACTGCCCTCTCCGGCGTAGCACGACCGGACGGTCAATCCCCCACCCTGGTGGATCATGTGGGAGGGGAGGGACCCATCGGCTCTCATACCCTAGTAGCCATAGGCCATGGACTTTTAGGTCCACAGTGCTTCTGCTGGACAGCTGCACGATACACATCGGCGATATATATCACCGGTCATTCATAGTTAATAAACCGTGTTTACTGCTCATATAGCCTGCTACGGTGATTGGACGTAGTAAACGGACAACACGTGGTCCCACTTAGTATCAACATCGTTCTGTCTGTTTTTTCATCGGTATGCGAGCTATTTGACTCGTTGCTGGATGATCAAAGTGTGTGGGGGAAGAGTAGGGTACTCTCAAACCTGGGATGGACATTCACATCCATTGCTGTACATACATCCATATCAAGAATAAAACACACCCAACAGACCAAGAAAAGATATCCCTTCATACCCTCAAGCCCGGCGACCAGTCATCAATACCCAGGCATCCCGACCCTCTCCCTCCATTTCGCACCATTCCACATCAACATAACCACAGGAACAAAGGTGATAATGCTATAAACCCTCAACATAATCAGCACGTRAATAGGCGCCGATGACTCGGACATACACAAGTCCCGCAAACACAACATTCGACCACTGAAATCCTATCTATGAGAAAAAAATACAAGTCAGCACCAGTTCCCCCCCGTGTCAAAAGTAAGAGCCGACCTTGTTGGCGAGCGGAACCCTTTTTATCCGATTCAGCGGGGGTGAACTATAACGCGGTAATTATAGGCGACGTACGTGAAAAAGCTCAGGGAGAATCCGAATAGCTGCCTGAAAAAGCTATGAAAGGGGCCCTACTTGAGAACCAACCGGACCAGAGAGTGAGAGAGAAAAGTGCGCACCTTAGGCACTGGCTCACGTCGTTACTCCTGTGTGGGTAACAATCGCTGCAGCTGTATGTGAAGCAGACAGAAGTAATAATTTGCACTGTTGCCAACCACTGGTTAAAAACCACAATACTCGATCGTTTCCGGAGATCATACCTCCAAAACATGCCACAGCTGAGCCCAACATAATTTAATATCTAAAGTGTGCCGGGTGTCTGACATAAAGGGACTCACCCATCCCAATACAAGGCGCAATGAACGTGTCGGCATATTGCAGCGTGAACCCATCTACACAAGGGCATTTCAACACCCCAACGGCAGGGAATGAGAGAGAAAATACGAACAGCTGGAAACAAAGGGATAAGTGCAGTGCTCAAATGGTCAGTAAGAGGTCGTACATGAGCAGTCCGATAGGCACAATGATCGCGCCCGTCCAAATTCCCTGTAACCGAATTTCGGCGTCGATGGACTCACCCTTCTCCAGTGCCCGCCGCCGCGCACGGTAGACCATAAAGTCCGTGACTGGACCGGAACACAGCTCGCCAAGGTTGCTGTATACGCTTGATACATTGTTGTAATTGATTTGTTTCAAATAGGGACGTACGCGCCGGTCAACAAGCTGATGCCGACTGAGAGTCTATAGCACAAGTGAGTACATAACAACTAGGGAAAGAGATCTCCCCCACCCAATATGCACTGAATCAAAGTGGTACACCTCTGCGAACACGGCTGGCACAGCGGTGCTCGGGCCGACAGAAGCCAGACCATACGAGATCGCACTTGAGGGAAAAAATAAGTCACACTGGGGGTTTGGAATATGCGCAACAACGATGCAACTCACTAGTAGCAGACAGGTGCGGCGACGGAGGGGTATCGCAACATCCCAAATGGCCTCATCCAAAAATCTTTCACCCTGATTGACCGACCTTTCTGCATCCGCTCGCGGTCAAACAATTTCARGGAACGGAGATAAGTGGACATTTGCATCGGGGGTGGAACGTACGCCTGAAAATTCGCTGGGATCGTGGTAGAGGAAGATGGGTCTGGTTTGCTGGATTTTGTTTCCATTGTGGCAGCAATGGTTAAGCCTTTAGTTGGGCGCACAAAGAGCGTTTCTGGGAGGAGGAAGAAGCAAACGCAGATAATTATGGCTGAGCGATGGGAGTCAGCAGTGAAGGGTACAATAAGAGAAGAAGGAATACCATTGGCGATTGCGCCAATCCAGAAACACCACCTCCATCCGAGATCCCTGGCGATGTACCCTCCGATCTGTGCACGAGAAAGTCAAAATGGGCGGCCGCTGGCTGAAGAGGACACACAATGGGAGCTGTATGCGCGCCGTTGGTCAACATCAAGGTAAAGAAACCCATGGCCTTCCCTCTCTGGTGCACGTAAAACACATCGGACACAATACCGGCACCGAGAACGGTAGCGACGGCGGGTCCGAAGCCATTGACGGCTCTCACACAAAGTAGCTGAGTATAAGTCTGCGCCTTGGCGGAGCCCACGGCAGACACGAGACCCAAGAGTGCAGAGCAGAGATAGATAAAGCGGCGGCCGTAGAGATCAGCGAGAGGGACAAAGAAAAGGGGACCGAGTGCTGTGAATGCGATGGCGGTGGCCGTTTGGTAGGTGGCGGTTAGGGGAGAGATGTTAAACTCTCTGGCGAGGGAGGCTATGGCTGGGTTGATGATAGTCACATTGAGGGTGGAGACGAGAGCGAGGAGAGAGACTTGGATGAGGATGGCATATTTGAGCCACTGGGAGATGCTCAGCAGAGAAGAGAGGAGGGCGAGGGCGCACGTACGTCTGGATAGTTGAGAGGATCGAGGGGTGAGTCTGTGGGCTGGGGAATGAGGGGCAGACCCCTGCTGTCGAGACGCATACAGGCGGTGGGTGGGAGGCAGCATTGGACATAACATACTTATGGGAGGCGGGGAAGCAAGTGGGTCTGGTCTATTCATCCAAGATGTGTCTGACAGCGAGATAGATTCTCCGCTCCTTCTCATACACCCCCACCTCCGCCTCAAACCGTCGTCGCGTTTCCTCCAGCCGCCGCTCCTCCTCCTCGCACTTGCCGCGCATCTCCTCCCACTCGATCCGCATCCGCGCCGTCTCTTCTGCGTGTCGCCGCCTCTCTGTCTCGTACACTTCCCTCTCCCGCTCAAACCGCTCCATGTCTTCCGCAAGCTGTCGCCGGTCCTCATCCAGACTCGCCCGCTGCTCGTCCAGTCGCACACGCTCCTCCGCCACCTCCCTCTGCACACTCCGGAACGCCCTCTCCTCCTCCCGAAGCCGTTCCCCCCGCTCCTTTCCCACCCGCTTGTCCTCTTCAATCACCCCCTCGTCCTCCCTCAGCTGCTGCCGATTCGCCTCCATCAGCACCTTGGCGTCCTCTAGCTCCCGCCATTCATCCTTGATCCTTTTCTTCCATGTCTTGTATTTGGACTTTTTGCGCTCCAGGAGATCCCATTCAACCCGGAAGCGCTCTTCTTGACTCAGGTCGCGGATCTCGTCTCGTGTCCGTAGCGGTGGAGGTATGCGTGATTCGCTCCCTGACTTGCCTCCCGCCGTGCGTGTGTTGATCCGCCCAGGCGCAGGCGGAGGTGGCTGGGGTGGAGAATGCATGAACGGCCTTCCTCCCCCCATACCACCCCCAAGAAACGTGCTCGGCCCTGTCGACGAGCCTGGCGACGTTGGCCTATGAATTCATCCTATCAATCCAGCCAACAATAATAAGTATTGGGTTGCCTACGATAGTACCGGCCGGTTCAGCGTTCTCGTTGCAGTCATTGGAGATAGCAAGGCGTCATCCACGCAAAGCTGTATTGTTCAACTTTCAACGTAATCAATGATGCCAACACATTTAGAACACCTAATTACACATCATTATCAAGCATACGATAGTCCCGACGACGCTCTTGACGTTGGTCTCACATGTCCATTTCCACTCCCGCCCCCATTGGCAAACGTCTCAGGCGGCGCACCCCACATGGCAGGATCAACATACGTCTTCGGATCAAACTTGCTATACGATCCTTGCGACCTCAATGACGAACTGGACCCTGCCCTCTGCAGTCTAGCCTGCTGCAACTCTGAGCCCAACCCTCCACTAACACTATTGCCCCCCTCACCCGATAACGTACCAAATAATGCTGGTCCAGGCGTCATCCCAGCATTATTTCTCGTGTACCCCGCCCCGATAGTGCTTCCACTTCGTTTATGCTGCATCACCTCTCCGTGATCACCGCCTTCAGAGCCTTCATTGAATGACCCTTGAGCATGAAAAATCTTAGGTATTCCATGTCGAATTGGTGATATCTGGGATGGTCCCTGGCGCGGTGTCGAATGAGGCATACCAGAGGACTGGGACTGAGTGGTATGTCAGAAAAAAAATACAACAATGATGGATCTTCAACGCAAAACTTACAGGTGAATAAATGTCAATCCTAATCCCATTCCCACTCGATCCAGTCGTATCTTGCCTCCCAAGCTGTGCAGGCACTCGTGGTCTACCGTTCTTCGGCATAGGTGTCGGTGTATCTATCAGTGAACCGCTCTTCTTCGTTCGAAGTGGTGCAACCGGCGCTAGTCCAGATAATGACGAATTCGATGCCATAGCAGGCCTCATCAGCGCACTCGAAGACGACAGCCTCCCGGACACGGGCTGAAATTCATCACATCAGCAAGTGTTCACCAAGGCCCACAAACATATCGCTCATTACCTGTGCACCAGCGCCGTTAGTCCTCCATTCAGGCGACTCGGGGTCAGGATTCATGGCAAACATCCGACTACTCCTCGACCTCACCGACCTTCCATCCCCTTCAAACTGTCCCCTAACCGACCCCTCCCCACCCTGACTCTCGAAAAACCTCGGGCGCACCGGTGTTGTATCCCGACTCGTCGGATTTTCTTTGATTATACTCAGTTTTTTATTTATCGCCCCAGCGGATTTCACACTTCTTCCTGAAATACTCCCAGGGCCACCACCACCAGTAGCAATGAAGCTACCCACCACACTCCCACTTAGGCTTCCAGCAGGCCCACTTCTCGACTGGCCCACTGTAGGCGCATTGAGAAGATCAAATTGCGATGTGCGCGTGGAAGAGGTATCGAGGGACGCGGAACGTCGCTTGTGGCCTCGCAAGTGTGCCTGATCGCGCGCGCGAACTCCACTTGAAAGACTCGCTGCTTTCGAATGCCCTGGTGTTCGGTGTGCTGACAGTCCCGGCGTCGCTGCTTGTGCTCGCAGTGCTGTAGAGGTCTGTGAGCGTACTGAAGGGGCCGAGGGGCCGGGTTGGGGGCCAACTGAGCCACCAGTAGGTTCTGCGGGGGCCGCTGTTTGTGTCTCTTCCTCTTCCTCTTCCTCAAATTCTTCAGTAGTTGGATCGATAATGATCTTCTTTTTTGGCTGCTTGCGGAAACTGAGCTTGCGGTACCATGACGTAGCCGTCTGCTTCGTCTTTGCGAGCGACGGTCGTCGGAAAGTTGACGGTGTGAACTTGACCCCTTTTTTGTTTGGTCGTGCAGGGGTGGTTGAGGCAGTGGTGGCAGCGCCCGGAGCTTGGGCACGGCCGGGGGTTCCGTTTACGATGAGAGTGGTGGGGTACGGGGGTGTGTGGCCGTGGATATCGCGGTGCTGTTGCCCAGTTACCCATTCACGTTCGGGAGGGTTGTTGTTATATGTCCGTTCGATGACATCGGCCGGGGGTATCGAGACGGGGTATCGATCCACAGAAGGCGAAGGAATGTTGCGTTCAGGAATATTTTCGGCTCCAGACTGATTGTTTATATTCCCCGTCGAAACACCAGGGCGCCCTTGGGCAGGAGGACCACTTGTAGAGTTGATGATTGGAATAGAGTTGAGGTCTTCACTGGAGCTTTCTCTCTCCTCCCCCTCCCCCTCCGACTCTGGATAATTCGGAGGTTGTCTCTGCGAGGGACGGTTAAGATATGCGCGTCGTTGAGGGCCTGTTGGGGCAACAGCACCAACCCGCTGCCTAGCTGTACTCTCTGCCTGTGCCCTCCTAAAACCAGCATCAAACCCATATCTCCTCCCTTCTTCCCGTGCAGTGTCAATCAAGCGCTGGTGCCTCAGCTTGCGCGCTTTGCTCCTCGCCCTGGCAGCAGCCGCATCTGCTTCATCTCGCTGCCCTTCAGCAGCCTGCAATGCCTCTTGCAACCTTGCAATGTCCTGCTGAGCGTTGTCCAATTGGAATTTTACCAACCTCAGCTCCTGCCTCGCCTCGTTTGTCTCGGCCAGCGCTGTTACCCGGCTTTCATTCAACCTTCGGAACCGTTCGATTGTTTCCTGATTTTCCCGCTCTAGCGACGATATGCGCTGCGTCTCTTGCTCAAGCCGTTGAAGTGTGGTGTATAGCGTATGACGGAGTTTGGCGGTTTCATGTTCCTGATCGACGAGGAGGGTGATGAGTTCACGATGGGAGTGGTTGGTGTGTGTGAGTTCGCGTTCGCGCTCGCGCTTGGATCGTTCGGTGGCGCTGTTTTGTCTTGTGGGTCGTGGAGAGACGATAGGTGTTGGGGTGTGGGATCGTCTGTGGGAGGGAGAGTGGGAGTGGTGGGAGTGGTTAGGCGTTTGAGGTGACGAGCGCAGCGAGGAGGTTGGGGAGAGGAGTTCGGTCCGTGGGGAGGAGGCTTCTTGGTGGCTACTGGCCAGTGGTTATTAGACGTCTTGAGCGTTTGCTCTGAACAAAGACGCACTTGTCGGACATTGTGCTGGTCATGGTGAACAGGACGAACAAGCTTTCTGGTGCATTGTGAAGAGTTCAAACATGAAGTAACAAAGACCGATTAACCGTGGGAAATAATAATCTACGCGACCATCTCCGGAAAGTCAGGAATGTCCTTTTCCACCATCTCCTTCACAACATGGATACTCTGCGGAAATACATCATCCAGCATAGACTCTGAACCCACTACAACAACCTCCACACTCCCTGCAGACGATGACAACAAGTCAAATCGACTGCTCAGCGTTGGGCAGATGCTCGGCAGTGAGCAATCGGYGTTCGAAGCGAAACTATGTTTAAATACGGGTGTTGCCGGTACGCGGAAGAATGGGCTTGTGGATGGAATCGAAAGCACTTGTGATCCATCYGAATCGTCTACTTCGACTTGACATGTTGTCTTGTCGAAGGGTGTGTCCCAATCCTCGAATGAGAATCTTAGGTTGGGTGAGGTGCTATCGGAACTGGACTCGTCTTCTTCTTCTTCTTCCTCTGAAGAATAGCTGCTCTGCGAGATCGGGGTGAAGGGACGAATCGAAGACGAKGGGGAGAAAATCTCGTTCTGGTCAAAATTTTGTGAGATTGGCATTCTCTACGCGAAAGCGCTGATGATAGATGGGGGCGGGGCTTACCTCAATGACGATCCCGGTTAGTTTATCGCCGGCGATAGACGAGATAGTGAGGGAGGGGGCAGACATTGATAATACAAACACCAAATAATTGAACTTGCGAGAACGAAAGAAATGCAAAATGTGAAAACGAAGCAAAGATAAAGGCAACAGTGGGGCAGGTTTGAGCAGGCAGCACCCGGGTATTTATGCACCCCCCACCCCAGAAACCGAAGTAACCGTGAAACGAGCTCGGACTAACCCCCTATGACTCCACAATGAATCCAGTGCAAAGAATATCTCCTGTATTTACTGGGCCAGACCAGGGTCCGCTCCCCTTCCCTCCAGTCCACGGCCGTCATTGGGATGTCAATAAGGCCGGTAGGAGCCCCATCGACGCGCGTAGCTCCGAACGCCCGGACTGCGATCCCCATTAGCCGACGAGGAACACTGCTCTCTAGCAACAAACGCTTCGCCAATCCCGAGTCATAGCCGATATTTACTTGTGTCAGGGTCTCGTTGAGGGGGCCGGGTTCCATTGCTGATGCACTGGTAACCAACTCAAGGCTGAGTAATACTCATTCAGATATTTAAAACATGCTCCCTCCGCGAATTTCGTAACTCTATGCACCAAAGAGTCCACTGGAAATACCGGCCAGGTTTCAGCACAGCGGGCGAGTGGTCGCCCGACCAATATATAAATTCCCCTCCCCGAATCGGATCCATCCAGAAGGGCGCCCCGACAAAACAGAGTCCAGACCCGTTGCATGCTCCCATTCCGTTTCGGGTACCACGAATTAAGCTGAGGCGCCCCATGAGAGAAAAAAAGGAAACCAAGAGAGCAGTCCCTCCACACCTAACCCCTATTTATCGTATCAACGACTCCAACTTCGGCGGCGGCTTCCTGCTCCTCACTCGCGTATAGTTCTTCAAATTCCCAAACGACACCTCGTCCCTCCCCTCTGCCATCTTCACAACCTCACGTAGGGGCCACAAAGCCTGCTCAGAAAATTCCTTCAGCCTCCTACTCTTTGCCTTTTTCTGAGCTTGAGACGGCTTTTCGACACGGGGCTTGTACTCGGGTGAATCCTTRGSTAGCTGCGGATTCCACGTCARCCCGCGATACTTKTCCTCCCAGTGGCGTCTGCGCTCTTGATAKATAAAGTGGCCCATGAACTTTGTCAGTTGATGTGATAGCCCGCGAGTGTGAGATGAGTTGTATAGCAGTGATAGGGTATTGTCCACTAGACCATGATATTACGGTCAACGCTGCCAAATCTATTGAGATGCAAAGAACATACTCCGCTGATTCCACAAATTTAGCCAAGCTTTCCGCTTTGCGGTCATGTCCGAATTACTACTTGCTGATGACGAATCGTTGACATAGGTATAAATCAGACCCGCGCGTCGGAAAGTAGTCCTATAGAGATTCCTCAGCGCTACTGCCTCGGCGTTGCGATGGAGAACTGAGGCCGAGCATGCGCGCCGAAATAGACGGTAAAAGCTGCGGAAGTCAGATGGGAGACCCTTGAGAAACGGTATTGTGGACATATGTGATGGATAAATCAAGGGGAGCAAAGCTTTCGCCTCCATGCCCCTTGGAATAGTATGTCATTCCCACGCTCCATATAYGGAATATTGCATTTTTTGGCTCYGAGTTTTCGACATAACTATGAAACTCGACTGCTTGTATTCTCGGTTTTATTATCCCGAAATTATCTGATAAACCATGTATATGTGGTACAATMAGATTTTATGCTCAAAATARAAGAACATACATAGTAACAGGGAAATACTGTGGAGGTCCGTCACAAGCGCCCTGCGCCCCGGTGCATCATAAGATACCGTATCGGGGTCCCTGGATCATTAGTTATTACCATCTAATTCCGCCTCCCATATATCGCTATACTTCGAATAMTCAAAGCCACAAAACCTTCCCCAGARTCATCTTTAACARCCTTATACTTTGGTAATACAGTATYGGGCGCCATAATCCAGAGTAAAAYAGCTCGAGCAGTYGCGATTCGCGAATGACGCAGGTAATTCACAAGGTCAGTGAAACACTGTCTCTAGGGTAATAATAACATAAGACACCTKTTTACTCGAGTCCCTTGTTCATGTGGGGAAGAAAWRGGGAGAAATAGACAGCGGCTATCAACTCCGGGGGCTAAAACCTTTGTGCTGTTGTTCTGCACCGTAATCGGGATAAGTGTTCCCAGACYGTCTTCGATGGGATTCTCTTCTTCCTCCCACCAGCTGCTGCAAAGGATTTTCCGTGACAGATGATAGATCACTACATATATGAGGCCTTGGAATATCCTTATCTCAAGGAATCCTTGACATGCGGTCCCTGTCCCCCAACAAGCTCGGCGTCGGTGAGGAGCACAAATCGGTTGAATATTGCCCCACTGCAAAACCCGAAAACACGATTAAGCTTGATAGGACTGGCTTACCACTAGTTCCACAGCCTACCGCCTCTGAAGTTGACCCTCTTAACTATCCTAATGTACGACTTCGAATTCATCAAACAATCATCACTAACCCGAGTGAAGTGGTTGAAATGGTTGATTCTGAGCCAAGTCTCTATCCTCGCCGCGGTATCGACACTCAACGTATCCATCATTAACCCGGCTGTAGTCCCCTTGGCGGAAGAGTTTAATATTACCCCTGTGACGGCCACCTATCAGACTACAATTGCAATCGGTGCAAATGCTTTAGGGCCCCTCCTATTTGTTCCCATTGCAAATGTCTACGGCAGGAGGCCTGTATATCTCCTTACGCTCCTAATTGGCTTTGCAAGTGCTGTGGGCTCTGCTGTGGCAAAGTCGTATGGGACATTAATCCTCGCAAGRATTTTTAATGGATTCGGCGGCGCCACTGCAGCTGTCCTAGGGGCTGGAACTATTTCGGACATGTGTTATATGCACCAAAGAGGCAAAGCCATGGGWCTATATACTGTGATGATAACTAATGGTGCGCATTTGGCCCCAATTGTAAGCAAACTTGAACATATGGACTACCGATTGCCTTCATTCATCGCACGTGCTAACAGATCGGTGGCTATGTTGCTCGGAATAACGGCTGGCGTTGGTGTTTTTGGATCGGAGCCATATTAAACGGTGACTRCGTAACTTGGATCATATCCTCTCTTCGCTTAACATTTATTGTACCAGGTGTGATGCTTGTAATCAGCCTCTTCCTTCTACCAGAAACCGTTTACACGAGGCCACCGAGCTCATACGACGAAGTGCTTTCCGCTATCATCAAGAAYGACAACCTCGAGAAAGTTGAATATAAAGAACTCCTCAGACAGGGGGAAATCTATGTGCCGCCAGCGCTGAAGCTTCGGACCTACTTTAAGCAGTTGGGATTCTGGGATTCATCTCAGAACCGCCATCTCAAGTGCAGGGACTTTGTCGTCAAACCCCTGAGCATACTCAARTACCCTTCGGCYACCTTCCCTGCCCTGTTCTAGTAGGTCGTATTTTCGTATGAGTGCTTAGTTGAGACTGGGTTTGGCTCACCTAGAACTAGCGGTGTTGTTTCTGGCTTTGCCTCAATTGAGCCCGGTTTGACTTTGGCAACTCTTTTCACTAGAATCTATCACTTCGACACGGCACAAAATGGGTTCGCCACATTCCAATGATTATTAAACACAGACCCTGAGTAGCGCCCACGTATTTCGCTTGTAGGCTCGCGAATGGGATAAGTCTGCTTGTCGGAGCGTAAGTATGTCTTGATTCCAGAGCTGATCAAAATAACGGACAATTCTGTAGATCTTTGGGCGAATTATGTTCTGGTCCAGTCACAGATACCATGATGCAACGCGCTCGCAGACATGCTCTTGAGAATGGAAAAACAGCTGCTGTCGAAGTGCGTCTCCAAGGAATCTGGACAGGCGCCATCACGGTTCCCATTGGTCTTCTCATGTAAGCCCCCTTTCTTTTCTTTCAGCTTCCCGATCGCCTAGTAAACCGCCATGAATATCTTATAGTTGTGAGCATCTTTTCGTTGCACAGCCAGGCTTGTCATACTGCTTCTGCAGATGGGTTCACCATCCAATATGCTCATACCTTTSTCGCACCATGCATTGGGATGGGTGAGAGCTTAATTGGATATTGATAACTGGTTATGCTGAGCAACGAATAGCAATTGCATGCTTTGGCAGTGAGTATCCCTTACCATACTTGTTATGATGATACTCCGGCTAAATAGCTACCAAGTGCAAATTGTCTCATCCGTCTGTTACACATATAGCTGCAACGATTGCTATAGCTCGCGAAGTAATGATGTCAGTATTTGCTTTAGGTGTGTCCCGTTTACTGAAGTCAGAAATGGCATCGACCAGCCCAGTTTGTAGTTTCATACGTCAAGTGTTTGGTTTGACGCTGGGTTTCTACTCGTGAGCTCAATCCTCATTAGCTGGAGGTCCAATGGCTGATATGCATCATGGAGGATTCCTTTCGGTGACAAAGTASCCAGTTCCCTTCCCCAAGATATTGAGGGGCTGAGCTGTTATTTACTTATTTAGATAGGCTTTCAGTGGTCTTTCACCGTGTTTGCGGCAATATGGTTAGTGGAAGTGACAAAGCCCTTGTTTTTGTGCTGACCATTTAGTATCATCCTATTTTTTCCAATTGTTGCTCTAATGCTCAAAGGAGAAGAATGGAGGATGAAACTTGGGGAGCCCGGTCAGTGATTAATCTATTAGTACGACGTCTGTACAGTACCATAGCAAACTGCTCCATTTCTACTATCCCCCGCTTCGTTCGCAGGAACGTCGCCTAATGTTCCTGTAGCAAGCTGCATCAACGAGAATCATTTTTTTGATATCTTAATACCCAGGTCCATCATTCCCAGATCCTCCTTACTGTATAATGGCCACGAAACATAGAACAATAAACTTGAGACGGAATGTGGAACCCTCTTCATGCTCTACTCCAATGAGGTGAGGGGTGGTGCAAGACTGTCAAGAATATTATCCAGGTTCTGGGACGATCGACACATTTTTTCACTATATATTCCTTCAAGACCTGGAATTGTTCAGCATCGGCGAGGTTGCGTAAAAGCTTTCTGAGAGAAACGTAAGACTATGCTCAAAGTCGAAATCATCTGGGAAGAAATTAATGACGGGACCGGGCTTCGGAGGGGCAATATATGCGACCAAATTAAGAGGTGATGAAGTTCTGATGTAAACGAGAAAAAAAGGGGGGGACTCAAACCTCGCCAGCACAGACAAGGCACACCCGCAAATGCGTTGAAACTTCTCTGTCAATTGCCTCGTGTTCATCAAATATATTCTACGCACACCACAACCATTATATCGAGAAGGGTCTTTTTCGACGAAAAGACCAGACGATATTAAACTCTCTCTTCTTGGTCTTTTCCCCATCATTCATCGGCGTATGGGCCGGGGATCCTAGCGCTTGATTGGTAGTACCATATGTCGATTCTGGCTCATAAGGAGAGTGTAGGGGTCTCTGGTGATGTTACCAATTCTGTCTGGGGGCAGAGGAAGATAGAAGACGATGCAAAAATCTGGATGAAGGATCAAGTAGAGATGTTGGGGGGGGGGATGGTTGTGGAAGGGCTGGGATTGGTGGGTGCAGCGCCAGCAGTGCATGAAGGCTAAAGTTGTGCGGATGGGAGATATGCCATGGAGTACCTCCAGTAAGGGATAGGGTGCAGTGAGTACCATAGGACACGGCTGAGCTGTATCTCCTGGTTGCAACTTATGGATTACTAGTTCGTGGCAGATCAAAAGGTACTGGCGGTCGATTAGTAAGTGTCGCGTAGGGCTGTTCATTGCATAGCCGCACCAGAGCTGTTACTCTTTTTCGCCATCGTTTGAGTGAGTGCAACGCTCCCTCTTGCTTTAAATTCCTGCTCAATGTGCATTTAGTTTACCTTGTTTAACTCATTGTAGGTACTTCAAATTTTATCTTAACCTCCTCCATGAACACCCAATTGATTGGTTTCCCTGGGTTGCGCCAGGACCGTCTACCTTGCAAGGCATCGAAAGTCATGGATAATTCCACCCCTAAGTTAGAGCATGAATCGGAATCAGCTAGAGCGAGGAGATTCGCTGCAGCTGGGATCACCTCATACGATGAATTCGAGCGTACGGGCGCTCTTGGTGACCTGGAGAAGGCAATTGGGGATTTCCAGCAGGCTGCATCGCTCATTCCTGATGGTCATGCCGACAAACCGATGTATCTCACCCGCCTCGGTATTTCCTTCCAGAGTCGGTTTCAGCGCACAGGATCGCTGAGCGACGTCAAGGATGCCATCAARTATACACAGCAGGCCGTATGGCTTACTCCTGATGGTCGTGCCGACAAACCAAAGTATCTCAACAACCTCGGGAATTGCTTCCAGAGTCGGTTTAGGCACACGGGGTCGCTGAGTAACCTCGAGGACGCCATCGAGAATCAACAACAGGCTGTATCACTCATTCCTGACGGTCATGTCAACAAACCGGCATGTCTCAACAACCTCGGGATTTCCTTCCAGAGTCAATTTAGGCACACAGGTTCGCTGAGCGACCTCGAGGGCGCCATCAAGCATCTCCAGAAGGCCATATCGCTCGTTCCTGATGGTCATGCCGACACGCCAAAATATCTCAGCAACCTCGGGAATATGTTCGAGAGTCGGTTTAAGCACACAGGGTCGCTGTTTGACCTCGAGGACGCCATTAAACATCTCCAGAAGGCCGTATCGCTCGCTCATGCTAGTCATGCCAACAAACCGATATATCTTAGCAACCTCGGGAATTCCCTCCGAGGTCAGTTTAAGCACACAGGGTCGCTGAGCGACCTCGAGAGCGCAATCAAACATGAACAGCAGGCCCTATTGCTCAGTCCTGATAGCCATGCCAATAAACCAAGGTATCTCAGCAACCTCGGGAATTCCTTCAAGAGTCGATTTGGGTGCACAGGGTCACTGAGTGACCTCGAGGACGCTATCAAGCATCTGCAGCAGGCCGTATCACTCATTGCTGACGATCACGCCGACAAATCATCGTATTTCAACAGCCTTGGGAATTGCTTCCAGAGTCGGTTTAGTCACAGTAGACTGCCGAACGACTTGGTCGAGGCGACTTCAAATTTTCGGCTAGCTGCAACTTCCGACCTCGGCCCAGTATTCTTCCGGTGCCACGCGTCCTAACATTGGGCTCGCTTGGAAGCCAATAAGGATCCTCTTCCCGCATTGGCTGCGTACCGCCAAGCTATCAATCTCCTCCCCCAAGTTGCTTGGATTGGGGATCCCATTGCTACACGTCATTCACAGCTCACCAACTCTGGTGATATTCCGAGAGAGGCCGCCGCATTTGCCCTTGATGCTGGTCAGCCGGATCTCGCGCTCGAGTGGCTGGAGCAAGGACGTTCTGTTGTCTGGAATCAATTGCTCCATCTTCGAACTTCTGTTGACGACCTACGCCAAGCCTATCTAGATATTTGTGTTGAGTTCACACAGGCCTCAAATGAACTCCGAAGTGCAGCTACTCGGGGGCAGTTCACGAATATATATGGCGATGTCAAGACCGCCAATTTACTCGAGGAAGAAACTCAACGTCACCATCGTCTTGCGGAGAAGTGGAATCTACTCGTGGGGAAGATCCGATCGCTTCCAAACTTTCAAGATTTCCTTCTTCCCAAAAAAGTCTCCGTTCTCAAGGATGCCGCCAGCCTGGGACCTGTGGTTATCATCAATGCCCATCAGCGCCGTTGTGACGCATTGGTGCTCGAACCTGGTAGAAACCTGGCAGGTACTCCATATCCCATTGGATCGGCTTCGCTACCGGGATCTACAGAAGATGCAGGGGTCATTGAGACGCTGGCTTGCAAGTCCTCATCGCACACAGAGATGGAACGACCGTGCACCCACGCTCACACCAATAGGAGGCTTAAGCATAGTGCAGATTCTCAAGAAAATCCATTTCGACATCACACATCCTATTCTCCAAGGCTTAGGCATGACGGTAAGGCATACTTTCCTTCAGAGTCCGGAGGATGGATTCATTGACGTTGAATGTAGACAGGTACATCCAGCCCTTCTAAGCTTCCCCACATTTGGTGGTGTCCCACCGGGCCCCTCACCTTTCTTCCGCTCCATGCCGGCTGCCACAGAATTGCAAACAAGATAGATGGAACATTCAACTACGTCGTCTCGTCGTACATACCCACAGTTAATGCCTTGTTCGAGGCCAGGGCGGTGAAGCAACGGCCATTTAACCGACTTGTTGGTATTTCTATGCCTGAAACACCCGGTCAATAATCGCTGCCGGGCGTTGAAGCAGAAACAGAGATGATAGGAAAACTTTGCTCCGATAGCTCTAGGTGGGGGTTCGAAATACTTCGGAATGAGCAGGCAACGGCCAAGCAGGTGCTGGCTTCCATGGCAAATAATAGCTGGATTCATCTCGCATGTCACGGCGTCCAAGATAAGCAAGAGCCCACACAGAGTGGCTTCTGCCTCCACGATCGACGTTTGACCATAATGGACATCATTGGCGAGCCCTTTGTCCGTCCTGACCTTGCATTCTTGTCAGCTTGTCAAACGGCGACTGGAGATGAGAAAGCACTGGACGAGGCGGTGCATATTACTGGTGCGATGTTGGGAGCAGGGTATCGGAATGTGATTGGGACGATGTGGGCGATACCCGATCAGGTGGCTCCGAGAGTCGCCGCGAAGGTAAATGAGATTCTTCTCTCCGAGGAAGAGCCAAACAGCGATCGGGCGGCACAAGCACTGCATGAAGCTGTGAAGGAGGTACGGGATTCGAGCTATGATTCGTTTACCCACTGGGTTCCTTTTGTACATTACGGTGCATGATATATATATGCTAACCACCCTTACTTGTGCTGTACTGTCGTCTGACTTGTATATATATCATGAAGTCTGAAGCCGCTACCAGCATTCCCAGTCTTCACGTCGAAACAATCAGGGGAGCTCATATCTTCGTTTATAGCTCTTGTTTTTCTCTTCCTCTCTGCGCTTGGGCACCCCTTGGGTTGGTTCTGTGTTGTCTCGCCGATGTCTGGGATACTCCGGCTTGTCAGGATGGACCATCTGGGGAAGCGGCCTGCCGTGAATATGTTGGTATAGGTCGAGGGTCACCCGGAGACTGGATGACGAACCGAGGACAGGTATAGGTTTCCTAGGTAAACCACCAACATCCACGTCGAAACGACCGGGTAGCTCGTAACCTCATATCGACTCCGCTATGCCCTAGATTCAACGGGTCCAGGACCCCACATGTCGTTTGTTTCTTGATAGAATTATCGCTTGGCACGTGATCACGCTTTCGGCCTCCAAGCTCCGGTTTTAATTGCTTGTTCCCGCAAACTACTGGACAATGAAGCCTCAATTCGCCGGCTCTTCCCTCTGATATTGTCCAAAGAACGTGGCTCAAATACGGAGGACATGGAGACTCAATGGAGTTCCTTGGATATCCAAATGATGATCCAGCGTGGATATATGGTTCAAGCTCGAATACCCCCCCATTGTCCTCGAGACGATCAAGCTGAAGCCCTGCATTATGCCTTGCATCAGCCTGATGTTGCCGACTACTTGACTGCATTTTTTTAATATAGCTTTGATCATAGCGGGGGCTCTGGTGTACTGCCGGTTGCTTTGCCGTCCTTTCCACGCTGTACGGCTCCGATATCAGTGTGCTTTGACGACACAAGGCCACAGACGCCGTGTCTGATCCATAATGGCAGACAATGGCAATTATAGGTGTGGTAGAACTTTGCCGGTGGCTCAATTGCAAGCATTGACGGGGACAATAGGCCATCGTTGTGGTGTCGGCCCCATCAAGCCTCTTCCACCTGATAACGTAGTCTCCTGGTTGCGCTCTGGACCGACTCTAGCTCGCCATGACAAGGCTTTAAAGGCCTCTGCCACAGTTCCTCCCTATCGCTTTTCTCCCTGTTTTACCATCCACTGTGCCCCTGTAATCCTCTACGGAATTTGGGTCTCATATCGTAGTATTCAATGTTGGGCACCACCTTCCTCGGCCAGCGCTATGATCCCCAACTCAAACTTAAGGTGGGGTTTCTTCGTATTTTCTCCAGCGTTCGTACCCATATTGACCACTCTTCGTCGTAGAAATCCTCGAGCGTTATTTTATTCCCAATGGCGGCCGTGCCTGACCCTGACGCTCGATCCTCTATAATTCTCGATAATTTGACCATCGGAGGATCTTCAATTACAACTAGCAGCCTGAGAAGGGAGGTTTCTATACTCTCTTTAGACCATCCAAGCCTTCAGTCGCAAGAAGACTATTCCGTTTCGACGACGAACTCCAGCTTCGGTTGTCCCATAGGATATCCGAACGACACCAACACTAAGAAAGTCACTTCCGGGAACACGGTTTCGATCTCCTTTCAGCTCCCCAAGCTTACTCCTAGCGGGGATTCCACCATTGAAGAGGATAATGCATTGAATACTGCACAGGCTCAGGCACATATCCCAGGTTCTTCAATCTCAGGCGGGTCTTCCGAGGAGACAGGCACCAACTTGAGGGTCCGGGAACGAAATCCAATGCTCTTATTCCATCGATCAGTTCTCAACGGAGACCATCATGACGACTGTCTTTTCCCCTGTGGGAATAGGTTTCGCGACTCAAACTCGACGATCGGGTTTTCTGACTTCCCCAGGTCCACTCCTAACGACCACGACGAATACGAGAGGCACCCAGATTACACTTCCTCAGTAGATTCATTGGACGAAGAGGATGTGGACGCAGTGGCTCCGGAGGCAACCACCATCTCTACAAACGCTTCTAACAGCGATACAAATTCATCCATTCACTCGCGGAGATCTTCAAACACAACATCGTCCCCAATCTCACCTGTCATCTTCAGGAGTCGAAGTTCCATCCTCGAGCATGTGGTCATCTCAAGCAACAACGACCAAGCAGAGTCTGATGCCAGTGCTGTTCCGGAGTGGGAAGATCCTGGTCGTGAGGGTGATGATATGAGGGCCACTTCCCCTGCTCTTCCATCGGTTCGGGCCGTCGAAAGTACCGCTTGGTGGAGAAATACTTCAACTTCCCATCAACAGTTGCCCTTGTGCGCACGTCGATGGCACAAGGAGGTCGAACCGATGGGAGGCGATGGTCCTCGTGACCCAATACCCATTGTACCGGAAAGACGTGCCTTGATTGACGATCGTCTGACTGCCGGAACTGGGATCCCAGTAGGCAAGCCTCTGCCCGCGCCACCACCGCTTTCACTGGATGGCGAAGACATTCAATCTCACCCCCGTAAAAACATTCTCTCATTTATTTTCCCTTGCCTTCCTGTTGCGGCTGCCCCGAGAAAACAAAGACCGAACGAGTCGGAGAAATGTTCGGTCAAACCATCGGACCATCTCCATCACGCTTCCAGAGCGCAGGACACTCTATGCGGCCGAGTCGCCATGCGGTTTAGAAAACGACAACGAGGCTGCAGTCCATGCATCGGAGACGTTGAGACTGAAAAGGGACAGCGGCACCTCCCGGATATGCTCGAAGTCAGGGTTGAGCGGGAGATTAGTAGGACGGTGGATGCATGAAGCCCGACGGGTATCCACAGGACTCTCGGACTGATTATCTGATTACTCCAATTTTTGGGCCTTGTGGTCTAGATTAATTTCTTTATTTGGTATTTTTATGTTGGATTGTCAGCACTAGACTATCATAGCGTCAATTTCTTGTTAATAATATTGTCGGGCTGGTCCGTAATGATAATACATGGTAGATAGATTGCGAGACAGTGAAAGCAAAGGATAAAATGAATAGCAAACTTCAAGTTCGGCTAGTGAAATTGCCTAGATCAGCATGAATCCCTTTGACATACATAGCCGTGTGGGTTTCTATAAGGGGTTGAATATGATGTTTCTGAAGGGGAGTTCTCTTCATGTGCGCACGCTGCCCAGCCAAGCGTAAAGATTGTAGTTACTCGGAGACTGATGATCAGATGAACTCACGAGGGCAAACCCAACGCCACGGTAGACCCAACCCCATATCTCCTTGAATTCAGGATGGGATTTATCTACAGGCTGCTGCAACGTTGGATCTTTTGTTTTGCAGAGGTGTTCCAGTGCGGCTTTTTTTATCAGCTGACCCGGGGTATAAGATTTAGTCAGTCACAAGTGTAGTACCTGATCCACCTACGTTCTTGTTTAATCGCTCAGTTTCTATGTCCTCCCCTCCTATTACATTTTCATTATCTTCTCCCAACGATGTTTTTTTCTTCAGAACAGCCTCCCTGAACACATCTTCTTTCTCCTTGTCTTTGTGCGTTCCCTTCTTTTTCGACTTGACCGGCAAAGATGGGACTTTGAACACCTCATCTGCGATACCAACGCCTGTCCCAAGGCCTGCTGTTCCTGGTATCCTGCTACTAGTTCCATCTGGTAGCTTCTGTTTCTTGGCTAAAAAACCTCCCTCCACAGACGGGATGCTAAGCGCCAAGGACGCACTGCTCAAACTCGCAGAGCGTTTAAGATCCCTAACAGATTTGGCACCAACGCCAACACCAGCATTGCGATTATATATACTGGGCGGTCTCCGTGGGATCGGGTCGTCAGGTCTGGGCACACGATTCGGTATTGACTTTGGTAGCACGTGAGGAGCGATACGCGCTACGTGAAATTTGACCGTACGATTGTCGGATGCCGCGATTTGGGCGAATACGACAATATATGTTGTATCAGGTCCGTCTGCGATGGAATGGTGTGGGCGATCGAGGCGCGGTGAGACAGAGATACACTGACCAGTGTCACCGAGGGCTATTTTGATGCCAATCTCGGACCTTGTCCCAGGGGGCAAATCAACATCTGGATGAGATGATGAAGAAGCTGGCGGAAACGGTAGCAAGCAGAACATGTTCTCAAAGTATATCTTGGACAAGGTGGCTCGGGGATGGATTTCCCTATATATGATGAATCTCAGAAGCCAGACATCATTAAGATGAGTAGGGACACACATTTCGACATTTCCGCTCTCATCCAGGCGTACATCGCCCAGCTTGACGGTACCCAAAAAGCGCAAGCTCTGCCTTCCGCGCATGCTTTCCAGAGCCAGGGCGAGGGGATTCTCGAGCAACTGGTGTTTCGCAGGAGACGCCAAACGGGCACTGAATGTGAGTCCATCGAGAAGCAGATAAGAATCAGGCAGAGACAGTGCCCCGCGGTAGAGGAGTCGATGGGAGGACCAAGCGGATGAGCGGGAGGGTGTTCCGGACGCGATGGCTACATGAGACCGCGCTGGTGTTGTTACCGGCGTGCTTGCTGGCCTTGGGGGCGTTGGCGCTGTGAGGAATAGTGTGGGGACCATGGGAGCGCCATTGGCCGCGGCGGGCATTCGCAAAGCGCACGCGTCGCGTCGCGTCAACACATCCACGCGATTATTACATAAGCACACCAACCTGGAAGTGTACACACCTTTTTGAAACTCATGACAGCAATGAGAACCATATCTTCAAGGTCCCCGTCCGCAAAGTCTTTTGGACATAATGAAAAAGAAACAAAATAATACTTGCACTTGGTGCAAGCAGCGCCCTGCTTTCTAAATTTGTGTGGGCTTACAGTGTGGGTAACCCAGGTATCGAGGAGAACGAGTCTCTTATTAATGCACCACTTTTATCCACTCCTCTAAACCCCTTCCGCTACTTTTCTTTCTATGCCCTACTTGAAGTTCGATATTAAATCGAGTCACTTCAAGTTCGGGGCTCGGAAGATTCAACCCCACCCGCGGCTACTCCACTTTTTGAAAGAAAGTTCCAGACACGTTCCGTAAGCTTTGTCCCTAAGCTCAGCCGGATTCTCGATCTCTCCTTATGCAACCCGCAGATCCTTGCCTATCTCACACACACAGCGTCGCAGATCCCCAACGCCTCGTTTTAACCCCCCAATGAAATCTTATGACTACAGACTCCACTAGACTCCACTGGTATCATTGGATGCGTAAACGTGTGCCCCATACAATAATATACAACAATAATTAATTCTTCTATACACTAGCAATAGATATTTTCCGCCTCGCCTCAGAGCGACGCTTGGCGATCCACCCGGACATCGGTGGCAGTAAAAGCGAGTTTCACGATTCTCCGACTGTCAATGTTCACGTCTCTGCTTTGCGATTCGATCCTATTAAATATTTCCATGAGTACCCAAAAATCCTGCAGATTCCAGCCRCATCGCACGTACAAAACCTGCACACTTTTGTGCCGCTCAAACTCGACGATAATATTCGACCCTGGCACCGGTCTGCGGATGCCCTGAATAAAATATGCTCCGTTAAATGTGCCGCTCTAAATCACCATCATAAACTTCAGCATCGACATATCTTCCGCCCATCTGGAGAACATTGACTCACTCGGTTTGTGGATGAGTCGGCAGGCGACTCCTGCGCTTGTTGCCACGACACTTTCAATTTCGATCCTTTCCTCAAACCCAACACCATGCTCTGAATATCATTGAACCGTATTGCTCTTCCGTTAATGGTTGCCTCRACGCCCCTCGCAAAGGTATTATCGAGCGCTCTCAGTGCCTCCTCATCGCTGGGTGCCTCGAAGATATCGCGGATATGTTGCACAGACCAGGATGTGAGTGACGTCAGCGGGGAGGAAAGTGTTGTCTCCATGGTGAATAAGAGACCAAGATGCCCGTTGGCGAAAGCACAGTCAGAATAAGAAACGAGGCTGAAACGCTGGGGCGGAATACGAGTGCTGTTTCTCCACAAGTGCATTGCTTTTATATGCAGAGACAGGTCGGCCCAAACCTAGATCTCAATTAAACCGCATCTATTCCAGGCTGAATCCCATCTTGCGGGGTTACAGCTTGTTGGAGATATAAATGCCTAGCCGCGAACCTCCATGACGACTGACGACCTATTATTTCGGGTTCTGCGGATCTCTGGTGTCAATGTCAAACGCCAATTGCCGTTTACACACTTACATGTATGTACATCCCGACATGCATACCCCCCGCCCCGCCCCGCCCCTCAGACCACAGCCCGCTAGTCTTGGACCTGACGGTGGCGGGGTGGACTGGTTGGACAGTCAAAACGAATCAATCCATATCCAACTATCTGATTGCAAAGTCTTCCCCCTGATCATTCGGCACTCGTAATGATCCTAATCGCCCTGTGAAACTGTCCCTGTGCATTAAAGCAGTCCGAAAAAGGGGCCGATGGGACTGGGCCATTGCCGTGGTCATCCCCGCATTTCAAGTTCCTTACAATTGGCGCAATCATTCGGTTCCTTCCAGGTCCGTGATGCAACTTTCTGCTCCATATATCCTCTATCCCCTCTCCCAAATGGTCGCACGCCTCAGTGAGGGTACGTACGTATCCCTTGAGGGTCGGGACACACCCAGAACGAGCCACGCGTGCACRCAAACACCTTCAGGGTCTGTAGCTGTTGACATGATGAACAGCGGTGAACAGCGTTGGCGTGGGTTCTCATTGCCCTAATACGTGTCTCGCCGCTCGGCCGGTGTAGTCGGCTCATATGGAGGCAGTTAGTCAGCTATTAAAAATRTAAGAGATATTTGGTCATTGAACTTGACTTCTGGGCATGTTTCAKGTTCTGCTCGCTATGCTGCATTTGATATCACGGCCGTCCCATCATGTGCACCGCACATGAAAGAAGTCACAGGTCATTAGTACATGACCCACTCGGGTATTATTAGTTTCTTACTGGGCTTCCCCGTTGCCGCAGCAGGTTATTTTGAATTTCGCTGTGAGGCAAGGTTTCGCGAGGGATAACAGCAAATGTGGTGAGGACCCGCCATAATCAATTGCCCTCCACAGGACAACGCGTTGACTATCGCTACTTGCACCACCCTCCTCTTAACACAGATAGCTGAATATAGCGGTACCTCTCCTGCAGAGGTGATGTCTACGCAGCCGGTCAAATGACATACTAATGATTTTTTTTAATACAAATTTCCCGATTCAAATTGACGGCGAGATTGCACATTCCCCATTGGTTTACTTTATGGAGCCGAATGTCTTCACTTAGTTCGGCTGCCCTATGTTTGAATTACATTAGTGTAAGAGATTATTCTGACGTTTTGATGACACCTTCAGTTCTGCGGTGTGGGAATATCGTTCCTCCGAGTCAAGCCCACTCTCTACCGTCGTCAGAACGCCTTTCCCTGGCCTGGGCTCAACAGYATTAGCGAGTCATGCACAGCCTAACCCACACAATATCTCGGCTGATGGCGCACTGGTGATACGCATTATCAGACATTTATTACTTGATAGGTTGCAAGTTGGGCGACGCTGAGTACGCGTCACCATTGTGGATTTTCCCTTGCATGCCAGGCTTCACTCATGAGCTGCGCCCGCGATCGGTCTTAGTCGACGGGAACGGAGCGGATTGAAGGGTAATATATGATTGACAGACATGCTATTCCCTGTGTTCGATTCAACGAGTTGTGTGTTTCTCAGTGACGTTCATGTTACATTCTTTCATTAACAGGCATCACGCTCAGGCAAGCTCCCAAAGATGTTATATAACCCAACAGCTGTTCGGCTTCATAGGAATCCCCAGAGCACACACTTGTTATGTTAATAACCACGAAGAGTCGGTCGTCGTTTTCTAATAACATCTGCCTCATCTCTCCCGCCGGGTCCCTTTGATTGGAGGTTTTGCCTCAACTATGAACACAAAAGTGACTGATGCCGGCAATGACTGTAATGATGGGGTACGCTCGGTTTTGGACAGGTCGTTTTACAAAAGCATCCACGAATCCAACTGTCACCCCCTTACCAAGAAACATCAATAAATTTCGGGAAAACCCACAGAGCTCGGCACTCACCTCCCCCAATGTCAACAAGGGACCAAAGCAAGGTACATAATAATAAGTCAGTCGGAATATTATGCAAAGTTCCGCCGTTGCCATGAGTCGGAGATAGATTGGTTGGTGTGGCACCGAGTGGTCGGTTGCGTAACCGCGGATGGGCCAAGTTTAGGGGAGAGGGCGCTACGTTATCTATACATCCAGTGCCCCGAGCGCTTTTGTTTTTACCCCTATGGTCTGACGGGTCCGAAAGCTCCCCCTGACAATGGGAGAAATAATGCCATGGAGTCTTGCACCCCGAGACGTGCGGGGATTGGCAATTATTTACCCGTTAAATGGTAATAATAATAAAATTACCCCATGCTGAACACTTTTCTCTGGATGAGTTATGCTCTTTGAAGGCACGAAAAAAACGGAATGATTGGCAACGTCATTTCATCCAATCAGCACTGCAATCGGCGACGACACTAAAATGAAAGGATGGAGACGCTGTCTTAGAACGCTTATGAGTCTATGTGGCGTGCCACATAACCTTTGTGTCTTTCTTCCGAGGAAGTCGACACCGTTACGCAAGTCAGGCTGACGTACCGATTCTACCATCCTAAATCTTAGCTCAAATGAGAAGATGGTCTATGCAATTCTTTGAACATGAGACGTAGGGCAGATTTGACCGAGGAACACGCTCAACTCAGGTTTCGATAATGTATACAAGTTATAATGACGCATTATGCATCTGGGAAACGTAAAGTACAAAGGTGATCCAAAAAGTCCAGATCTGATATGGTACACCAGAAAGTCCCGAGATATGAATATATATACTGTTCTTCTAAGTCATCATTCGGAGGCCTGGCCTAGGCTGGAATGGTAGCGGTCAGCAGATCAGATAAATTAAAAGTTGAGGTAGCAGCCGTCGGAGCAGCCGTCGGTGTCGACTTGCTCGAAGAGGGAAGGAAGGTGAGTGCCGGTCTTTGAGAGCTAGCGACCTCGGGGCTCTCAAAGGCGGGAGAGGAGTAAGAGGAGTCGAAGGAGATGCTGCTTGGGATCGCTGCAGTGGAGCTCGTGGGTTTGGACAGAAGCACCGAGGGACTGATGTAGCCACTGGCGGCAGGAGGATTGGAGAGGGATAAAGTGATGATGGGAGGGGTCGATGAAGCAACAGTTGGGGCAGCCACTACTGACGAAAGAATGCCCGTAACAGTAGGCGTGGTAGTGGGAGGCGCGCAGCCTGCGGACTGGGCGAGCACGGTAGAGATAGAGGTAACTGTGACGGTGACGGTACCACCTGTTGCAAGAGCGGGAAGGGCTGCGGAAGTTATTGTAGGAATCTCCGTGAAGCTAGAGACGAGGGTACTGGGAGTCACGGTAGCGGCGGAGGGGGTGGAAGTAGCAGGCACTGTCGTGGTGGGTATGGATGAAGCTGAAGAGATTGATTGCGAGGAGGAAATAATGGCGCCCTCAGGGCTTTGTGAGGAGGCTGCAGGAACAAGGGAATATGCCTGGCGACGGTAGTTATAACCGCCTTCGGCTGGGGGACTAGTAGGAGCCGGCTGTTGAGCAGCACTTAGTGTCGAGGAAATGGATGAAGTGGTGGGTTGGTTACCGGCAGTCGGGGCAGCAGAGGAAGGGGCAGGAGTAGCAGTGGGTGCAGGTGCGGAGCTTTTATCATCCTCACAGTCATGGTCTTTACCCACGTTATCGACGTTGGGTGCGTCTGTAGTCTCGTCATCCTCGCAATCGTCATCATTCTGGTCATCGTTCGCTTCGTCCTCACAATCCTCCATAGAATCATCGTTTTGGGGCGCGGGTGTAGATGTAGAGGTTGAAGTTGGGCTTGGAGAACTTGAGGTTGTGGCTGGGGCGGGTGTATCACCATAGGAAGCGGTGGCATCACCTGCAGCACTGGTGGCAGCAGAAACAGGCGCGTCCTCGCCGGAACCAGTGACACCACCAGTAGCACCAGCAGCAGCAATGCGAGCAGTGGCGTCGCCTTCGCTATCGCACACGAGGCTGGTACCAGCTTGGTTGACAAGAGGAAGTGCGTAGCATTTGAGATCGGCAGCGCATGGTGTTAAAACCCATTTGCCGTTGACACATTGTGCGAATTTCAAGTCGATGCAAGCGTTCTGACCACCTACAAGATAATCAGCGCTCCGAAAACCTGGAGAAAAAAACTTGGCTTACTTTCGCATGAGTCCGTGGCTTTCATGGATGCGAACTGGGAGTTCAGCTTTTGAGCGTCAAGCCCATTTTGCTTGACAAAGTCGGCGTCGGGTGGGCTGTCATCATGTCCTTCGTGGCGTGCAAAAAGAGGGGCGGACTCGACTTGAGCGAGGGCGGCCAGGACAGAAATTAAAATGGCAATCTTCGTATGCATCATGGATGAGAGAATGAACGTCGAAGATGAGCTGGGGCTTGAAAGGAATTCGTAAGTTCGTCAAGGCTCCTGGCCTGCACGATTATTCGATCTACGAGAAAAAATAAAGAAAGGGAAGGATGGCGGTGGCGGGGGTGAAGGGCTTTTGCGGCCATGAGGACTTATATGGGGTTCTTGGGAACAATAGGGAGGAAGAGTCATTGCAACGAGCGATCCATTGTCCAGCGAACAATGTGAAGCGCCGTTCATTGTTACCATTACGTAACACCATCGGTCCAAGAACGGACCGCGGGTTCCCAAATATAGTTAGCATCCTTTTGTTCTCTAATGTCGTCTGCCACATGGCTCTCAGGTACYCCCAACCACAAATCCTTGCTGGCACAATAAGCATTGTAACACATTAGGTACGTGGGCTAAGAATATCTGGCTCCACTTTCACTCGTAGGCTGCAATTCTCGTTTTGTGCATGTCACCTCGGTTAACGCTACTCAAAAATTCAGATCTTGCTCTTAATCATCGAAATAAGCCCATAGCTCAAATTCCTAGGTCCAGCACGATTGGATATTTATTCATTTGAGGTGTACCGCGGCATAAAATGTCGTCAACAATTTATAAAAAGATTGCTATGGTCATCGGATAGGTGAAAATGCGGTGGTGCTTGCTGTGAAGCTTCAAGAATGCCCTCCAATAGCATTCTCAAGAACCAGGGTCAAAATAGATGAGCGGCGTAGATAAAGGGAAGAGCCTTCGAGCAATTAGAGCACAAAGCAATGTGGCAACAAGGTATATCATTGGCTCAAATCCCAACGTCCAAGTGCAGCCGTAGCCCAACGCTGGCACCCTAGACAGATCTCTTGGGCCTAAACATTCGACCTGCAGCACATCTAGCCAATGAATTTGTTCGCGCTCCTAGACAAGATCCGTGCTGTGGTGATCAAATAAGGAGGCTCCAATTAAATAGCTTGGAGGTTGCCGGTGGTAATAAGCCTCCATTTGCTTTAACCAATGATATTCAACCATTCATGTTCCCAATTTGTTGGCCTTGCTCCAAAAGACATTCCTTGTGCCGGATCGCTGCAAATACAATTGTGTGGCCTATGGTTGACGGCTTAAAAATAGGACTCGACTTTCCCAGGCGCTGCCGCAACCCCCAGATCAGGTACACTCGCTCCAACAGCCACAGCAGGTGTTTAATACGCCTACATCAGCTATTTGACCTGCCTTTATCATGTTTATGGACATCCTACTCGTCATATTCAYAAGCACTCCAGAATGCTCGACTGAGAGGCTAGCTGAAGTTTGGAAACGTGAGTATCAGATCGCTTCGAATATATCTACTACACTCAAACCAATACGTGAAATTGCGACTGACGGGGATGCGTTGAATGATTATAATAACGGTACCGGATAGTTGCATTCGAAAGCATACAGCAATCACTGTCACACTATGCGGCTGGACCATCAATGAATCTCGGCCCTACCCCTTCGGACAGTGTCATCTCAGCATTTACCTCCCCCAAACCCCTGATGTCAGCAACGAGCCAAGACGAAGAACACCACAATCTAGTCGGAATATTCTGCAAAACTCCGCCGTTGCCAGAGCCGGAGATAAAGAGACTCCTGATGTCACTTGGCCAGTCGCTTACACATGTGCCTAGTGGGGAGAACGYTGTGTGTAGGAACGTCAATTGCCGAGCGTATCAACTTTACCCCTGTGACGGGCCCGAAATACCACCAAGGCATAACGCCACAGAGTTTGTACCGAAGCACGCGGGAATCTTGGCCGTGATTTGCATGACACCCTCGTCAGATGCGGAACAGTCCTTCAACGACTGGTACGCAAAGGAGCATATACCTATGCTGAGCGTCGTTCCTGGATGGGTTTCGTCGAGGCGTTATGTGCTTTTGGACTCGGTCTCTGTACCTTTAGATACGGGAGAGAAAATGCCGAATGTGCCGAAATATCTCGCATTGCATGAATGGGTAGACGATGGGGTCTTCTCGACTGCGGAGTACAAGGCTGCGGTCAACACACCTTGGAGGACAGAGATCATGGCGGCTGTGAAGGAGAGGCAGCGGATGGTTCTGGAGTATGCTGGAAGTCTGGAAGTCCTTGCGAAAAAAGCTAGGGGTAATTGATGAAAAAAAAAAAAAAGAAAGATGTAATTTGTAGTACAGATATTTTGTTCGTAGATCAATCACTGGGAGGACTCCCAAATTTTATCCGCCATTCTTCTCCTTTGAACATTAGAACAACAACTGGAAAGAAGGCGACAATACTGAAGAGCGCAAGTCAGTACGAGACGAGAGCATTATCGCTTTTACCAACCACAGTGCTGCGAACACGGTGAAAGACCACTGAAACCCAATCTTTTTTATTATTTAGGAAAAAACAGGTCAGCCTCCAATAATCCGAAGAAGTGAACCGATTACCTTGTCACCGAAAGGGATCCTCAGGGAAGCAGCTCAATTTACAGAGGCTCCATTAATGGGCATTAGACTTACGAGTAGAAACCCAGCGTTAAGCCGAATACTTGACGTATAAATCTACAGATCGGATTAGTCAACCCCATTATGGGTATTAAACAAACTATTATCCTCCCTTCAGACAACCTCGCTCAGCTTCTCCGGTTACCTTAAATGTCGCTCAAAGGTGCGGAGGATTTACTCGATCCTATGGATAAGCGGAATGTCCCAAAGGCAGTGGCATTGATCCGCCACCTTGTCTCTCTTGAGAAGATATACGAACTGGGTGATCCATTCGAGGCACATCACTATCGATATATCCTTTTCTGTGCAATGYTTCTCAGTCTATTCATGAAACCGTTTAATGATATAGAACATATTGGTAAACGTACTCAGCGCTACGCTCGTATCGCGAACCGCTGAGGTTCGTTGATATGCTAATGTCCTTTTTTTATGTATCTAGGGAATAAAATTGTATAGTTATAAAAGACGGAACACCGGCACACAGAATATGAAATATGTGTGCCGGTGTGTGTGCAGACTGGTCTGCTTTTGTTGAGAGAGGCCGAAAGGGGAATGACCGGGATCGCTATGCCTCGCCAACAGAACAATCTCTCTCGGAATAATTCACCTCATTAATCGCTTTTGTAAATGATGCTGCAGCCCTTCAAATTGACATCAGATCAGCAGCATTGACCGGTCCCTTGTATGCGACACTCAGACCACAATCAAAAGCGTTGTATTTGTTGCTGCGTGCCTTCAGCTCATCAGTCCCAATCTCTCGTTTCACATCGTTCTCGAGGGAACTGATTGTCTTGAAAACCTATTTGGGGATTGCCGCAAACTTGATCGCGGTCGACATTTCGACGTTGTTCAACTCAGTGAGAAGACAGTTGTTCTCGAGTAGTTAGTACATTCAATGACATACGGAACAATATCAAGAATTAGATAGAGACCACCGTCGATTGAGTGTTATGGGCAGTCTTGGAGTGGATCATGTTAATCCAATTTCCTGGAAAGGCGATACCACAGTAGGAAATCTTGACCTCCCATCGATCGGGCTTCCAGTCACAATAAAGCACTTGAGTTACTACAGGTTGTTTACAGGAACTCAAGAATCAAGTCCGGATTCGATTTCGATGAGATAATCGATGAGAAGAACCGTTATCGTCTGCGACCACTGGGTAGTACATTGACCTCAGCCTGGCTTATGTTCACCAAAAAAAATAACCTCAGGATGCTCACAGTTTCGCCATTTGCAGTTGTCTCGCCGGAGTCATTATTTGATTACACTAATATTAAATATATGGTATCGTGATGCTAGCTGCTGCTGCCAGCTACGTCATCAGCTGCGCAGCTGGCACATCACTGCCATGAACATACGCAAATCGGGATGTCAACATCGACAACCGTGAAGAAAGAAGTCCAGCCATACTTCCATCCTCTGCCAGGACGGTAGTATCCTCCAAATCTCTGAGGATTCGCTTGGCTTGCTCAGCAGCTCCAGATAAATTRGCGACACGAGCACATGCGGCATGAATGGCGATCAAGCTTCGGTCGGGTAGCATCAATTCCTTATTCATGGCMTTAGCTGCTGCTGCCGCTGCAGGATCGACGCTGAACGTGATACGCGATGGGATAGGTGTTGGGAACCGCTTAAGCCGTCGTGGGTTCCCGCAAACCTTGTAAGTGTTTTCCTGGATCGGCCAGTTGGTTTTAATAGAGAATAAGGAGTTTAAATAGTGCAACATACGTGTTCAGCTACTGGTTCAAGCCACAGGTCAAAAGAGTCAAACGCGATGCGCAACCCGTGCACCATCGTTATCACATTATGAAGGCTGTTGACTTGGTCACCATACAGGGATTTTGCTTTTTTTCCAAGACCAAACATCTCGAGCATTGCKAGGACTGTCGCAGCATAATCCTGTGGAATGATCGATAGAAYGCATAGTCTCAGAGCGATAAAATACTGACCTTATCATCGTCTTGAGCGCTCTCTGAGAAAATGTGGGCGACCTCTGTCTCGAGGGCTATGGAATCTCCTCGGTCCGCGGCKGCTTCGACCTCATCAATATCGACGCAAGACTGTACATCATAGACTCCGGTGATGGCRCATCTATACCCATCGCGGAGCAACGCCTGTAGAAGATGAGCTAATGCCAACATAGATACCTAGGAAACATACCTGTTTTTTGACACTTTTTTTTGTCTGTGGAGCCTTCCCTAGTTCTTCCAAGATCCTCTCCTTCACGACATCAAAAGATGGTCGAGACACATGTCGAGATGGTGTGGGTCTACCTCCTGTGTTGGAATGAACTAGAAGTTGTTTTGGCACGTTTAGTATAGCATACTGGGGAAAATTATCCTTACCCACACAGTCGTAGGAGATAGTTGCGATACCTGAGACCCAGTTCAACAAGCGCGTTGTAGATGGCTTGATCATCCGATTTGTTGAAGCATGAATTGATCTCCCGACACAATTGTGTAYACGGATCTGATCCAAAATCTAGAAGATGGGCTCTGAAGTCCTTCAGAAAGAAGCCCAAGATACGAATTCCAATAAGAGGGTCGTTATATTTGGTTTTGTTGCTGCAAATGTCCTCCAGGGCGGTCTCTTCCGCCTCCAGTAATTTACTCCAAATGCTGCGTCCTGTTTCCTCAAGTCCACATTCGTCAAGAGATGGGAGGGCGGTCATAATGAAAAGTGCGAAGCAACAGCAATGCATTCATTTCCACGCACGTGACCGCTTTCCTGTACCCTCACCCTGGACTCGTTTTCGTTTCAGTCCACCACGACCCTCCAGCAATGATATGCGCAAAACGCGTATTCCGGTGCTTTCGAGCCCTTGAAAAGCTCGGTGACCGTATAACTGGTGCAGCTGGGCCATATTTTGTTGCTCTCGCTGTGATACTCACAGGTACAGGCACAGTCTGCTTTTGTACGTCGTCTTTCTCCACATCTACTCCTAACTAGCCGCCAGTGGGAATGAACTAATATATCCTAATAGTCGATGTCATCGCACCTTCGCTTAACTATCGTCTCATAACGCTCCCTATCTGCATCCTCATCGCGATCAATCTACACATGCACTATTACTACGTGTGTACTGTTAAACCTGGATTTGTCGATGAGCCKCCGAAAGAACCAGGCCGGGGACTGCTTTGGTCAAAGCGGAGGAGCTCAACGTCGAATTCGGGAAGAGGAGTATTGACAGGGTCGTTGACTGGAGCGCCGAGAGTGAACGGTGCACAGGTAACGACTGCGGAGGTGACCAAATGTCGAAGGTGTGGCAAACTACGGCCCGAGGTGAGTCTTCCTCTTTAGTATTGTATGGAAGGGCGCTGATGGACTGCTTGTAATTGAGAGGGCCCATCATTGTAGAATATGTAACCGATGTGTATTGAAATACGACCATCACTGTCCGGTAAGCCCTTTTTGCTTTCACCCTGGCTGGAGTCTGAGCTGTTCGTTTTGGCCCCTTTTAAGTGTGAGTGTTGATATTCATTCTCTAATGCTTGTTCGATTGACGATTCTAACAGGGATAAACCAATGCGTCGGACTACACAATGAACGACATTTTGTCCTCTTCCTGTTCGTCTCAGCTTTTTTCTTCCCTCAACCCCAGCTTACAGGAATCTGTACACAGCTGCTATCTCGCATTATCGACGTTATGCTATAGCGTCCTTGGTTGGCCGTTCCTCCTCGCATCCCTCGGCGCAACATACACCCTCGAAGTGCGCCTTTTTCCTTTTCACCTTCCTCATCACTGCTAACTACATACATATTCTCAGTGGCCATACCATGTCCCAGAGGTTGCCTTCGCAATGATCTATATCCTCGCAATTGTGCTGTTCTTCGCAGTTAGCATAATGGGTGGATATCACTTGTACGGCGTCGTGAACGGCGAAACGTCAGTAGAAGCGCAAGACCACGAGGTTTACAAGAGCAAGGCGAAAAGACGTGGCGAGGTGCGTGATTTGACCTGCCCCCTCTGCCCCTGTAGAGGTTTGCTGATCACTGGAGCGTAGAAATTCGTGAATTCGTACGACCTTGGGTGAGCATTCTTCAATGAGCACTGTGATCGTGGTATACTAACGAACGGTGGATAGGAAGTGGAAAAACCTCCGATTATTCCTCAACATTGGCGAAGACGGATAGTACGCCATTCAACTCTCCTCACTCATCATCAGTGTTGATTTCGCCTACCTAAAGCCCATGGTACACCCTCATTATACCACTTCGTATAATGCCCTACACGGACGGCCGATACTGGGCGCGTCAGCCTGGATACGATCGACACGCGGGTATGAGAGCCGGGGATGAAATGACTGACGAAGAGGATGACGAAGACACGGAATAAACAATAAAATAAAATACGGTTCATGGAATAAGGGATAAATGTTTTTCGCTGGATCTCAGCTGTTTTCGAGTTTGGATACAACATTGGTGAGTGTTGCTCTTTATTTCCCCGTTCTCGACGATGTTCTATCTTTCGGAAGGGAGAGGCGGTTTTCGATACGATGATATGCTGCCGGGGCCATATGACCCTCCGAAGCTATCGCACTCTGGTGTGCTTACTTGGGGAGGCGAATGAATAATGTCCGGCTTTATGGTACTCCCGTTCATCGGGAACCATCTACTGATAATCTCCCTTCTTCACTCATCCTCGTCTGATTGAGTTGAGCTTGGCTGACCATCGTTCTTTCTGTTGCAGTGGGTATGGATGATTCTGGAGAGATTGATTGCGAGGAGGAAATAATGGCGCCCTCAGGGCTTTGTGAGGAGGCTGCAGGAACAAGGGAATATGCCTGGCGACGGTAGTTATAACCATCTCCGGCTGGGGGACTAATAGGAGCCGGCTGTTGAGCAGCACTGTCGAGGAAATGGATGAAGTGGTGAGTTGGTTACCAGTAGTCGGGGCAGCAGGGGAAGGGGCAGGAGTAACAGTGGGTGCAGGTGCGGAGCTTTTATCATCTTCACAGGAGTACAAGGCTGCGGTCAACACGCCTTGGAGGACAGAGATCATGGCGTCTGTGAAGGAGAGGCAGCGGATGGTTCTGGAGTATGCTGGAAGTCTGGAAGCCCTTGCGAATAGAGCCAAGGATAACCGAAGAAAAAAAAAAGGGACGTAATTTATAGTACAGATATTTTGTTCGTAGATCMATCGCTGGGGGTACTCCCAAATTTCATCCGCCATTCTTCTCCTTTGAACATCAGAACAACAACTGGAAAGAAGGCGACAATACTGAAGAGCGCAAGTCAGTACGAGACGAGAGCATTATCGCTTTTACCAACCACAGTGCTGCGAACACGGTGAAAGACCACTGAAACCCAATCTTTTTTATTATTTAGGAAAAAACAGGTCAGCCTCCAATAATCCGAAGGAGTGAGCCGATTACCTTRTCACCGAAAGGGATCCTTAGGGAACCACCTCAATTAACAGGGGCTCCGTTAATGGGTATTATAAGGCTTACGAGTAGAAACCCAGCGTTAAGCCGAATACTTGACGTATAAATCTACAGATCGGATTAATCGACCCCATTGTTGGCTTTATTATTCAAAACTCACGCAAAGCAGATGCTGGCATCGTTACTCCGCGAGCTATAGCAATCATTGCAGCTGTATGTGTAACAAACGGACGAGACAATTTGCACTAGGGAGCTGCTTAGCCGGAGCATAACTACACGAAGGATAGTTAAAGGGTGCTCACTGCCAAAGCAAGCAACCGCTGTTGGCTTTTCAGCATAACCAATCGTCAATATTTTCCCTCGGGCACTCACCCATCCCAATGCATGGCGCGACAAAGGTGTGARCATATTGGACGGTGAAACCATCTGTAGGAATGATATCACGATCTCGGGCATGCAACAAAGAGATACTTACAACTAGAAGACATTCATTGCAGTTTACTGGATGATCGGAGAACCGAGAGAAAAGGGCACTTACATGAGAAGACCAATAGGAGCTATGATGGCACCTGTCCAGATCCCCTGAAGGCGTACCTCGACAGCAACCGACTTTCCGTTCTCGAGAGCTCGTCGGCGAGCACGCTGCATCATGATATCTGTGACTGGACCGGAACATAGTTCACCTAAGAATCTGCGGAAACGTCAATCATTCGTCATCTCTGAGATCAAGATACACTTGCGCGCCGACAGTAAGGCTTATCCCATTCGCGAGTCTGTGAGCGATGTGAGTTACATTCAGAGGCCGTCATGTATAGGGGGGCGTGACGAACCCATTTTGGACTGTGTCAAAGTGGTAGATCCTAGTGAAAATAGTCGCTAAAGTCAAGGCAGGTTCAATTGAGGCGAAACCATATACAATGCCGCTGATTCTAGGTGAGCGAGATTGGTCTCCAACGAGCACCCATGCAGGGAGGTGACCCACTAGTACAAGGCAGGGAAAGCGACCGAAGGATACTTGAGCATGCTCAGGGGTTTGACGACGAAGTCTCTCCACTTTAGTTGGCGATGCTGCGATAGATTCCAGAAGCCCAAGCGCTTCAAATAGTTCTGAAGCTTCAGTGGTGGTGGCACGTAGACCTCTCCCTGTTTGAGAAGCTCTTTGTATTCGACGCCTTCAAGGTTGTCGCTCTTGATGAGGGTGGAAAGTACTTCATCATACGAGCCCGGCGGCCGAGTGTACAGTGTTTCTGGTAGTAGGAAGAGACTGATGGCGAGCATCGCACCTAGCGCACAATAGGTATTAAACAAGAAGATGGAATACCCTGGGTTATGCAGTCACCGTTTAACATGGCTCCGATCCAAAAACACCAGCGCCAACCGTGACTTCGGGCAATGTAGCCACCGATCTTGTAGCAAGCATGGTGGAAAACAATCGGTAGTTCATATGTAGTTACTTACGATTGGGGAAAGGTGTCCACCATTGGTCATCATGACGGTGTATAATCCCATAGCTTTACCTCTTTGGTGCATAAAACACATGTCCGAAATAGTCCCCGCACCGAGGACAGACGCAGTAGCAGCACCGGATCCATTGAAGGCTCGGGCAAGAATTAGAGTACCATATGACTTGGCCACAGCTGAGCCGACAGCACTGACAAGGCCAATCAGGAGTGCAGAGAGATATACGGGTCTCCTGCCATAGACGTTTGCGATAGGAACCAAGATCAGGGGCCCTAAAGCACTAGTGCCGATCGCAATTGTGGTCTGATAGGTGGCCGTCACAGGGGCAATTTTAAATTCTTCTGCAAGCGGGACTACGGCCGGGTTAATGATAGCCACATTGAATGTTGCCAAAGCGGCGAAAATAGATACTTGGCTCAGAATCAGCCATTTCAGCCACTTTACTTGGGTCAGTGATGGTCAATCTGGTGAGTTCGGGGTCGTACGTTGGGATAGTGGAGAGGGTCGAGTTCAGAAGCACTAGGCTGCGGAACTAGTGGCAGGCCAGTTCCATCAAGTTTGATCCTGTTTTCAGATTTTGTGGTCGGGCGGTGTTCAATCTGTTCGTGCTTCTCGCCAAGGTCGAGCTTGGTGGGGGACGGAGACCGCATGTCGGGGGTTCCTTGGGATATAGATAACACAGAACCTCATATTTATATAACCCACGGCCTCTCACGTAGGGTGGATTGCAACTGGTGGGAGAAAGTAGAGACTCCAGCTCCATTGTGACTGGTGAGAGAAAGCAGAGCCAGCAGCGGCCATAAGCGGTTTGAGAATATTTGGTCTGATGGCTGTTGACAAACAGAAAGGACCACGTGAGTCGACGACCCACTCTATTGACGTGTAAGGGGCCAGAAATAACTAAATCTCCAGCAAATACTTACTCCCAGAATGCGGCCGTGGACGCTCCTCGGGTTCGTGGTTTTGTTCTCTGTCCAGGACGCCTGCGCATTCAAGGCCCAGGATTTCAAAACCTGCTCGCAGTCGGGCTTCTGTCGGAGGGGCAGGGCATTGGCCGCTCGCGCAAAGGAATCCAAGGACCCCTGGAAATCCCCCTACTCTGTCGTAGCGAACACTGTTGCCATTAACCCTGGTGACGCGACATTTACGGCTAGCGTCCGGTCCTCGCTTTATCCTGATATCAAGTTCGGACTAGAGTTGCGTATTCATGATGACGGTGTTGTCAGAGTGCGCATGGACGAGATAGATGGTCTTCGGAAGCGATATGACGAAGCTGCTTCTTGGGCTCTCATTTCCGAACCAAAAATTAGTGACACAGTTCGCTGGGCTCCCGGAAAGAAGGACGTCCGTGCTGTATACGGAGAGAAGAAGGACATTGAAGTTGTGGTATCCTACGAGCCACTCCGGGTTGCACTCTTCAGAAACGGGAAGGAGCAGATTGTTTTGAATGGGCAAGGTCTTCTTCATATGGAACATTTCCGAACCAAACCAGCGCCAGAGGAGAACAAGGAGAACAAAGTAGCAGAAGGTGAAGCTACTGATGGCGCACAGGAGGTACTCCAGGTCGAAAACCGAAGGGCATGGTTCGAAGGAGATAAGGAAGATGATTACTGGGAAGAATCATTTTCATCTTGGACCGACTCTAAGCCAAAGGGTATGTTTATTGTCTTGCTTCCTTGCTACTCCCATTCAACATGATCAAATTCAGGCCCCGAATCGCTTTCACTCGATATCGTGTTCCCTAATCACGGCACAGTTTATGGTATCCCCCAGCACGCAACCCGTCTCGCGTTGCCAACTACAACTGGAGAGAATGCCTCTTTCTCAGATCCCTACCGCTTCTATAACGCTGATGTCTTTGAATACCTCGCTTCATCCCCCGTATCCCTCTATGGCTCGATACCCGTTATGCATGCCCATTCCACCGACTCGACTGTTGCCGTTTTCAATGCCATCGCGTCCGAAGCCTGGATTGATGTTTCCCATGCCTCAGACAAATCAACAGAAACCCATTGGATTGCCGAGTCTGGAATCATGGATGTCTTCCTTCTTCCAGGCCCCACCCCGGAGGATATCTTCAAACAGTACGCCAAGCTGACAGGAACACCTGTCCTCCCCGCTCACTGGGCTTTGGGATACCACCAATGCCGATGGAATTACGTCAATTCAGACGATATTCGCACTGTGCAGAAACGTTTCGACGAGGACGACATCCCCGTCGATGTTTTCTGGCTCGATATTGAATACTCTGAAGATCACAAATACTTTATTTGGGAACCGAAGACCTTCCCTGACCCCGTTAATATGATCAACGATGTTGCTACTCTTGGCCGCAAGGTGAACACTCCTTTTGTTCCGGTTAAATCTTGGCTAACATGCACATAATACAGATGGTGGTCATCATTGACCCTCACCTCAAACGTGTCTCTAGCTATCCCGTCTACCAAAAGGCTTCCGAGCTAGGTGTTCTGGTTAAGCCCAAGAGCGGCGAGGGAGAGTATGAAGGCTGGTGCTGGTCGGGTAGCAGTTCTTGGATCGATTTCTTCAACCCGGGCGCCTGGGAGTGGTGGAAGTCTCTATTTAAGCCTTACCAGCTTGAGAACGGCGCCTGGTCCTGGACACAGAGTACTGAAGCTGTCCACATCTGGAACGACATGAATGAGGTATATTTTTCTCGGAAGATGCATTTATCACCCATCTGAAATAGTGCTTTTAGCCCTCTGTTTTCAACGGTCCTGAGATTACCATGCCTAAGGATAACGTCCACTATGGTGGTTGGGAGCATCGTGATATTCATAACATTAATGGCATGCTCTTTGTAAGTAGGATAATTCAACCATGTCCTCGACTGCTGATAAACCATCACAGTCAAACCATACGTGGCAAGCCGTCCATGCCAGGTCGAATCCACCTAAGCGACCATTTGTCCTCACCCGCTCCTTCTATGCTGGCTCTCAACGATTTGGTGCTATGTGGACCGGGGACAATTTGGGCACCTGGGATCATATGGCTGTCGGGATCAAGATGGTCCTCTCTAATAGCATTGCGGGCATGAGCTTTGCTGGGTGTACGTAAGTTTCTTTAATGATGCGCAGAGCTTACTGATGTTTGGTGCCTATAGCTGATGTCGGTGGATTCTTTGGGAATCCTGAACCGGAAATGCTCATTCGCTGGTACCAAGTTGGAGCTTTCGGACCTTTCTTCCGTGCCCACGCCCACCTCGATACTAAACGCCGCGAACCATTCTTGCTTGATGAACCTTACAAGTCATTTGTTCGTAATATCCTCCGTTTGAGGTATAGCCTGTTGCCCGTCTGGTACACCCAATTCCGTGAGACAACCGTTACTGGAGTACCCGTCTTGAGGTAAGTTTGCTGTGCAATTCGCTGACAGAGTGCCGAACTAATGTGCACTCGTGGTTCACATAAAGGCCTCACTACGTCATGTTCCCCAAGGATAAGGGCGGCTTCGAGATCGACGACCAATACTTCGTCGGCTCCTCTGGTCTCCTTGTGAAACCTATCACCGAAAAAGGCGTCACAGAAACAACCGTGTACATTCCCGAAGATCAGATTTACTACGACTACTTCACCTTCCTCACTTATCGTGGTACATCCAAGGGCAAAACCGTCACTGTTCCAGCAGCACTTAACCAAATCCCCCTCCTAATTCGTGGCGGCTCTATCATTCCCACGCGGGAGCGCCCGCGCCGCGCATCCACTGGCATGAAATTCGACCCCTTCACTCTCCGTGTCGCATTGAGCAAGTCCGGAACCGCGCAAGGAGAGCTATACCTCGATGACGGCGAGTCCTACGATCACGAGAAGGGTCATCTCGTCTGGAGACAATTTACGGCTGATAAGTCTGCCAGCGGAAGGAAGAAATCACTCCTGAAGATCTCCAGTCGGGACATGGCTGCGCATAACCCCAATGAAGCTGTCGATGGCGTTGCACTGAGAGGCGCCTACACCTCGAATAATGTGTTTGCCGAAAGTATTAAGGACGTGAGGGTTGAGAGGATCATTGTCGTAGGGCTGGAGAGGAAGCCTAAGAGTGTCAAAGTTGAGGGAGAACAGGGTGAACTAATCTGGGAATGGGCCGAGGGGGTTGGTGCGGGGGAGAAAAGGGAGGGTGGAATGGCAAATTTGTTGATTATTAAAGATCCAAAGGTGCTAATCGTGAAGGATTGGAGTATTGTTGTCGCCTAAATATGTAGTTATCCATTTAAATTTTTTGAATTACTATTTTTCTTTCTCCTGGCGAAACATGACCTTGGGGTAGGATGGGAGAAATGTACAAGTGCTCTGAATCGAATTCGCCTGCCAGGTAAATATGATTTGGGTGGTTGTGAAAGACGATAAAAGCTTTCACGGTCCATAATGATACTGTACAAGTGTGACAAATAAGTATGTCCATATTCCTACACGCGTACAATTTCCAAGTCCAGTTGGATGAGTGATAGTCGGGAAAAAACAGCATCGGTTGTTACAGCACAAAATCACCTGAAGAGCACCCCGCCCAAAACTATCAATCCAAATCATTTATTCCCCCACCCCCTACGGCTGGAACTCCATCAGCATCATAGGCTTCACTAAACACCGTTCTGTGAATCTCCTCCCGGCTACGTATTGGCTCACCCGGCGAAACACTATCTCTGATACCACTCAACATTTGAAATGCCACTTCCTCCTGCACCGCCCTCTGAAGGCGTTCCACCTGTGACGCCTCGGCTTTCTTCAGGTCATGCAAAAAGGCATTTTTGCTCGTTCTCAGTGCACCTATTGTGCTCGCAATGATTCTCACGAGTTTTGGGTCCACCGCCTTCGCTTCGCACATAGCCCGAAACTGGGTGTGCTTGAAATCGGGAGTCCATAAGAGAGACCAATTATCAGCACCGAGTGACTCTTTTAACGAGTAGATCTTGGCACAGACGGACTTGTGGGGGAGTGTCGCACATTTCCACGCTTCCTTTTGGCACTGTAAACGAGCCGTGAGGCGATAACAACGAAAATGAGAGAGAAAGTAAGCTTGCCTTTTCACCACAGAATCTGATAAGATTGCACTTGCTGCATAGGCGTGGGTAAATGACTTCGGATACCGAGGTGCATGTAATGTTCCAACAACCCGCCTTTCGGGCTTGAACCATCCCTTCCAAGTCCCGCTCGAATTCGTCGCAGTTGAAAAGTTCGGCAAATTGACCGCGTTCGAATTTAAGTAGGGCGACTCCAGTTTTTGGATCAAGTTTTGCATTAGCATAGGATGTGAGATAATTCACGGAAACGCGGACTTTGCTCCATTCCTGAGGCAAATCAGCCAAGATTGTAGTAAGGCGCTCAAGAGTGTCTCTGATCCACATGCCCCGCACTGTCATCATAAGATTGAATTGCGGTGTGTCGCAGTGCGTGAGGGTTTCGAAGAATTGAAAGATTGTCATGACTGGGTATTTGAAAAAATGCGTGCGAGCGAGCGGTGCAGGATCACCTTCATCGTAAAATTTAATGGCGGCTTCGAGATACCGGGCGGGCCGAGCCAGAGCAAAGGAAAATTTTGGGTATTGGAAGAGTTCTCGAACAATTGGAACGTGAGCTACGGCAAGAGAGCCTGCCAACTTGAAAATGACGGGTCCGTTATCTGGTGGCCCTGCAACCCAATGTTCTAGCCCAACTACACTGCCTTTGGGTCCAAACGGAAGTAGATCCTCAGAATCTTGCGGCCAATGCTTTTCACCGTTGTTCGCATTCCCTGTCCGAAATTTGTGCTGTGTCAAATCGGACAGGGCAAGGACAATAAGATTGCTGACAGTAGATACCGCATCGAAAACAAGGTCGATAGGGTGGACTGAAATTCGACCATCAGGTCGATATCTGGCAGGTTTATGAAGTTGCCGCATGCGAGGCTGAGCAAAATTGCAACGGCATTCGACCAAACGGTTCACCATCGCAACGTGCTCTTGCGGGGAGCGGTCATGTGTGAGGAATTTGATGCCGACTCTGAGGAGTTCGGGATACGATTTTGCGAACTTGATCTTTGCAGCCGCAGATTCACGGGACTCGAGTGCCTGATCGATACGATCTGCTGCTACGCCTAATCTTACAGCGCATACATTCGCACTCTTGGGATCTCGCATCGCCGTTATTAAGAGATGAATGGCTGCATTGAGGGACAGAGGGTGTGGGGTCGGAGCCATAGCCGCTGTGCCCGTTGTTTGCCAATTTATTGATGGCCTTTCCGTGGGTTTGTGAACGAATTGGCTTGCTAGAACGTAATATTACAGAAAGGGACCCAACGACCTCAGCAATATGCCCTGTTTGATGTGGAGAAGTACTCACAACAAGAACTGAACCCCGTTCGATGTTGACGGTTGAAGGTGCTTAGTTGGCTGGAGAGGAGGAAGAGTAGGCTGTACGGAGCACAGCTAGGCTTTGCACGCAACGTAGCCCCGTTCAAAGCAAGCAGTCCGCCTCGAGTTCACCTGCAACCTGCTGGCAAGTTCCGAGAAGGTTTGAGCGCCTTTGAGCCCATGGAGTTTCAACACACAGGCGGCGTGTCCCGTCAGAAGAAATAAAGACTCGCCCCAGATGCTTATTTCCAAAAAAGATAAGATCACGGGAAGTTTGGTCGACTACACAGTTTCTACCGGACAGATCCACAATCCACCGTCGTCGTACGTACCAGATCAAAGCGGTTATTCGAGCCTCGGAGACTGTCAGTTACACTGACATCCGCTCAACTTTGGCCCGTGCAAAAGGCAGCTGATTTGCAGAGAGCATGTATATATAATCACGATGTGCGATGGGACCAATGGATAACACTGCACGAGCAGTAGGCGAAGGTAATGAACATGAACCATTCTTACATACTTGATGAACCTTACAAGTCATAGTATGTTCGTAACATCCTCCGTTCGAGGTATAGCCTGTTGCCTGTCTGGTACACCCAATTCCATGAGCGGTGAGACAACCGTTACTAGAGTACCCGTCTTGAGGTAAGTTTGACATCTAATTCGCTGGCAGAGCGCCGAACTAATGTGCACTCGTGATTCACACAAAGGCCTCACTACGTCATGTTCCCTAAGGATAAGGGCGGCTTCGAGATCGACGACCAATACTTCGTCGGCTCCTCTGGTCTCCTTGTGAAACCTATCACCGAAAAAAGGCGTCACAGAAACAACCGTGTACATTCCCGAAGATCAAATTTACTACGACTACTTCACCTTCCTCACTTATCGTGGTACATCTCGTGAAGGATTGGAGCATTGTGTGTCGCCTAAATATGTAGCTATCCATTTAATTTTTGAATTACTATCTTTATTTCTCCGTCTGGCGAAACATGACCTTGGGGTAGGATATGCGAAATGCACAAGTGCTCTGAATCGAACCTGCTCGGTAGATATGATTTGGTTGGTTGTAAGAGACCATTAAAGTTTTCACGTCACGCGTACAATTTCCAAGTCCAGTTGGATGAGTGAGGGGAAAAAAAACAGCATCCGTTGTTACAACACAAAATCACCTGAACAATACCCCGCCCGGAAATGTTACAACAAATCCAAATCATTTATTCCCCCACCCCCTACGGCTGGCGCTCCATCAGCATCATAAGCTTCACGATATACCGTTCTGAAGATCTCCTCCCGGCCACGTATTGGCTCAGCCGGCGAAACACTATCTCTGATATCACTCAACATTTGAAATGCCGCTTCCTCCTGCACTGCCCTCTGAAGGTTCCGCCTGCGACGCCTCAGCTTTCTTTAGGTCATGCAAAAAGGCATTTTTACTCGTTCTCAGTGCACCTAGTGTGCCCACAATGATCTTCACAAATTCAATGTCCACCGCTTTCGCTTCGCACATAGCCCGAAACTGGGTATGCGTGAAATCGGGAGTCCATAAGAGTGACCAATTATCAGCACCGAGTGACTCTTGTAGCGAGTATATCTTGTCACAGACGGACTTGTGGGGGAGTGTTGCACATTTCCATGCTTCCTTTTGGCACTGTAAACGAGTCGTGAGGCGATAGCAACGAAAAGGAAAGTGAAAGTAAACTTGCCTTTTCCCCACAGAATCTGATAAGATTGCACTTGCTGCATAGGCGTGGGTAAATGACTTCGGATGCCGAGGTGCATGTAATGTTCCAACAACCCGCCTTTCGGGCTTGCACCATCTCTTTCAAGTCCTGCTCGAGTTGGTCGCCATTGAAAGCTTCAGCAAATTGACTGCGATCGAATGCAAGTAGGGCGACTCCAGTCTCTGGATCAATCTTTGCATTAGCATAGGGAGTGAGATAATTCACGGAAATGCGGATTTTGCTCCATTCCTGAGGCAAATCGGCCAAGATTATAGTAAGTCGTCCAAGAGTGTCTCTGATCCACTTGCCCCGTACTGTCATCATCATATTGAATTGCGGTGTGTCGCAGTGCGTGAGGGTTTCGAAGAATTGAAAGATTGTCATGACTGGGTATTTGAAAAAATGCGTGCGAGCGAGCGGTGCAGGATCACCTTCATCGTAAAATTTAATGGCGGCTTCGAGATACCGGGCGGGCCAAGCCAGAGCAAAAGCAAATTTTGGGTATTGGAAGAGTTCTCGGACAATCGGAACATGAGCTACCGCAAGAGAGCCTGCCAGCTTGAAAATGATGGATCCGCTACCTGGCGGCCCTGCAACCCAATGTTCTAGCCCAACTACACTGCCTTTGGGTCCAAACGGAAGTAGATCTTCAGCATCTTGCGGCCAACGCTTTTCACCATTGTTCGCATTTCCCGTCCGAAATTTGTGCTGTGTCAAATCGGACAGGGCAAGGACAATAAGATTGCTGACAGTAGATATCGCGTCGAAGATAAGGTCGATAGGGTGGACTGAAATTCGACCATCAGGTCGATATCTGGCAGGTTTATGAAGTTGCCGCATGCGAGACTGAGCAAAATTGCAACGGCATGCTACCAAACGGTTCACCATCGCAATGTGCTCTAGCAAAGAGTGGTCATGTGTGAGGAATTTGATGCCGACTCTGAGGAGCTCGGGATACGATTTTGCGAACTTGATCTTTGCAGCTGCGGATTCACGGGACTCGAGTGCCTGATTGATACGATCCGCTGCTACGGCTATCCTTACAGCGCATACGTTCGCATTCTTGGGATCTCGCATCGCCGTTATTAAGAGTTTAGTGGCTGCATCGAGGGTCAGAGGGTGTGGGGTCGGAGCCATAGCCGCTGTATCCGCTTTTTTTGCCAACTTATTGATGGCCTTCCGTGGGTTTGTGAACGAATTGGCTTGCTAGAACGCAATATTACAGAAATGAACCCAATGCCCTTAGCAATGTGCCCTGTTTGAGTGGAGAAGTACTCACAACAAGAACTGAACCCCGTTCGATGTTGACGGTTGAAGGTACTCAGTTGGCTGGAGAGGAGGAACAATAGGCTGTACGGAACACAGCTAGGTTTTGCACGCAACGTAGCCCTGTTGAAAGCAAGCAGTCCGCCTTGAGTTCACCTGCAACCTGCTGGCAAGTTCCGAGAAGGTTTGAGCGCCTTTGAGCCCATAGAGTTTCAACTCACAGGTGGCGTGTCCCATCAGAAGAAATAAAGATTCGCTCGCACCCCAGATGATTATTTCCAAAAAGAGATAAGATCACGGGATGTTTGGTCGATAGTTTCTGTTCAACATAGGACGGGCAAGCTACACAGCTCCTACTGGACGGACCCCCAATCCATCGTCGTCGTACGTACCAGATCAAAGCGGTCATTCGAGCCTCAGAGACTGTCAGTTACACTGACATCCGCTCAACTTTTATCCGTGCAAAAAGCAGCTGATTTGCAGGGAGCATATATATAAAATCACTGCGTACGATGGGACAAAATGGATAGCCAGTAGGCGAAGGTAATGAACAAGTGATGTCGGGATCCCGGCCACGTATTGGCTCACCCGGTGATATCACTCAACATTTGAAATGTCACTTCTACCTGTGACGCCCCAGTTTCTTTAGAGCCATGCAAAAAGGCGGTTTTTTTCATTCTCAGTGCACCTATTGTGGTCGCAATGATCTTCACAAGCTTCGTGTCCACCGCTTTCGCTTCGCACATAGCCCGAAACTGGGTATGCGTGAAATCGGGAGTCCATAAGAGTGACCAATTATCAGCACCAAGTGACTCTTGTAGCGAGTAGATCTTGTCACAGACGGACTTGTGGGGGAGTGTCGTACATTTCCATGCTTCCTTTTGGCACTGTAAACGAGCCGTGAGGCGATAACAACGAAAATGAGAGAGAAAGTAAACTTGCCTTTTTACCACAGAATCTGATAAGATCGCACTTGCCGCATAGGTGTGAATAAACGACTTCGGATGCCGATGTGCATGTAATGTTCCAACAACCCGCCTTTCGGGCTTGAACCATCTCTTTCAAGTCCCGCTCGAGTTGGTCGCCGTTGAAAAGTTCGGCAAATTGGCTGCGTTCGAATCTAAGGTGGGCAACTCCAGCCTCTGGATCAAGTTTTGCATTAGCATAGGGAGTGAGATAATTCACGGAAATGCGGATTTTGCTCCATTCCTGAGGTAAATCGGCCAAGATTGTAGTAAGTCGTCCAAGAGTGTCTTTGATCCACGTGCCCTGCGTTGCCATCATCATATTGAATTCCGGTGCATCGCAGTACATGAGGGTGTCGAAGAATTGAAAGATTGTCATGACTGGATATTTGAAAAAATGTGTGCGAGCGAGTGGTGCCGGATCGCCTTCATCGTAAAATTTAATGGCGGCTTCGAGTGACCGGTCGGGCAGAACCAGAGCCAAAATACAATATGGGCCTTGGAAGAATTCTCGAACAATTGGAACGTGAGCTACCCCAAGAGAGCCTGCCAGCTTGAAAATGACGGATCCGTTATCTGGTGGCCCTGCAGCCCAATGTTCTAGCCCAACTACACTGCCTTTGGGTCCAAACGGAAGTAGATCTTCAGCATCTTGCGGCCAACGCTTTTCACCATTGTTCGCATTTCCCGTCCGAAATTTGTGCTGTGTCAAATCGGACAGGGCAAGGACAATAAGATTGCTGACAGTAGATATCGCATCATAGACGAGGTCGACATGGCGGACTAAAATTCGACCATCAGGCCGACGTCTGCCAGGTATATGAAGTTGCCGCATGCGAGGTTGAGCAAAGTTGCAACGGCATTTTGCCAAACGGTCCACCATCGCAACGTGCTCTTGCGCAGAGTGGTCATGTGTGAGGAATTTGATGCCGACTCTRAGGAGCTCGGGATACGATTTTGCGAACTTGATCTTTGCAGCTGTGGATTCATGGGACTCCAGTGCCTGATCGATACGATCCGCTGCTACGCCCATCCTTGTAGCGCATACATTCGCACGCTTGGGATCTCGCATCGCCGAAATTAAGAATATAATGGCTGCATCGAGGGTCAGAGGGTGTGGGGTCGGAGCCATAGCCGCTGTATCCGTTTTCTTTGTCAATTTACCGATGGCCTTTCTGTGCTTTCGTGAACGCATTGGCTTGCTGGAACACAATTTTACAGAAAGGAACCCAACGACCTCAGCAATGCGCCCTTTTGATGTGGAGAAGTACTCACAACAAGAACTGAGCCCCAGTTCAATGCTGACGGCTGAAGGTGCTCAGTTGGCTGGAGAGGAGGAAGAGTAGGCTTGTACGGAGCACAGCTAGGTTTGGCACGCAACGTAGCCCTGTTGAAAGCAAGTAGTCCGCCTCGAGTTTACTCGCAACCTGCTGGCAAGTTCCAAGAAATTTTGAGCGCCTTTGAGCCCATAAAATTTCAACACACAGGCGACGTGTCCCCCTCTTACTCGGCTGTCGTTGATATAATCTAGACAAAGATGGTTAACGGTTTTCATCGTATTTTCTACTCCGACGCGGCACTTTTCCGGCAGGCGTGACATGGGCTAAACATATCTTACGAACTACTGCAGCTAACCGTCCCAAATCACCGCCAAAAACCAGTAAGGAGTGTACAAAAAATGGGAGGATGAGGGTGGATGGGGGCGGAGATATTCACGAATCCACGAAACCCTGGTGGTCCCCGGAGTAGGGGGGTGGGGGCATGGTAAAGACTCGCCCGCACCCCCAGATGTTTGTTTCCAAAAAAAGATAAGTCACGGGAATTTTGGTCGACAGTTTCTGTTCAACTGCGAGACTCTAGGACAGGTAAACTACACAGCTCGACCCACAATCCATCGTCGTCGTACGTACCAGATCAAAGGGTCATTCGAGCCTCAGAGGCTGCCAGTTACACTCAACTTTTGTCCGTGCAAAAACCAGCTGATTTGCAGAGAGCATGTATATAAAAATCACTACGTACGATGGGACAAAATGGATAGCACTGCACGAGCAGTAGGCGAAGGTAAATGAACAAGGTGATGTCGGACAATAAACGAGTAAGTTTGGAATGCAATGGTCGCCAACGGGGAGTATAAACCATATGAACGAGTAATGACGGGGGTGTGTTGGTTCGTGTGCGGGCGGGTAAGTAGCAAGAAAGAGTGTAAGTACTGGGGTGTCCAGAGGCGATAGGCGTACAGGAAGGACAGACGTGCAACCCGGAAGGAGCGGTTGAAGAAAGAAAGTAGGGTGAGAAGGGGTGAAGGCGACGAGGAAGCCATATAAGACAGTGATGATAATACAAACAATGTACAAAGAAGAATAAAAGGTTGATGTAAAGCAACCACTCAAGAAGATGACCTGAAGAAGACAAGAGTGAAGGACAAAAACATCCATCAAAATCCAGAGGAAAGTGCGCGAGGAAGCCCAGATACACATATCTCACTAGGAAACTATCGGATCATCCCAGTGTTAGATGGTGTCCTCGCCCGCGTCCGCGCTGTATTGCCCACGACGGGCGCAGCAGCCAGACCGATATGCCCCATACTGTTTCGCATCATCTGCACCTGCTGCATAATCCTAAGATGCATGAGCGTCGAATACTGCATCGTCTGGACCGGTACTTGAACTGGCACAGGTATTGCTCCTGGATTCGCAATAGCCAGTGGGAGGGGAATGGTGGGCACCGAAACGGGTATGGGGATGTTCAAGGGAACCCCGGACACCGGTAATGGAAGAGAAAGGAAGGTATAGGGTCCGCCAGTAGCTGGGTTCGTAAAGCAGTCCGGTGAGTTATATTTTATCCCTCCGGAAGAAGTGGATTTTGTACGTGAATGGGTATAAGTATGGTTCTGGAGTTGGGCATCACGGGGTGGGTGTATACGGCTCTTGACGTGTGTGTAGATATGTACGTGATTTGGGCTCCGGCAAAGGGAAACATCGGATGGCGTGGTCGGTGATGAGCACGAAGAATTGGTTGGGGAGGAATTGCGAATGTTCGCCCCCGGAAGCAAAGGAACGGTATGGTCCATACCGATTGTCCCCACGGAGCCATATTCGTCTTCTTCCCGAGGAAAGACGGGTTCAGGAGACCCAATCAGTCTCCCGGCGTCCGTAATCGCCGATGGAGCAGAAGCGGCTGCAGCTCCTGACAACGTTGGTCTTAACACGGGCAAACTGGCATTTGTATGTGCACTTGATGACAGCGAGTCTGTCCTTCGCCGCAAAGCCATAAACAACTCCTTTGACCTATTCTTCTTTGTTTCAGGGTCAACAGCAGTTGGTGCTGGGGGGAGCGTCCACCCGCCTACGGCGCCATGCAGCTCACCACTTCCTCGCCCAAAGTATTCGTGTTCTTCCTCCGTAAGTGGAGGAGAAGATGAACACGTATTCGACCTGGCTACGGCCCCGTCCTCTGAAACGGTAAAACCAGGCGCAAAAAGGTTCAGGTTGCCCATACCGAATTCTGGCAACGTTGGGCTAGAGTCTTGGCTTGGCGGGAGACTCCATACGGCATCCTGATGATGCTGGGAGCGCAGCTGATCAACGATAGCGCGAGTTCGGGATGTTCGGTTTGGGCGACGCCGCTGGTTGGATGGTTCAAGGAACGGTGGTAAAGCACTGGCTGAAGGTCGGTCGCTGCCTATACCAGGACTACTAGCGCTGCTTGTGGTACGAGAACGCGATGGTATGCCCGGGCTACCGCCTTGATGGTCGTTCCCGGAATTTGCAAGCGGTGGGAAGTTGGCTAATGGTGAGAAGGCAAAGGCGACGCAACGATCTGATGGGTCTGAGGATGACGAACCGGATGAAGAGGAAGATGTGAACGTGGGTGATCCAAGAGGAACAAATGATGACGCTGAAGGGTTGAGTCGGAATGTTTTAGGCGTCAAAGGTCGAGAAAAGTAGTCAGAGTTGAACAACACAGCCTGCGACACCGAGGAATTTTGGGTGGCCGGTTTTGCTATCTTCTCGCTCCTGAGCAGGTGTTCCAGGGTTCTACCTCCTACAAGGTCTTCTACGAGCTCATTCCAGCGCTCTCTGGCCAGCTCGATTTCCATGGGAGAGACATGGACGAGTAGGCTCTCCCTTTTCTTGGATCTTCCCAGTTTGAGTTCTGGCCAAGTCGAGGATTCAAAGCCGACAGCCGCTTCGTAGACCCTCAATGCGTCGCTTGCGCCCTTCACCCCAACGAGATCCTCGTTCAGCTCACCGTCCTCTCCAACGATTCGACACCTTGCAGACGAGTGCCACTCCCTTGGCGTGCGCAAAACCTCATCTCCACTCTCCCCGTCGTCGGACAACTCCCACGCGTTTTTGTTGTATAAAGAGCGGTGGTAATGAGGCGGCTTTGCGAAAACCGGGCCTTGGGAAGTCTTTTCTGGGTTGTAGGACCATGATATCGAACTGAAAGGAGTGCGCCRCCAGCTGGTGGGTACGATTTGCCACTCTTCTTCCATTTCAGCCTTGTGATTGACCTGGCTGCTGCGGTGTTGGGAATCCATCGACAACGAATCAGGGTGTTGACAAATCCGCCTGTAGGGACACACGAGGCAATATGGGGTGAGCGACCAAGGCCTGGACGACAAAAACGAATAAAAAAAGAGGACGGGAGCTCACCAACCGACGTGAAGAGGACAGGAAGGTGGTCGTCTGTGGGTAAGGGCTACAAGAGGGCGAACATGTGTTGAGTGCCTGCCTGGCTTGAGAATCCAACAGAGCTGGCTGATGTCCACCCGAGGTCACGGGACCGCTTTATTATCTGCCTCCAGCCAATGAGGCGTCGTGCCCCTGTCCCTTAAACACGTCGAGCTTTCTCAAGGATGGCTAGACAATGTCTGCATTTGTCATAACATACTGTAACTAGGCAAACTGGTACAAGGGAAGTGCCGAGGCTGGAAACTGTTCAAGAGGGGCAAAAAGGACGAAACCGTAACTCGGATCCCGACATTTTCACCATTGAGTATCGAGCCCAGTGTCCTGACAGGAAGTCTCACCATATCACAAAAAAAAACACTTGTCAAACTCTCGGGAAGCAAGCGCTGGATCCTTTACGGTGGCTTCAGCACGACTATGCGGTTCAAAGGGAATACCGCCGAGATAATATATCTTCCAGGTATTCTAGGGAAAGAGGAAACAAGGGATGAGACGGGCAATACCGCTGAGGAGGAAGCATTCAAGGTCATTTCATATCAGAGCCGCAAGTCGGTAGTCGGACCTTTGCGCCATACATACGGAAGCGCGAGGGTTTCTGCTCAAGATTGTTTCGAACAGCCCTGCTTATTAGCTTTTTTAATAATAATAAAAATCATGTCAAGTCCCAAGGGCTTCTCCCTATGGTGAATGTTTTCTGGTGATCGACCCCGTGGATTGCCCCAGCTCTACAGGAGGCGCGTCCGTGGTACTCGCTCCCTCTACAGTCCGGCACGGAACGCCGTTTGACGCAATTCCACCCTCCCTGCCGCTATATCTCCTCCACCTTGGCACCTCATGTCGATCTCAATAGCTTTGTTACATTATTTCCATCCTCGATCGATGTACGATGAATGATCATGGCCAATAAAGAAACTGGACCCACATAAGTCTGGCATCGCCTCCTACCGGTACCCTTGCCTTGGATTATTCTTCCCGATCAAGACTCAAATGACCCTTGCAGCGAGAGCCCTTCCGGGAGCAAGAGCCTCCCCCCAATCCCATTTGTAGTTCTAGGTGGACCCCTCACTTCACTTCCGCCCTGTGTCTATTCGGGGGATGGTACAACAGGAACCCTCACTCAATTTATGTCTCCAACAATATATAGAGAGGTCGGATCATCAATTAGAAGCCCAGCGGCGCTGGCATTGCGGTAGGGTTCGTTCATTTGGTGTCATGTGGGCCACAAAGGAGTCATTTTTCACGTTTCACCGGCTTCTCGGGATTCGGGAATGAGGTATCCTCTTGACCTCGTACGTGAGRATAGTGATGTTCTGCAGGTAGAGACGTGCAACTAAAYGGRTACCACATCTATTCCTATGCCTAAGACTCAGATTGCTCCGAGGATGTAGTGGTGAGTACTGAGAAACCATGACCATGAAGTGCACTTTCAAGAAGTAAATTCATACAGCATAGCCACTTCAAAGGAGATAACGGAGCTCTGACTCAKTAGTACTCACGAAGCTGATTGGTTCAGTACGCCCACAACGGTGCAGCTGTGCAAACTTCAAAGGAAGGACTCCGCTCAGCCGAACTCCCAGTTTAGGCAAACGTCAATCATAAGTCGTGAGCTATAAGTAGTCCGGATTTCTAGAAATTTACTTAAAGAAGTCGTGGTATTCTARGCACTAGGGCACTCATCCGCGATCTCAACTYGACCGATGCCCGGATTGAGAGGGATGTAGTGTAATGACTATCACTTGAGATGAGATGGCTGGGGATTCTGTAATAGCGTATTTAAACATGAGTGAGYAAAAGGAGATTGAAAATATTAATAGTACCTTGAAGCGCCTGCAAAGARCAAGGCAAGAAGTATTCGATTAGCGCTCAAGTACACTACCAGATACATTATTCTTTTCGAMAGGGCGACTACTGTGGCCCCAAGGGTTGCCCAACTAGAAATCCATGCTGGCCATCTTCCTTCGACTTATCTTCGAATGCCCCCYATCATGTCTTCTAGCATTCCAACTCAMATCCATCAACTTCAGCTACGGGCGGACGCGTTGATGTCTGGACTCTGGCTTTTGGATATCCGTGACAGTATCACGAAAGGTTAATGGATGAGGGGCGGGGACGTCGTCAAGCATCCCGGTGCGGGCAAGTGGACGGACGCTTGGTATAGGAGCATCATAACATACTGGAAYCATGGGCGCGCTGATATCTTCGAGTAGCGAAGACCCAGGTGGCCCTCACTGCGGGTAGCCCTCTCGGGAGCAAGAGCGCATCCAATATCCCAGAGATATTTTGGATTTCTCACTCCACTTTGGCCCCGTATCCATTTGGGGCATGGTACAAGGGGGTGGCTTACTAGCTTACTACACTTTGTGTCTTGAACAGCTTTCGAAGGGTCTGATCGCCAGCCAGAAGCCCGAGGCGCTGTAATATGTTTCGCGTATCGTGTGAGCCGCAACAGGGGTCGGCCTCGCGTTGCACCGGTCTCCTGAGAATGAAATGTCTTTGTCTCGAGCGTCGGGATGACAATATTCTCTGTAGGTGGAGACGGTGATTAGAGTAGCCAGGTAAGACGATGAATCAGGGTACTACATTTACCCTTATTCCTGGGCTACATTTCATCGCATCAATGTAGTGGTGAGAAGAAATCACGTAGTGCATTACATACATTCATGAAACACAGTCCACATCGAAGGAGGTGATGTAACTTTGCTTTACCCACGAAGCTGATTGGCCCAGTACACCCACAAAGATATAGCCGTGATAGAGAAGCACGTCGTCCAGCCGATACCCAAATATGACCAAGTCACTCACAACCTATGATATACAGTGGTCCTGAAGCCATGCTATCCTAAAACTTAGGACGTTCGTCTGCGAGCTCGACTCAGCCGACGCTCTGAGTGGGGGTGAAGTAGTGTGATGGCGGTCCCTCAGATCAGAAGTTTGAGTGACAGATAACTGGGGGTTCTTCAACAGCATAACGCAAGGGTCAATCGTGGGTGGGTAAAAGGAGATTGAGAACATCAAACAGTGCAAGCGCTTGCAAAGATCAAGGCAAGAACCCCCGTGATGAGCGCAAAAATGCATTACCTGATACATATATTACTTTTGACGGAGGGATGAATGGCGCAAGGATCCCCCCGCCGGAATCCATGCTAACCATCTTCATTCTCTTCTCTGCTTTCAACTTGTCTTCAAGTTTACCTATCATCTCTTCTGGCATTGAGAATGATCGTGCTCCACCTGTATTATTTGAACGTGCACTGCCAGACTGCTCCGGCGTGGGTCGTTGCCGGACCTTACAGGGAATCGTGTGGAGTTGCGTCGCAACGATATTCGCATGCACCTGGATTGCGGTTCATCCAAATTTGCCAGGACCGGGGGATCCTGCGTCGACAAGAATGAAGCGGCGGATGTTTACAATGGCCTATGCTATGATTGCACCAGAGTTTGTGACAGTGTGGGCACTGCGTCAGTGGATCGCCGCCAGAACGATTAAGAGGGAGATGAATGGAGCACGAAATGAAAGTTGGTACCAATTGATATATAAAATCGCAGGAATGACACTCACCAATGACTTTTCCTACCTCTTAATGGTGATCAGCCATCTTCGGGCGGTTGGTGGGTCCTCTGGTGAGCATTTATAGGGCTGTAAAGGGGTGGTGGAGCCAGGATCCACGGGAAGAACCTAGAGAGTGGACGCTTACACACGGGTTCTTCGTCCAGATGGGTGGATTCATCCTTTACGATGGTGACACTGCGAAACGGGTGCTGACATTTAATGACCTGAAGAGGATGAAAGAGCGGAAAGATCAGCAAGAGTGGGGTTTTAACTTAGGAGGGTGGACAGAGGAGAGGAAGCAGCTGTGGGCGCGGGAACGGGAGCTAGAGGATCGGTTGGCGCTTTCGCAGGAGGGGTTGCAGAACCTCCAGGAGAAATTAGAGAGCCTACGGAGCCTGGAACGTACATTAGAAAGTGTGCGGAAATCAGAGTTGGTTCAGGTGCAGGCGGTGAAAGGGGCACATGAACGGGTTGAAACGTTGCGGAAGAAGCAGACACGAGAGCGAGAACCGAGGCCGGGGCAGATACAGAAGTTAAGCCGGTCGAAGTGGGAGTTGAAGCGTGAGCTAAAGCGAAAGACTAGGATGGAGCAGAGGCTAGGGCGACTGCGGGAGAGGTTGCAGGAAACCCAATGGAAGCGGGAGTCAAGGGAGCTGAAACAGCACGAGGCGGAGGAGTTGGAACGGCAAATAGAGCAGGTGCAGGAGCTGGYGAAGGAACTGCAGCTGGAACTGGAGCTGCGACAAAAGCAACTACGAGAAATGATGAAGCAGAGGGAGGAATGGAAGCGCAAGCGGGGGTCAGAGTGGGGACATAGGACAAAATCAGAGTTGGCACAGGAGTGGGAGCAGGAGTGGAATCGGCGCAAACAGGAGAGCTCGGCGTTCACTGTAGATGCAGACTTACCCACGATATCGGAGCATGAGATGAACGACAAGGGCAAGGGCGATTTTCTGACCAAGCTGTTTGTCGTTATCCAGATGAGCTGGTTCATCGCCCAATGCGCCGCCCGTTGGGCAACCGACCTCCCGATAACTGAGCTCGAGATTATTACGCTCGCCTTCGCCGCCCTCAATATTGTCACATATATCTTCTGGTGGAAGAAGCCGAAGGATGTCCTGGTGGCTGTTCGTGTCCAACTGAAATCAGGTGGCGATGGAGGAAGGGGAGAAGCAGGGTCTAGTGCAAATACCCAATCGGAGGGAGGGTCGGAAGAACAAGGAGTGCCAGGTAGGAAGAAATGGCTCAGTCGCAAACTAGCAGAGGCGAAGAAATCAGAGGATACAGCGTGGCTGAATATGGTCGTATACCGACTTGTTCAAGCTTTTCTGCGTCCTATCGGGAAGATGCGCGGTTATAGTTCTAAATGTCGGCCTGGATCTCTGCGGGTGCCCATGTTCTACGCGGAAGACAGTGGCGGAAATGCTTACTTTTCTCTCCTGCTGGTTGCGGTGACGTTTGGCGCAGCCCACCTCATCCCGTGGTCATTCACATTCCCGTCCGCAGCCGAACGTGGGCTCTGGCGTTTATTCGCTCTCTTTCTCGTACTTATACCAGTGATGGTTTACCTACGAGATCTTATCCTCAGCCTCAACGAACACCACCCAACCAAATATTCCAAATTCTTGGCTCAGGCAACGACCAGTCTTGCTTCGCTCGGTCTTCCATTGTATATCCTCGCTCGCCTCGGCCTCTTCACCCTCGCATTTACGGTCCTTCATGATCCCCTCCCGGGTGTATACGTCAACGTTGATTGGTCAACGTTTCTTCCCCACATATGAGAGGTCAGTCATGTTTGTGCTGGTCGTGGGTCGATCCTGCCAAATTATCAACTCTTACTGTTTCGTTAAGAACATGTATCAATTTTTCGTTGTTGCTCCCGAGCTAAATAATCACAAGCATACTAGTTAAATTCATGTATAGCATTGGTACTCGCATAGAACTACTCCAGGGATGGATAATTCAGGCTCACAGCCCTCGTAGCGAGGTTCTAGTTCCAGTTCAACTTCAAAGCAAGAGGCTTCGGCACAAAGAACCTAGCTTTCAGGGTTTCAGCAGGCGCCAACCCATGTTACAGGGCAGTCTAAGCTAAGCTACAGCCACGAACATGATCTCAAACTGTCCATGACGACACCCCGAAAAGTACCCATCTAAAATGTCAGTCAGTTTGTGTACCCCGCACGTTTGCGGCTCCGTTCCTCCGACGAACACAATCCGAGCGAGGACATCCGCATGCAAAGCAAATCACTTCTTTCTCCCTTTCCGCACTGCAGTTTGGACCACTGCGCCATTCTTCAAGCATTCGTCGCAATACCACTTCTCTGGCACTGGCTGCTTCAAGCCAACACAGCTCAGGTGGAACTATAAGTAAAATGTTCATCGTCTAATCAGAAATTGAAGTCCAGAAGAAAGAACCCACCCATTCATAAGGACAGCCATTTTCGTTGTCGCACGCCACCATCTGTACTTTGTCAGTAAACCTATATGCTGTAGACATGTAAAATGAACCCCACATCTCCATAACTCTGTTTCTGACAGAAACAGTACAGTCGTTCATCTTCAGCATCATCCTCAGCCTCCATCTCCTCGTTCGTCTCGGCCTCGGGCTCAGATTCTTCAATGGGGTGGATTTGTCTCGACAACCGTGACCGTTGATGGGTTGTTTGCGATGTTGTCGCTGACGCTGCTGCAGAAGGTGATGCTGATCGATGTTTGGTTGGAGACGGCGCAGGAGTGATCTTGATGGATGCAGCAGCAGCACCTGCAATACGACGTTCTGGTAACTCAAGTGAGCATATTTTATTTATATAAGCCAGCAATGAACACACTCTTTGTCGCGCTTCCACCACTACTAGCAGCGACTGCGCTGGTGACAGGGGTTGCAGACCCCTGTCTTGACTCCACAGGATTGGTCAACGCGTTTCTCAGACTTTCACTGATCTGCTGTGCAGCATTCCGCCCGCTCGACCCAAAGTCGAGCCCTAGCCCAGCTCCCACCCCTGCCTTACTCAGAGCAGTTGTCAATATATCAGGTGTTTCCCCCTGCAGAAACTTAACTTTGACAATGTCTGCGTCGAGTCGTGCGCGAGTCCGTGCGATAAGGTCAACGAGCCGCTGTGCAAGCTTGCATTTCTCGTCGGACAACTCTTGTATCTCGGCGTGGGAAGCTTGGATTTTGGCTGGAAGACTAGCGGATTTTGGGGATGGGGCGCGTTGGGCTGGATCTGTCGGAGTTGCGGATGAGGAGACACGGAGAGAGTGGCGAATATAGCGAGCTGAGTCTTTGTCAATATCCTGTTGCAGCTCTAAGAATGCTGAGTGACCAATGTTCCTGAGGAGGATGGTTGGGGACATACCCTGTACCCTTACTTCCTTGAGCTTTATTTCCTGAAGGAGATGATTGATTTCATTGGGTAGGTTATCGAGACCTAGAAATGGCGACCTTAATCATCCATAGGGAAACAGTGATTCTGTATACACCAACTATATATGAACTCGGACGCAATTGTCGCGGCTTCTTCGAAATTCTGAGCATTTACAGCGCTCATGGTGGATGGGAGTTCTGGTCAGACGAGAGCAACATTCGGGGTGACTCTGAGTTTGGATCACATGATCTCACATTAGTAAGCACGCTGCTGAGCAACCCCACGCCGACATTCGAAATCACAACTAAAAATAAGCTGTTGTTCCCGAGGGGGTCATTCGATTCGTCAGTACATACCTTCTCCATCTCTCCACAGAAGCGACCGCTCCCTTGCGTTCCCAGTCCTTGATTCCGGAAGCAGATGGGGCTACACTTGACTAGTGACTCGTGTTCTGTCAACCACCCTCGGAAGTCTAATTGCAGCCGCCCACTTCTATATTTCCAGTTACTGAAGGACCAAACCCACAGTCATGGGTCACAAGCAACTGCGTGTGCGCAATCCATGATTCTATGAGTCTATTGTTGGTGATATTGGCTTAGGGTTGGGCCCTTTTGCTACCGCAGCAGAATCGCAGTATACTCGACTCCCTCGAGATATATAAAGCCCACACCTGTTCCATGAACTAGAAGAACCCGATCATGAAGGCATTCAAATTGCTCTTTACGAGTACCTGGTTTGTCTGCGCGGCAGGCCAACTCGGAGGACTTCTCGTTCACACGGACCAAGGCGACGTCATTGGATCCCTCGTTTCCCCTACTGTCCGCCAGTTCCTCGGCATCCCATACGCAGTTGCGGACAGATGGCAGCCACCCAAGTTACCTCCTAGGAGGCCCCTTCCGTTCAAGGCCTCCCGGTTTGGCGACTCTTGCATCCAGGAAAACAGTCCGCCCAATATCGAGTTTTTGAAACTGACCGCAAGTATCGTACCCAATGGAACGGAATCCGAGAACTGCATGAGTGTAAACGTTTGGGTCCCAAGCATTAACAGAAAGCAAAAGACGGCGGTTATGGTGTGGATTTACGGTGGGGGTTTCGTGTTCGGCACAGTCAGTTGTGACTGATTYCGGTCTGGCTTATGTACTGAAACCTTCCTAGAGCAACCTACCGACCTATGACGGTCGCTTCATTGTTCGGGACCATGACGACGTTGCAGTGGTGACCTTCAACTACCGATTAAATATCTTTGGGCAGCCTAATGCACCCCAGCTAGCTGGTGCGAACAACCCGCAAAATTTTGGGCTGCTGGATATCGATGCTGCTGTCAAATGGGTGCACGATAATATTGCCAATTTTGGTGGAGATCCCAACCGTATAATTCTGTTCGGCCAAAGCGCTGGCGGTGCTGCCACGGATGCCTATACATTCGCACATCCTGACGACACGATAGTCAAAGGTACGCACCCGCGAATCATCGGTGAAGAACAAAWTTTTGATCACACGTCCTTTCAGGTGTCATCGAGCATTCTGGCAGGTGAGCTTGTTTAGTAATTCGGATCGGAGGAATCTATCTTGACTGTAAGCATATGACCCGGCTAGCATTTCTGGCAATCTCGCCCTCATTCAACCTGGTATTAACACTGCTGCCTGGAATAATGTTTCCAGTGTCGTTGGATGCGGAACAAGTAAGGTCATCCTCTCTCTAACACCTGTCCTGTTCTCTCAATGTCATGAACCAGATACAAACGCTGCGCAATTGGCTTGCATGAAAAAGGTACCCGGACGGACATTAGAGGACGCCGTCGTCAGTACCAACGCTGCATTTGGATTGGTTGAAGACAGTTCGTATTCATATTTGGCCAACTCTTCTTGTGACTGAGAAATGGAAAGATATTACGATCTTTAGTGACACTGGAGCTCGTGCGGCAACGGGGAAATTCCTCAAAGTTCCTCTTCTTGTTGGAAGCACAGAAAATGAAGGGGATATATTCATAGTGGGCGCTGATCTCCTCACTTTGGGATTCGCGCCTCCACTCGTCACTGAGCTAGCAGCTGATCTTCAAACCCATGTACGTGTCTACAAAGTCCCTTGATTACATTTGATCGCTCATGAGATCATACAGTTGGGCTTTACATGTCCAGCGCGTCAAACTGCCCAGAACCGATTGAATGCAGGGGTTCCAACTTGGCGCTACCAATACCAAGGTAATGATTCTGCTGTTGATGCGAATCTCACGGCTCTCATCCCCCCGTAAAACTCTAGCTGTTTTTCGTGACATCTCCACACGCCCCGACCTCCGCTCATGGCACGCATCAGAGCTTCCTATCGTATTCGGTACCTACAACCAAAGCACAGAAATACCCAAGACTCCGGAGGAGATTGCACTCTCGAAATACATGCAGACTGCTTGGGTGTCGTTCGCACGAGACCCCCAGAAAGGGCTGTTGAACTTTGGTTGGCCAGCATACAGTCCCGACACGGACAGCCTCATTCAGYTGGGCAACTTTTTCAATCGCAGCAGCGCTACATTTGGAAGTCCCTCTTTGGCTGACTTTGCTTGTGATAAGATTCAAACTCTGGCTGTGATTGCTGCCCAAGTAARTAGTTTGTTCGCRCCRTAGGGCGASTKTTATGCGCAAAGATTCGGAATCAATGGATRTCTGATAATTAAAGAACCGCCTTCTGACTCCAATGAATATATTYGAGGTTATTTCRTCACTCTTCCATCGCTGTAAATCCTTCCAAATATTTCCGAACACATCACCTCCTGTAGGCCTTGCTTGGAAGGACGACTAATCCCTCAATGCTCGGATCTTTGCCCGCCTGGACAAATTTCCGGCCCTCGATGCTTGATACTATGTGGGGACTGGGGCGCCCAGCTCACTGAAAAAGTCATGCCTMGGATGCCGTAGCACCAGCTACTCCATCTCGACCTGTCATATAYCATTAGCGCTAAAGAKGTGGYCCGCGTCCTTGCAATGTACACCCTTGTTGCTATACTACGCATAAAGGACATGCGGCACAGGGATTTCACCGTATGTGAAGGGCCACCTATATCTCTTCCCAACCTTCGACTAATGAGCCTATGCGGAGGCGCACATCTCTACTTCAGTCTASCCAAGATTGAGTGTCCGAGCCCGGAGATTCTCCATCTTGGGCCACGTYATTCCAGTCGGAATTSRTTCARAGGCTTRGGAATTGCAGACCTCACAAATACCATACTCGCATGCCTGCCCCAGATAAGCACGCATGTCCTATCAGGAGGCTCCTTCAGTAGGACAACGTCTCAAGAATTCCCGTCGTTCACCTATTCTGCGGGCGGCATACCCAAGATTGGACTGGTGAGCGAGCAGTTCTCCGACATTCTGAATATTTTTCACCGTTGAACTTTCACTTGTCCGATTACCCGTCGGGTAGGAGCGGTATATAGCTTTGATCTCTAGCCGTCGCCCTAATGGCTGCGCATTTGTTCTGTCCGGAATCGTGGTGGGTAGAGTATCATGACACCTGGAGGGTGCGACGAAGTATGGAAAATTTTTTTCATCTAATGCGTCATATCGGCCTATAGTGGGTCACTTATGATCATAATAATGCATGGTGCAGCATTCAAACCTATCATGGCAGAAGCTTTATGCGATAAGGCAGTAGGAGAAATGAGCGATTTGCTCACACCGTAGGGCCCCACGAAATTATGTAAGGGGCCGGAAACACATGATTATGCCCCGAGAAATGCTTACAAATACGTTCTCAATACTTAGGTTCATGCCCAAATTCAGGCCGCTTAGATGAACCGCTTGTAAGTCACTCGACATAAAGTAGCGGTGATGTGCTGTTGCTCCCACGATCATGCTCCTAGTCCTGCCCGCGTCAATTTGGGTCCCACCAAAGTCCCTTTCCAAGTCTCACCTCGAGGGAACTTCATGTGCGTTTGAGACTTCCTTCTCCTCTCAAGGTAGAACAAGCACTGACTATATTTCGTGCTGCAAGGTCCATTACCACACCCATTGTCAACACCCTGCCCTTTGAGGTCCTTGAAGAGATTCTCGTCCTTTCGGCCGCAGAATGTGATCGAAAGCTAGCCCCTCCTTTTATGCCACACTATGAGTTTCGACTCTCCTTAGCTGCCATCTGTCGACGCTGGAGGGAGGTATCCCTTTCGCCCATGTCTCGACTCTGGACCAGAATTGTGTCTGATCCAATGACAAGCTATCCATCTTGCTCGCTCATCGAATTCATTATCGGAATATCAACCTCTCTTTCTATTCACATCGACCTATTCGGCAACGGAGATATACGTGATGGTTACCCCCTTCCCCCCGACTTCGAGATCTATCCACCTGCAGATTACCCAATGAACGTGCTCAAGATCATTTTCCCTCACCTTCACCGCTGTAAATCACTCAAGATATACTTGGATACACTACCTGCTGCTGAAGAGTTCCTCCGCCTCCCATTCTCGTCGGCTACTCAATTGGAAAACTTACAAATCGCTTCGGCGTGCGGCCAATTCATAGATGACCAAATCTTGGCTTGCCTAGGTCGCCTGCCAGCTCTACGATACTTGGCACTATCAGGGATCGGAGTCCCCGAGCTCGTTGAACCTGCCACACCTTATATACCGTGGCACCAGCTACTTCATCTCGACCTGGCGTACTCCATCAATACTCCAGAAATGTTCCAGGTCCTTCAAATGTGCAGCTTCGCTGTGACAATACGTATGTCTGTCACAGGGGACGAGGTGTATGAAGGGTTGCCCGTATCCCTTCCCAACCTTCGAGCAATGAACCTATGGACAGGCGCAAATATCTATCTGAGCTTGCTTAAGATTGATTGTCCGAACCTTGAGGTTCTTTACCTTGAGCTGCACCCTGACACTTGGGGTTTGCCCGGAACCTTAGCAGATACCAATCTTGTGAACACCATACACGCGCGCCTCATTCTACATTGGCATTCCATGCAAGTCCTTGCGGTTGACGGTGCTTTCCAGGGGACGTCTATCGAGGGGTTCCTTGGGAATGACATTGTCTCAAAGATTCCTGTTGTTCAGATTTGTCGCAGGAACGGTGTTCAGGGTTGGACCAATGAACTCGTGGTTCTTAAATATTCAGAATACTTTTCACTGTTGGGCATTCAATTGTCCTATCGACTGTCGAGAAGGAGTGTATCTTTAGATATATAGCCCTGGTCTCCAGCCGTTGGCCCAATGACTGAACTTCCACTCCTGTCCTGTATTTCGCGGTAGAAGATTGTAATAAGTAGTATCCGGAACATGAGACAATGGATGTAACAACAAATGGCGTGTAAGATGCAATGAACGTCGCATGGTCACTAATGATTACAATAATGCATGGCGCAATATCTGAACCTACTATCATGGGAGAAGCTTCCTATGGCAGGGCTATGACAGAAGTAGATGGCTTGCCTACGCCTAAGGCGAGTTTCTCGCTCAAAATCCAATGAATATCTGATGGTTAAAGGGCGGGAAATGCGTGATTAGGTCCTGAGATAATTCCAACTTAAGTTTGGATCCAACAGAAATACCGACCACTCTGGAGAAACTTATAAGACGTCCCCCTTTTGCGGGCCCGGGCATTCCCAGCAGACCTGCTATCTGAATTCGGGTGTCATATACGCTTTTATGATACATGTGATTTCTTATCATTCTTCGTTGCCCTTAATGGCCAATAAGGTGGTCAACATGTCCGCAGAGCCTCCAACGACGCCTCATGGGCTCACTGAAGCCAAACAAATGTTGCCTTTTTGATATTGCGTCGTTCATAATTCAATTTTTGTCATATATCAACCCATGCTTAAATCTAGCAAACCAAACGTGGTCTACACTATGAACCGGCTCCTGAGTTTGTCAAGAAATGTTCCAATTAGGTGACATAACCGTATGTCTCACTATTAAGCCATACCCAGATCATTGGTCATTCTCGGCTCAGATGTGTATCACCTGCCACGCCCTCGCTCACGAGTCAACATGATTGCACTCCAACTGCATCCACATTTAGACCCTCTGGTGCAAAATTTCAATAGTCGGCTTCTTGGCCATGCTTATGTCCCAAGGATCCCCGTGGCTCAGCTTTATCACACCGGGTATCCCCTAGGGTGGGCAGATGAACAAGTGGTGCTTACATATGGTGAATACCGCTCACTGTTGAACATACGATTACCCAACAAGCTGTCAGGAATGCATCTTTGGATGTGTAGTTTTAATCTCTGGTATCTTGCCTAATGAGCACACTTCTATCTCACCAGTTTGTCCCGACCCCTGTACCCATAATCGTACAACGAACAGTGGCCCGACCTCCCTTATGACCACAGGAATTAGCAAAACGATCTCAATGCCTTGCCTTATGTTACTGCATAAGCCACACCGGTAAGCTTATGTTCCCGGGTACCGGCCTGTCGGTGACACAAGACTTGCAGGGGGTACTCGGATTTGGCTCTGTCAAGTCGGCATGATTTCCGTGTGCCGCACAATCAAACTGCCCACCGTATTTGACTGATGCATAACAAGCCTTGCGGATAGTTAATTAATCAAACTATGAATTACGAGATAGCTGCGGGTCGGAGACAGAGTCTGACAGGTTGGAAAATCTTCTACAGGCGCAGTTACCTCTGTTTTGGGACGAGCGTCTTTTTGAATGCTCCGTGTACTCCGCAGACCTGACCAGTCACCGCCCTTTGGGGCCGTATACGCGCAGCCTCAGACTGTTTAGAATACAACAGATTTGGCGTGGTTGATATTGATGAGCATCTGGGCAGGGCTGGGCACACAGAACTTGTGTGATATGCGGTGCATAATGAGTATGAGTCAGACCTAGCATCCTGAAGCTAAAAATAACCTGCCAATGCCCTAGAACGCTCTTCATTGTTCAAACTTCTGCGTTTTCAGCGAAAGGTTCACTCGCAACCATAGATCGGATACCATCTTTGGTTCCTGAGGCCTGAAAGGCGAAACGATTGATCTGTCAGATGGTTCGACATGATAAACGACTGCGGGCGACGTCGTATATTCGCTTTCTGCGGGGTTATCTTCGCGAGTACTGTCCAAGGATACGCCTCTGATACACCACACGACGCTCACGGTATACTTGCCTCCATAGAAGTATAAAAGGATCTGTCTCAGGGCCAGACAAGAACATCCATATCATGAAAGCCTTTGACTTATTGCTTATAACCATCTGGGTCGGGTGTGCGGCAGCACAATCAGGTGGGCTCCTTGTTCATACAGAACAAGGCGACGTCACCGGATCCCTCGTCTCCCCTTCCGTTCGCCAGTTCCTCGGCATTCCATACGCAGTCGCAAACAGATGGGAATCGCCGAAGTTACCTCCAAATAGGAACAGTCCTTTCGAGGCCTCCCAGTATGGAGATTCCTGTATCCAGAACAACAATCCTTTCAATCTCGAGTTTTTGAAGTTGACCGGAGCCGTCATACCCAATGGAACGGAGTCCGAGAATTGTATGAGTGTCAACATATGGGCTCCAAGTATCAACAGGAAGCAGAATACGGCTGTTATGGTGTGGATATATGGTGGAGGTTTAATGTTCGGCACGGTGAGTCAGCTTTGATTCAGATCTGGCCTGCTTACTGGAGCATTCTCAGAGCAACCTTCCAACTTATGACGGTCGTTTCATGGTTCGGGACCACGATGATGTCACAATAGTAACCTTCAACTACAGACTAGACATCTTTGGGCAGCCCAATGCACCTCAGTTGTCTGGTGAGGGAAACCCGCAAAATTTTGGACTTTTGGATATGAATGCTGCTATCACATGGGTGCACGATAATATTGCTAATTTTGGTGGAGATCCCAACCGTATAATCTTGTTCGGTCAAAGTGCCGGGGGTGTCGCCATAGATGCCTACACGTTCGCACATCCTGACGACACGATAGTGAAAGGTAAGCGCCTGTGGATTGAAAGGCCGCAGCATATGTGACTGATAGAACATTCCTATAGGGGTAATAGAACTCTCTGGCGGGTGAGTTAACAACTCAAAATAGGCCCTGGTTTTCTAAGTTGTAAACGCGTGGCTGCTGTAGGATTTCAAGTAATGTTGTTATTGCCCAACCTGGTCCCAACGCTGCTGCCTGGAATAACGTTTCCAGCGCCGTCGGATGCGGAACAAGTAAGGGGTTCTTTATTCTCCTGTGTGCCTCGCCCCTCTGATAACCACGCTACAGCTACGGACGCTGCACAATTAGCTTGCATGAAAAAAGTGCAAGGACGAACTTTGGAGGACGCCGTTATCAATACGAACTCGTCGTTTCAGCCCATACAAGACAGTTCGTATCTTTCTTTTTATCAAATTTACCTAATCCATTTCCTGATTCTGGCCTGGAAGATGTGACGATATTCAGTGACATCCTTGCTCGCGCAGCAGCAGGCAATTTCCTCAAGGTCCCACTCCTCGCCGGAACCACAGCGAACGAAGCAGATATTTTTGTTGTTGCCTTTGAGATTGCCACCTTTGGATTTGCTATCCCGATGCTGACTCAGGTTACTGCTGATTTTGCAACTCATGTATGGCGCCTATTCTTCTTGACCTTGGTTGATATATTGACCACATAATTTAAAGGCGATATTTACGTGCTCGGCGAAGACGATTGTTCAGAATCGGAGAAACGCAGGGGTTCCGGCCTGGCGTTATCAATATCAAGGTAAAAAACTTCATCAACGGTATCTCAGAATTCTGGATTCTAAATTGTCCGCATTACAGGGGTTTTCCCTGACATCTCCAGACGTATAGACCTCCGTGCATACCACTCATCCGAGCTCCCTATCATATTCGGGACCTACAACCAAACCACAGACATACTCCCAACACCCGAGGAAATCGCGCTCTCAAAGTACATGCAAAGCGCCTGGGTCGCCTTTGCACGCGATCCTCAGAAGGGATTATCGGACTTTGGCTGGCCAATGTACAGCCCCAGCACGAACAGCATCATGCAGCTGGGTAATCTTTTCAATCGTAGTGGTTCTACGCTGGGATCGAGTTTTCTCATCGACTTGGGTTGTGACGATTCTCAAACTAAGGCTGCGATGGCTAATCCAGTAGGCACTTTATTTAATGTAACTCATTAGGCCGCTCCGCGTTTCGCGTTTGGGAAAGAGTTTATCGACGAGGTAGAGATATATTGATGAACTATGTACTCAGAGGCCGAGAATACGATTAACATTATTGAGTAGCTCTTGCTCCTCCGTGGACAGAGACGGTGAGGTATCAAGTTTTTCAAAGCCCAAAAGCCGCTTCCCTTCCATGGACGAGACGTTCTCAATAGAACCCCTCCCCACACATTTCGATTCACCTTCGCCACCAGGGAAATCGCTAAGAAATCATGGATATGAGTTATTCAAATATGGCAGAAAAATGAACTTACGGGGCAGGCAGACCGGCAATGAAATTGCTACGTTGGTCTCGGAGATATTGAGCGCTAGGTACGGGTAATAATATAAGTGCGTGCCATATAATGAATCGAGGAGTGGGCCTACTTATGGAGCGTCAAGGGAACGGCGGGAATGTAAAGAACAGAAGAATCCCCCTGGCCGCGATGTTGAGCTTCAACAGCGTGGATAACATCGCAGTGCCCTAAAATCGTGGTATGATTCCCCCCTTCAGTAGCTCGCTAAAATGCTAGGACAACTCACAATAGACCTGGTCGCCGGGTTCGACCTTTGAAATAGAAACCATGGTCTTCTCGAGTTGTAAGTGAGGATGAGTTTTCTCGTTGAGTTCCTGGGTCTTGCCAATGCTGCTTCCTGGGAAACGGGAGCTATCAACGTCCAGCTCCCAATCCTCAAACTTTAGAGAATCTGAGCGAGGGTTTTTAGGGCGGAAGAAGGGACGAAGGATGAGGTAGGCAGATGCAAGAGGTAGGTTAGGGAAAACTCGAAGAGTTCCTTCATTTGGTCCCGTGGATGATAGGGACGTCCATCCTTGCCATGGTCGGAAGATAGAACAAGCGTTTCTGAGTGACAAACTTTAACCCGAAGGCTCTTGTGAAAGAAACAAAGGAGACCTACGGAGCGTGATAGAGGTCATTTTGGGCTCCGATTCTAGGCGTAGCATTAAAAGGGTCATGCTGCCGCCACTTGTCGCCCCCTTGCAAAATGTTGCTGAAAACGGAACGGAAACCGGCGTCTTCCCATCTCTCAACTGACCCTCCATCAATGTGAGGACCAAGGGTGAACTTGGAGTCTCCGGGTTGGCGAATCCTCAGACGGTCGTAATACGCGATAGGAATATCGAGTCTCACTTGACCTGGTGACGAGGTGTGCCACAGGGAAAGGAGAAATTTCTGAGTGTTGATAAGACCAGGGTGGGTTCGTGCCAAGGTCTGGGCAACGGAATTATAGATTTCAAAGACTTGGATATTGTCTTCGGGAAATCCTGTAGTTTGCGTTGGAGGGGAAGGTGAAGGAGAGGAACGCATAGGTTACCTTTGATACGCCCAACATTAGCTGCAGCATAGTCTCTGATTTGCTGCTTCCAGCCAAGCGCCTCCTATAATTCTAAAGTAAGGATTTGTGGTTAGGTAGACCAAAGACATTTCTAACCTCTTTAGGGACGGCCCCGGTGATGATGACTGTTCCTACCCGTTTGATCTCATTGATTTGGGCTTGGCTAACCTGGCCCAGTTTGACGTCGTTATAGTTAACTTTCGTAACCAGCTTGGAGGAAGCCTACATCAATAAGGTTTAGAGGATCTCCTGGTAGGGCTTACCCTGTTACCGTTTTTTACAATCTCGGCAACGGTGCGCTCAAGCTCATCCAGCACCTGTCTCCAGCTCTCCACAAGGTCGTTTCTGAATATCTCTTTCTTCAGCGCCGCAAACTTGGCAGGCAAAGCCGCGTGTTCCTCGCCAGGAGTGAGTGTGGTGAAAATGGACGAAATGGAGCCCTCTTCCTTTGGCTTGCGTTGAGTCGTTGTAACCGTTGCCAGTCGCCTCGAGAACGCAGGCCGCAAGAGTGCGACGCGGGGGGAAAGGTGGTACATATCGGAGAGGGGAACCAGCTGACTGTTATTCTTGGGTAGAAATACTGGGATTGGGGAGGGGGCAAAGGGGTAGCACCATGGGAGGAGAGCCAATTTATATTCGGACCTGAGGGTGGCTACCGGATCTCCACCCTCGCAGATAAACGCTTGCAGGAGACGTTTACGCGGTTGTCTCCCCTGCTAGATTATCCGAGGTTTCCCCGAAGCCGTTCAATTCCAAAACATGGTACCGAAACGCATGTTTTGGAGCCAGAATGACCGTATTGGGCTGGTCCCAAACTTCCATACGCGTCGAGAGAATGCGTGGGGTTACGTGAGCTAATTCAGCAGAGCGTTGTGGGCTATTAGATAGTTTTTTACAATGAAGTTACGAGGGCACGTGGCCATTCCCCATCGCCGGGCGCTTGCACCTCGAGGCCGCGATATTAAAATGACTCTCCCCAGTCTTTGCCTGGGCTATATCAGCTCTCACTATGACAGCAACACCACCACTCCGCCATCCGCGAACTTACTCTTCTCACCTCGGTCATTACGAGCCAGACTCAACGTCGAGCTCCCTCATGGGCATCGACGCGATCGCACAGCCAGCCGCTGAAGAACGGACAGCCCTGTTGGATGTCGAGTCGGGGCGGAGAGCGACTTACAGTGGCGCAAGCTCTCCAGGTCCTCGTCGTACGTGTACATTTCTTTCTTTGTTCTTATGTGTTTTCTTTGCTCCCAAGCCTTTGATTGTCCAGAAGAGGCTTACACCCACTTTTACAGGAGACGACTCTGGAAAGGATACCTCCGTGTTTTCGAAACGTCTCAGGTACTACATACCATCACTCGCCTGGATTCCCAATTACTCGCGCAATTTGTGAGCCATCATCTGCCTCCTCTGCCCCGATTACTGAGATTCCTTCCGCAGTATCGCCGGCGACATTCTCGCCGGCCTCACAGTCTCATGCATGCTCATCCCACAATCCATCAGTTACGCGACCTCCCTCGCCAAAATCAGTCCTGTCACAGGTCTGGTGAGTCCGGCCGGACCATCGCGGCTTCTATTCGCGAGTCAAAGCGTCTCTCTAAACTGTCATTAGATTTCTGCCTCCGTTCCAGGCATTGTATATGCGCTCCTCGGCACTTCCAAACAACTTAATGTGGCTCCGGAAGCTGCAACAAGTTTGCTCGTAGGCCAAGCTATTGCAGATATTCTGCGTGATCGATCACTGTCGGGTGGAGGTGAAATGTTGGGATTAATAGTTGCGACGGCCATTACGCTACAGGTGACGCTTTAGTTCTGCTTAGAAGGTTGACTGATCCCGTAACCTTGTTTAGGTTGGGCTACTCGAGTTTCTTCTCGGGTTCTTCCGTTTAGGTTTCATTGATGTTGTGCTTAGTCGAGCATTACTGCGTGGGTTCATAACTGCTGTCGCAATCGTTATCATGGTGTATGTGCTGTTCAACCGATCTCCTCGAATGGTCCTGATCCTGTCGTTTTCAGTGAACAGCTAATCCCAATGTTTGGTCTCACAAAACTTGCGCATGAACTGGATCCTGAAACAACGTTGGAGAAGATGGTCTTCCTCTCCCAGTATACATGGTCAAACTATCATCGGCTGACGACAATAATCAGCTTCGGAGCGCTATTCGTCTTGCTTGCGATACGCTCCATCAAGGACCGGTTCAAACGTTACTGGTTCATCTATCGCTTACCGGAAGTGCTGATTGTTGTTATATCCTCAATAAGTACGTAATTCCTTGTGTTCACTTCAGCCCGTCTTGATGTCATTCGTCAGTATTATCCGGCAACCTCGAATGGGATAAACAAGGTGTTGACATTCTTGGCTCCGTATCTGTCACGACGGGAGACTCTTTCATCGTCTTCCCGTTCAACAAAACTATCCTCAAATATGCCCATCGTACTACCTCTACTGCTATGTAAAAGTTCCCCCCTCCCTAACCGACTCTTTGGTGCTTACACTAGACAAAGTGTTATCTCGGTTGCAGGATTCCTGGATAGTATCGTATCTGCAAAGCAAAACGCAGCTCGCTTTGGCTATTCCATCAGTCCAAACCGCGAGCTTGTGGCGCTAGGAGCAGCCAACCTTGTTGCATCGTTCATTCCTGGCACCCTCCCCGCATTCGGTTCCATCACACGTTCACGCATCAATGGTGATGTTGGGGGACGGTCCCAAATGGCGTCTCTCGTTTGCTCTGCTGTTGTCCTTCTCGCGACATTTTTCCTTCTTCCGTGGATGTATTACCTGCCGAAATGTGTGCTCGCGGTTGTGTGGGTACTCCTTTGCTTCCAGAGGGGTTGATCATTAACCTGGCCTCCTCTTAGCATCACTTTAGTTATCTTCTCTCTCCTTGCAGAAACCCCTCATGACATCATTTACTACTGGAGGTCTGTGGTTTGTAACCCCTTCGAGCGCGAAATACTGACAAACGAAATAAACAGAATGGGGGCCTGGATTGATCTTGCTCTTACTGGGCTCACTTTCTTCTCTTGTCTGATCTACAATGTTGAGGTTGGGATCGTAGTCAGTTTGGTCGTATCGCTGTTGTTGCTTGTGCATCGCTCTTCCAAGACGAGGATGACGATTCTTGTAAAACTGGTCTTTTGCGATTGGTCCAAACGTGTTCACTAATATTGCGTAGGGACGGATTCCTGGGACTGATCGATGGAGGCCCGTGAATGAAGACCCCGAGGCGGAGGAGGATGTTCCAGGTGTTCTTGTAGTTCGTATCCGCGAGAGCCTGGATTTCGCCAACACTGCTCAGCTCAAAGGTGTGTGTGTGTTTGAGCATCTAGAATGCGTTTATGCTGATATGGCCATCAGAGCGTCTAAGGCGACTTGAATTGTATGGTCCCGATAAAGCCCACCCATCGGAAGCACCGCGGAGGCAGGAGTCGAAAGTGATTGTTTTCCACATGGCGGATGTCGACAAGTGTGATGCTTCGTGAGCTCCAACGTTGGTCCTTGATTTCATCTATGCTGATGTTGATTAGTGCGATGCAAATATTCTATGAACTCGTTGAGGAATACAAGGTATATATGCCTGCGCTTTTGATGGTTATAAGACATTAGGTCCTGATGTATTGAACAATAGTCCCGTGGCGTTGCGTTGTTCATAACGCACCTCAGGAGCAAGCCACAGCAGCAATTCATAAAGGCTGGTATTTCGGATCTCCTTGGGACAGAGGCATTCCGGCGGACGGTCGCTGATGCGATTTCAATTATCGAACACGCTGATCGATCCCAGACTTAGAAGCACTTCGTTTCATGGCTCTCAATAGGCTTTCTATCGCTAATGTTTTCTGCTGTCTTTATCACTGCATGGCTATCTTTACTTGACAAATACAATCATCTGCAACTATCTCGTTTGCCAGGCAATTGCACGGACAGGGGAGCCGTCAACCCCAGCCAGTTTGAGGGGGACGAGGCTCACTGAAAGGTTCGGGATGCCAAGCAAGGGCTTCAGGTTGGTCAAGTTCTCAGCGATGATCCCACCGGCGCCGAGAAAAACCTCATGGAAACCGAACCCGTTCTCACTCTCGCCTTTGAGAACCGTCTCGTCTGGATTAAGTGTATCCACACCGACCACACGCACTCCACATGCCAGAATGCCTTCAGCAGCGTCTTTGGTTAGAAAGGGATGATCGTAGTACTCTGGAGTGCCCCATTTTTCATACCACCCCGTGCAAATGAGTACGATCGAGTGTGGTTGAAAGTGGTTTGCGAATGGCTGGAGATCCGCCCATGATATTTTTTGCTTTGGTGTAGTGGAGGAGGAGAGATCGACTAGGACAGCTGGGCCGATGAGGAGGGAGAGAGGGACCTGGTCGATTGTGAGGCCGGAGGAGACGAAGTGGGAGGGGGCGTCGATGTGTGTCCCCGTGTGTGAGCCGAGGGTGAGCTGGTGGACGGTGTAGCCGTGCGAGGCGAGTGTGGCGACGGGGAGGATGGCGGGCTGGGGATCGCCTGGGTAGATCTGTGTGGTAGAGTGGATGGGGTGGGTGAGGTCGTGGATGTGGTCATGGGCGTGGCTGAGATGGCTCTGCATTGTGTCCTTGATTACATCAGGCATGACCCAGCCATGCGCCCTTTCCAATCCAGCAAGTCCCTCCCAATCCTCAACTCCCTTCTTGCCCCGCGCCACCCACCCATGCCCGCAGACGATCCCTCCCTCAAACTCACCCGTACCGACCTGCTTAGCATCCTCGGGGGAATGAACATATCCATACCCCCAACCACAAAACTAAAGACAGACCGCATACGCCACCGTCTCGAAAGAGCGCTCGACGCCGCCCAACGCTACACCAATCTCTTTGGTGGCGAATCGGCCGTCGTCGACCCTTCCAAGTACCTGCCGTGGGATGAGAGCAAGGATCTACCCGATAGTCTGTACAGGAAGATCTGGGGTGGGCTGTTGCGCGAGATCGAGCCTGAGTGGGACGATGCGCACCGTGCGTTTGCGAGAGTGTGTCAGTTTATCGTCGGGCTAGGCGAACAACGGAAGAATAAGGAGAATGAAATCGTTTTCACGGATGAGAAGTCTAGTGCAATTGTTCTCCGGGTAGGGCACACAAGTGGCACACCCACACCTCATTCCTGTAATATCCCAACAGACCTACTCACTCCTCACTGCTAAAGGTTATCTCGGTCCATGCCGTCAACGAACATCGGCCCCTGCTCGTAATCGGCTATGCTGTCCTCACAGCCAACGCAAGAACGAGCATAGACAAGGTGATCAGGAACTTTTTTGTTGTCAAGAAGAAAAAATCCGTCCCAGTGGCTCGTGCGATCCGGGTGGAACAGGCTCTTCTGTTGCACCTCTTGTTGCAGAACAGGAAACACCTTTCGCCGGATTTCAAGCCCCCCTCCCGCCTCGATAATCGCTATTCTTGCACATTCCTCCTCCCTACTGCTTCACTGAATATGCATGACATTGCTCGCTTGAACAAAACGACGGGATGCATAGTGTGTGGGAATATCACTCGCAATCTTTGTGATGGCTGTAAATCGGCTGAATACTGCAGTAAAGGTGGGAGGGGTGTTCATGAGCCCTTTTTTCCTGACTTKTTGAATTAATGTGATGGGTTCCAGAATGTCAAGTTAGTCACTGGAGTGAACATAGRCCCCTCTGTCGGACTGTCTCTTCAGGCACCTGGCAYAGGATCACTCTCGACCCACATCCAACCGCAAGATGGAGCAAAGCCGCATCAATGACYATCAACCGCTACGACGAYATCGAYGAAGACCCAACACTAGAGAAAGCGGAGAACCGGAACAAAGTYCCACCCAACTTGTACGCCGACAACTACCATCTAATCAAGCTYCAAGTACCRCTCTTCTGTGATGGWCCYTTRCACATGTTCCTRTTCGACMGACAAAAATCTTTTCARCTCTTTTTCCGTCCTGAAAGGAATATGATGGCGTTCAAGGATGCGATTACTGCGATGAGTCCGGCGCCTCAGATGTATCGGTGGGCTCGGAGGGTGAGCGATTGGGATTGGATGATTTGCTTTGATCGTGCGCCTGCCCAGACGCCTCGGTGGTAGATTTGAGTTGTGGGAAGGGGGCGAGCTTTATGATTTTCTTGTTTTTTTTTCATGCATCTTTTTTTTTTATCATGTTATTTTTCTTGCCGAATGAATTTCTTGATATAGAATCACCCTTCGTACAAAATTCTCTCTCCGCACACACAAAAATGTACATTCACCAACCACACAACAACGCTAGCTTAGCAATGTTTAACTAACCAACCCCAGCGACTAATTCGTGCTTTAGAGGTTCAAGTTGATAGGGGAGCAGCCCAAAGCGAGGAGACCGCCCTTTTTATATGTCGTTAATCACTTGTTTTTGAAGGGATTAAAAAAGACTTACGAAGGAGTTGTTGCTGCAACAGACTGGTTGAGCAGAGCTAATCCATTTTGTTTTTGTCAGTCAGTCGGTTGGGAGGTCTTTCCTTTGTTAAACACTTACCAGGAGTTTCCGCCGGCACCAATAACGGAGATAGGGTTACAGGTCACTAGAAAAAACATGAGCATGTGCTTGGTCTCTAGAGAACTCGAATCATATACATCCAACGAGACCCGTGATAGAGCCCAAAGAAAGACCAAGGAGGCCTAACAAGCTCGACATGGACGACGCCGAGACCTATTTATTAAATTAGCGAGCATTCCCGGAAGAACGGATACTCGGACTTGCACTCTGGACTTGGTTGCAGCACAAGACGGGGCCGGTGTTGCAGTTGTTATTTTCATCGCGGGAGATGACGGGGCCTGCGGCGGCGAGGATGGGGAGAGCGGCGAGAATGATGGAAACGCGCATGATTGTTTGAGAGTTTGAGAGTTTGTTAATGAACTGTTGGAGGTTTTCTTTTCAACTGGTGGGTTGGGATTTCGACTGAGGGGTTTTTATGTGGGTTCGAGGCTTTGAACCCTTCCTTTTTTGAGCTTGGGGTTGTTGGCCTTGCATTCCTGAGGAGAGGGGGGAAGGGGGAGTTGGAGATGTCCGAGCATGTTTGCGCATCGCCCCCCACGACTCACGACTCACGAAGCGAATGAATAGGCCCTGGTTCAAGCGATGTCCCTGCTCAATGTCCTCACGGCAAGAGAGGGGGGAACAACAGCTCGGTGGTCTTTTTTTTTTTTTTCCCTTTCTTCATTCTTCCCCCTGGTACTCCGACATCCGGAGGGGCGTCGCTTCTCTTTTTGAGAGCATGCGGCGAGGGGGGTAGGTGAGGGGGAAAAGGAACCGTCGCTTCCCGTTTTTGAGAACATGCGGTGATCCATTTTCCGCAAATACGCCGTCAACCTTGAGAGGCGGGCTGTCACTGGTTAGTTGTTGTTGTTTTTTTTTGCCGAGGGCTCTTGGTTTTTTTTTTTTTTTTCTCAGTGGCGTTTTGGGGGCTGAGAGGTACACACATACCGTCTGCGGCTTCTTTTTTTTTATTAACTCATTTGTCAAATGACTGTTATGTATATACGTCGGATATCGAGAGCAAGGCACAGGGCACTTTACCCAGTGAAAAAAGGCTGTGGTACAAGCCAAAGGGCGTCGTGCCTTGCCAGGCCTCAAAAGAAGGAGGATGAGGACCCAACGAAAGTTTGTCCGGTGGCGCTCGGAATTTGTCATTGGCCGTTCTCAGACGTCACCACCACCCACCACCACCATTACCACCCCTATCGGGACCGGGAAATGCTGTTAATCTCGTAGCAAGAGATCCTAGAGTCCATTCGGTCCCAACGTAAAGATTTTAGTCGGTGTTTGATGGGGTCCATTTTCTATACGCAAAAACAATGTTGAATAGGTAAATACATAGATTATTTACCCCAAAAGACCCCACATATGAACCACCCGAAGGCTAACCTGATCCATGTCCCTGACTAGGCATCTGTGCCATTCTATCACCGAAGCGAAACGATTTCAATATCAGCTTTTGATTTCGCTTGTGGTACCCGTAATTTGGTGCATTCAAGCGCCTCATTTATTTACGTTACACCCCTGTCGACGTTATATATGCAACTCGGATATCACAGCATAAGGAAGGATATGTTCTTTATTCATCTGAGGTTCGCTCATGTTCTCACGGTAAATGTCGATCACAGCCACAAATATTCATTTATTCGTATATTCTGATCATTATATATGACAAGCAGAAACGGTTCCGAGGTAGCATTCCAAACCGAGATCTTGTCCTCGGAAAAGGGGTAAACTGAACCGTCACAAGTTGAGGTTGATGGGGTTGCAACCCAAGGCGATGAGGCCGCCCTGTGGGGGGAAACAAATCCACATATATACCGTCAGATACCCAATACAGTTTCTTTCGAAAAAAAGAGTCCTTGCTTACGAAGGTATTGTTGGTGCAACAGACGGGCTGGGAAGAGCTAGGGATAGGAGCAAGATGTCAGCTGTTTACCGTGTGATGCTTTAGATTTTTGGGGAAGTGTGTTTTACCAAGAGTTCCCGCCAACGCCAAGGACGGAAATGGGGTTGCAAGTCACTGAAGGCAGCCCGTAAGGACTTGGTGAAATAATCATGACAAAGAATAGAACTTACACCCAACGAGACCAGTAATGGGACCCAAGACGAGGCCCAAAAGACCGAGCAAATTAGAAATGCTCGGGGTACTGGCCTAGCTCAAAGACGTCAGCAGACCAGACTTTGAGCACAGGGAAGCAACCGTGGCTCACAGACTGCAAAGAATTGCAGCACTGTACGGGTCCGGTGTTACAATTGTTGCTGGGCTCATCGCGGGCCACTGCGAGGGCAGAAGCAGAGACGAACACGGGAAGAGCGAGGAAGAAGACACAGAGGTAAGAGATGATACGGGTCATATCGAAAAAAAAAAGTTAGCTTTGAACACTTGGCACGGGTTCTGCTGAACTCTGCTAGCAGCAATGTCTGGTTCTTTATACCCATTCCTCTCAACACACCCTGTCTATTGCCCCCCTTGGAGAGAGGTGTTAGGACCTTGATTGTCGCATGCGCTCGGTACATGCGGGGGTTACGACCTGTAGGGAGTAGCGGGCCCTTGGGTGACATTACCGAAGGGGCGAGGTCGTTGTACGGTCTTTCCACGGAAAATGCGGCAGAGAACAGGAACCACACATTGATGTACAACCATGTCCGAAAGTCCGAAACTTCGGGAGCATAGCCATAACTCGGTTTGTCAGTATAAACGCATCCAGGCACCTAGATGAGCGCACAGCAGAAAACAAAGATACTTTGTCGTAATAATGTTGGAGAGCCAAAATCCCCGAGGCTGATGAGAACGGTGACGGCACCAGCGGTCGAACTCCGATAGGGTACAACCTCCCATCTGACTTGTATCTGACAAGCTCGAGAATAAGCTATGGGCATATTCAGCCCATTTCGCGTGAGAGTCGACATAATATACCCCTGGTAATCACATAATTGATCCGCAACGTCGATCGTCGAAGATGGATTAAGTAGGTAATGACGCTTCCGTGATTCGAGATAAGTCTCTTCCCTGTGGTGAATAATTGAAATCAGATGTTGTTCTCCAAACTTTAATCTTGTGCGTTCGTCGGCAGGAGCCGATTGAGTAAGCCCTTCCTGAGGTAAATGTGCCTTGCTCAGGGGCTTTCTGACCAGAATAATGGAAGCTGTCGAGACTGTTCTTGACTGGCGGGGAAATACGCGAGCACTGTTATGTCCAATTATAGTTTGCAGCTGATTACTCTGCGTATCCCTGTGGTACAGTATGATGTATGGCCGTCTAGAATCCTGACAATACAGACAGGATGAATGCCATGTGAAGCGGTGTTCGGATATGGTTGATCGGACCTAGTTATTATAATCATAGAAGCCTTTACCATTCTTCCTGCCGTACCACTGAGCATCCACCATGCGCTCCAGGAGTACGCTAGGGCGGTACTTGGAATCACCGGTCCCTTCGTAAAGTGTTTTTTGGATGGCAAGACATGTGTCAAGACCAATGCTAGAGGGGTGAGGGGAAAGGGGGGTACGAGTTTGGTCATCGTGTTGAATAAAGGCGAGATTTATTAGATCACTCACAAGTCCGCTGCGACATCGGAATTAGTCGGTCAGCTCCCGTTACCCGATCTAAAATGGATACACACCGAGTTGGAGAGGGCCCATTGGGTGATTCATGCCAAGTTTGAGAGTGGTATCAATGTCATCGCGGGTTGCAATACCCTGTGCAACAAAATCAATACGGTCAAATATACCAGTAGTGGAGCTCCCGACTTTTTCCAGATGCATGATTGCCTAGCCCACGTTAAGTAGCTGATGGCGCAAAACAACTGATTAGGACTATACCTCATTAATAAATGGCATGAGAAGAGCGTTGGAAACAAATCCTGGCACATCTTTAGAAGTGGTGACTTCTACAAATGACCTAAGCCTCGGTGCAGATATCCGGTCCAAAGAGGCACGTGCCTTTACCGCACGCGGTGGCGAAAGCACGAGCGCGGTTGAGGGTGCTTTCAGATGTTTGTAGAGCGGAGATAAGTTCCACGAGTTTCTGGCTGTCCTTGAGAACCTTGTCAAGAAACTTGATATTTCATACCATAACTGGTACTGGGTTGAAGAAATGCAAGCCTTCGAAAGGATTAGTATGTCCGGGGGTCCAAACCGTCAGAAAAATGACGAACCTACGACACGGCTGGCAATTGTTCTGCCCTCCTCGCTTGCGGCGCTGATACCTTCAGGAACGGCCGCAGCAGCGATCTTTGTTATACTGATTGAGCTGGTATTTGTCGCTAAAATAGCCTCCGGATTGAGCTCAGCTGCAAACGATGCAAAAATCTTCTGCTTCAGAGGAAGTGACTCTGATACGGCCTGATCTTGTTTCAGTAACGGATGTCCCCTTATGAACCACAAACAGTGTGTCCAACCTCAACAACCATGTCAACGTCACGGAGGTCCTTCAAGTCGTTCACTACGTTGATACGGCCCTTGGCCTCCTTTGCTTCTTCTGCGGTCAATCTCCCTTTCGATACATCCTTTTCCAGGAGTTTTTCGATTAGAGAAAGGCCTTTCCTCACTTGTTCAGGAGACCTGTCATGAACTAGAACGGGCACTTGAGCGCGAAGAGCTGACACAAGAGCGATGCCAGTTCCCATTTGGCCAGCACCGAGAACGCCTAGTTTACGGATCCCATGTGCAACTGACATTTCGTAAGGCGAAGATTAGAGAACGAAAGAGAGGATGAGCAGAAGACGGAGCTCCCGCGTCACGTTCATGTGAATATCGAGATCCGGAGCCTCAATTCCAAATAGAGACAAACATGATCATGATGATCATGTTTAGCGCATGACCAGCTAGGTCATTTTGGAGCGGACAAGATTTCTCGAGATCCTGACGCATATTCGGCCAGTAAAAAGAGGAACGTAGGTTAGCATAGGACTTTTCCGCTCCAAAATGACCTAGCTGGTCATGCGCTAATTGGAAAAGGCGTTCAATGATTTATCTACGTATTCACATTGCACAGGAGCACACCCTTATGGCCACTTTCATAGAAATTGATGTTGACGGGGCTGCCTCCTAAGGAGATGAGACCACCCTCTAGAGGAATCAAGATGAAGCTATATCCGGGGCCGCAAACAGGCACTCACGAAGCTGTTGTTGGTGCAGCAAACAGTTGGAGCTCGGGTAGAGCTGCACTTTCAGCCTAAGCTAATAATTTCAAGCAAGGGGATGAAAATACAATACCATGAATTTCCTCCAACTCCGATGACCGAGAGTGGGCTATAGGACACTAAAATACGATCAGTAACGACTCGGAACGCCTCTGATCCCGAAGTTGCTCACCACCTACGAGGTCGGTAATGGATCCGGTGGCCATACTAAGGAGGCCAAGCAAGAGCTTCGTTGCAGGCGCACTCGCCTGCAACAAACAAAACAAGGTATAGATTAACTGGGCTGAAATCCATACAGATTGGACGTCGTTTCAACACAGAACGGACCCGGTGTTGCAACTAACAGACTCATCACCATCGCGGGGGACGGCGGTAGCGGCGGGAAGGGCAAGAATGAAAGTAGCAGCAAAACGCTTATTGAAAGATTCGAGTCTGCCGTTGCACCTCGCACGCTCTCGCTTCTATGTGCAATACCATTACTGACCCAATTGCCGATGGTGATTCGCTCCTGTTTAACATCTCCGTGCTCTCGTTCAAAACGTTGCTCATTCGTACCGGGCCAGGTACTGAGCACTCTCCAGCCTGTCAACGGACCCGTATAGCAATACCAAATCCCCAGACCACACCGGAGTTACGGGAACCAAGCCCTCCCTCTGGATCCAGGCGCAAGGGGCCCCTAACTACCCCTACTCCTATTTTGTCCTACGAATTCGGATATGACTTAGACACGGGTGAGAAGGAGGGATGGAGCCGAACGGCACATTGCCAATACCATGGCGGTACCCCCTTCACAGCTTAAGCTGCAGCACAATGAATTTCGGCAGCGCTAAGCCTAGAGTCGAAATCAATCTGTCACAGACCTTCGATCACCGCATTCCGTGCAGCATTGTGGGACTTGTTATATCAAGGAACACCAATCGCTACGTTCGACTGAGCCACCGTTTTCGACAAACATCCCACAGTTTCTAGAAGCGGTGAAAAGGTGAGTACCTCGCATTATGCTTATGCAGGGATATTTTTGCGCTGTTCTCCGAGGCCAGGGTTGTTCGAACTACGAACAAACCAGCAGCCACCGTTGGGGTGAGGCTTGGCTCACTAAAGAAAAAAAAACTGCCCCTCCGTTACGTAGATGCTACTCCCTTGGGCAGAGACAAAGTTTTAGAACAGGTATTCAACTCATGCGTACAGTTCGGACGTCGATGCGGGCAGCTTCAGTGGTGGATGAGCGGAGCAAATTTCCCGTTTGTCTTTTCCCGAGTTGGTAAAGGCGGCCAACTACTGCCCAACGATTGCCTCACTGGTAATCACCTTAAGCAGCTGTACAGAATTGAACATTGTGAGCCGGAGAGTTACATAAAATTCCTACACAGAAAAACGAATCCCTAAGTCGAACATTGTTCATGTGGTGCTTTGGGCCTCGCTTCAGACTGGCCACGTTTTCGTGAACGGGCAAGGCTAGTTTCGTGTCATTGAGTGCGGGTCGCTCCGTGGTGCTAGGAGCCGTTGCAGTAGCCTGGTGCGCTCACACCGGTTTGAAATTCTGTGCCTTGAAATTCTCAAGGGAAATATGTCAATCGTTGAACGGTACTACCATTCGTCACAAGTGCTAAATTTTGTTTTCTGGGGTTTTACAATACAACACATAATATCGCGGCTACTTTCAAGCTTTCATACTACTAGGCGTGCTACCCGAAGTAATAGATTCGTTGAAGAGCGAAGAAACACATATAGACACTTAGAGGTTGAGGTTAATGGGGCTGCAGCCCAAGTTAATAAGGCCGTTCTATTATGGGATAAAGTGAGTAAAACGACTTCCAGAATACCGGTGCACTTACAAATTGGTTATTGGTGCAGCAGACGGGCTGGGCGGAGCAAGAGTTTCCACCAAGTCCGAGGACGGAGATGGGAGTACAGTTGACTATTATTTTTGTTGAACAAGTGTGAACAGTAATAAGAGAAGCTCGGCTTACTGCCAATGAGACCGGTGATTGGGCCAAGGACAATACCGAGGAGGCCAAGTAAAGCATTGGAAGTGGGATCGCTGGCCTAGAGATCCAATACGTCAGCCAGAATTGCAAACGAATGGGCGAGAATTGCTCTCGAAACGTGCCTGCTGGACAGTGTTGCAGCATTGGATGGGCCCAGTGTTGCAGTTGTTATCACGGGGGATAGCAGTAGCCGCAGCGATAGCGGGGAGAGCAAGAGTAAAAGCAGCGGCGAAACGCATGTTGAAGRTGTAGAGAGAGCTTTGAAGACTAGGAACTGGTGATTCGAGTCTGACCGTTCTGCTTAGCACCCCTCCTGGTTTTATACCAAATGGCCCGACCCACTTTCTTAAGATGGCTGGCTCCTGCTTGATTCTTTTGGTATTCCTACCCAGCCGCTGTCCTGGAGCCAACTGGGCCCGATCAGGTCTTGAACTTTGCAACCCGTCCAAGACACTCCTAATTCAATTGTCAACCGCTGCCTGTTTTGTGGCATCCAATCATGTTTTGCGAACACAATGGATTCCTTTTTTTTTTCCACAGACCCCGGATACGACTGGCACCCAAGCTGGGGCTGAGTTGGGACGTCATTCCCCCAACACGGCGGTTACGTCGTTCGATGATGGCGCTTAATGAGCCCTTAATGCAAGCTTACGGCAATCACTCGACCTTCTGGATCAATGATTGTCACGGACCCTCAGTTTCCTTCCGCAATGCATTGCAAAACCTTGTGTCAATCCAAGGAACACCAATCGCTACGAGAGTGTTTGACCAATCCAATGCTATCGAAATTTTTCACGCGTATCCGAAGCGGGGAGAAAGTGGGTGCCTCACGTTCCGCGTGTGTAGGGGGCGCAGGCACTTTGCTTGTTTTCCGAGATAAGGGTTGCTTCGAGTTGCGAATACCGAATACTGAATAATTATCATTAGACATATTTGCGAACAAAGCGCACCTCCCCGTATTCTCACCAATGTCATGAACATAGGGGATTTCTAAAGAGGTGCTGGATTCGTCCAGGTGACTCGGATGCCGGTAGGATATGTTTCGGTGATGAGCTCGCGAGCGGAGTGGATATGAGAGATAATATTTATCTTTTGTCAAGATTTCCGAGTCGGCGGAAGCAGCCACTGACCTAATAATGATGATCTCACCCGTCACCAGTTTGTATAGCTGAACAGACAACGTCCGTGACAGAGGTTCGAACAGCATAGCAACAAATTACCTATATGCAGTGCGCAGATACGTATGAAACAGCAGACTTTCGCTGAAGTCGAACTTATGCTTCCAACGGGAGCAAAGGCGGTGTATATTTTTTGCGCTCTTTGGAGGCGACGAACCGGTGAACACGAACGTAAAACAATAATTATAAGCATGAGGCATTACAATGTGAAAATGTACAGTATGCACCACGTGGCCTATATCCTTGGGTCAAGCACGTTGAGGGTGATACTGCACTTCCAACGAGCCGAAGGGAGCAACAACCTCGCGTCGATATCCATGGAATTACGAGTCCGCAACTGGAGGAAACTCGGGGAGTGGACCGTGTTGGTCACTCAGCGGTGTAATTTCAATATCCATCACAACCCCCATGCCTTGAAGTGGGTGTATTGAGAATTTTGAAGCTTCGATCATTGAGCCAAGTTATCAGGCAAACTTGTCTGTCAATGTTATTTTTCTGAGTTTACGATACGGGGCACAGTACTATAGCTACTCTTAAATGCCATTATTGGGCGTGCTACCCGAAACAATGAGTCCATCGAAGAGTGGTCACAAAACTTAAAAATATTTAGAGGTTAATGTTGATGGGTGAACAGCCCAAGTTGATGAGACCGTTCTGTTCAAACATATAATTAGTACATAGATTTCCGAAAACACTGTTTGGGCCCTTACGAATTGGTTGTGGTCGCAGCAGACGGGCTGAGCGGAGCAAGAGTTGCCACCTACTCCGATGACGGAGATGGGGGTGCAGTTGACTGTTTTTATTTTGATCAGCATGCCTTTCAGCAATAAGGGCGCTTCTACTCACTGCCAACAAGGCCGGTGATAGGACCAAGAACAATACCAAGAAGGCCAAGTAGATTATTTGAGGCAGGAGCGTTAGCCTACAGGATCATCACGGGGTTAGATATCCGAAGGTTGTAGGACAATTATTCTGAACGTACGGCCTGGACTTGGTTGCAGCACTGAACCGACCCAACGTTGCAGTTGTTGCCTCCAGCACGAGGGATAGCGGTTGCGGCAACGAAGGCGGGGAGTGCAAGAGCGAAGGCAGTAGCAAAACGCATATTGAAGTATAGGGCTTTGAAGACTGAGTACTTGGTAGTGATTCGAGTCTGGCTTTTCATCCTCTCACTCGCACACCCTTTATAGTTTTTGGAGGACTCCAAATCCTATATGGCCTACCACTACTCGCATTAGATTGTGATAAAAACATCGAAGACAGTTGTCCATCTGCTCGCCAAGCCAGCTTCCCAGAATTATCGTCGGGCTTGTGGCATCCAACGATAATATCACCTTGGGGAAAGCGGACGAAAATAAGTTCTCATCCCACCTCGTTCCGTTCAAACCTCGCAGAAGTCCTATATGGAATACCGTACAATTTCACCTATTAGGCGCTACGCTGAAGGACTCAGCTGTCGCCATTGGCAGTGGCTAACGGGTTCGATCAAGGCGGCCGGCATTGCAACTGATGCAACTTATACCCTCTGCCGTCAAACACGATTAATTCCCTAATTCACGGCGCTCGCCACAATTTGTTGCATTAATTCTTCACCTTGATCTTCATAGGGTCCAGGGAGGTGAAGCCATCGGTTATGCAAGAAACACCAAACACCAAATCCAACCTGATAAATAAACTGACTACTCTGAATGACGGCGGTAGAGTGGCCTCACATCGCTTGTCAAGGACGTGTGTTGATAGAGCCAATGCCCAACTGAGCGCCGCCTCGAACTTCAAAGAAGCGAAGGCGGCTTGATCGGACAAAAGCACCTTCTCTGATGAGTGGTAACGAAGTCGAGATATTCAGATCGAAATTAATGAAAGATCACCCGCACCTAATGCTAAAGCCCTGGCCGGCCCGTTCAGAGGTTCAAGAAAGAGCTGCGACAGCTACCGGTGCGCGGCTGCCTGACGTGCCGGACAGAACTGCGGGGTGCCTGTATAATTTTATAGCTCGTAAATATGAGCAAGGGCTAATTACCAGTCATCACCGTCAGTTAGTGCCGGACAACCTGCTGCGAGCGACCGAAATGGGGGAATGAGACATCGTACATTAGCCCCAGTGATCGGCTGACCGTCATAGTAGGACAAACGAAGAAACTCACAATAATATTCAGAACCCAGGGCGTAGAGGTGACAAGGTGTGCCGCTAACGCCCTAGCCTGGGTTTTCTGACAAAGATTTAGAAGTGTTGAGACGGGATTCTCGGCCGCAGCTGCACACTGGCAGCGTGGGGGATCCCCAGTGTTGCAGGACACCCTGGCGACGGCGAAGCGGGGGGAGTAAGGAAGCGAACAGTGGGGGACGCATTGTAGCCTTGGAGGATCTTTTAGCCATAGGGTACTGCCGACTAGACACTGTTGCGGTTTTAATTGCAATAAGACCCAGAGGCTGGCCGTCTTCCTCTCCTTACTCTTGAAAATTGTTTGGCGGAGGGAGCCTGTCTTCGCCCAGTATATTCAGCTCGGCCGTCCAAAAATATCATTAATCACTCGGCAAGAAAATCGGCGTTTCAAATCATGATTGCGAAGTAGCTGTCATAAAACAGCCAGTTGGCGAAGCCTGTTATGTTATTATTGCAGTGATGGCATGACAGCTTCCACATAACTCGGAGCAGAAGAGCTCTTTCAAGGTGGATTATGTGGCGAAAGAACTGTTCTGAGAGCCAATGACAACAAAGGCTTCGACACAAGTGACAATTACGAACACTAGTTTCCACCTTTGGCAGCTCTCAAGAATCAAATTCATTTTCAAAGTCACAAATTACCGAATTGATACATCGAGGATCAAGGATCAAGAGTCAACGTTATCCAACCCTTATTAAAGTCCGGTGTTTTTACGGTTATGAGCGGGCTATGTGCGCGCACTCATGTATGGGAATCTGATGGGGGGAATTAAATATATGACCCTGAACACCACGCTGAGCCTCCTGGTCGGATTCAAACTCCAGGAACAATTTATTCTCATATTCTGCGGTATACACACGACCTCCTCGAGCCTTGCCAGGGGGACTGGGTATGTACCAAGCTCGGAATTCATTGTCTTGGTCCAATGTTCCTAGCGTTATCAGCAAGACAGAATAAAAGGGAGGCAGCCGAGGGTTGGTACCACATACTCATAAGTGAATATGCGTGCTACTTCTCTCTTCGTCTTTGCTTTCTCTGCAGTTGCTTACGCCTCCGCTATCCTTCCCCGGGATGACTGCAACACTGGAGGAACCCAGTGCTGCAACGCCCTACAAAGTGTAGGAGCCTTGCTTCACGGCCGACAGTAATTCTTAGCATTTTTTTCAGGTTAACGCACCTGGCGTGACTCAAATCCTTGGGGGACTGAGCCTTCTCGGACTACCTATTGATATTCATGCTGTCCTTGGTGCCACCAACGCTCTGATTGGCCGTAAGTCTTTCACTCTCACCAACCTGCTAGAGTGCGCGCCGGTGACACGCGTCCAGTTACTTGTACTCCTCTTTCTGTGCTTGCGGCGAATGGGAACTCCTGGTAGGTTTATTATACTGGTTGAATGGTGGACAACGAACTAAGCTGACGGGACCTCTTAGCTCAACTCAGCCTGTTTGCTGTACCAATAATTACACTGTGAGGGACAACTTATCTTCAGATAATGATGAGACTTACCGTAATCAACCCAGGGAGGAATTCTGTCTACTGGGTGCCTTCCTATTAACGTCAACCCTTGAAGGATTTAATTGTACGATGTACTTGTACTTATCTGCAGGAAGGCCATGACTTTCTTTTGCCCATTATCCTAAGAACCCTACGGCCTGCATATAAACCTCGTGAACTTGGAAGCGCTCCTCAGAAGTTGGTTGAAAATTTTGTGCTCTGCCTGTGGTAGTGGGGTAGGAGGAAAACCCACCGATAAGATCACCCGAGAGTGTCAACTCTACTTGAGCAGAATGAACCTACGATCAAACATGATGTGAGCAAGCTATATTGAAGTTAATGAAATCTGGGTTGGGAGCCAAGACCTACATGCCATCCAACCACGCAATGCGGAACCCGAGCCCTCCAAGGAGGCAAATAATTCTCTTGCGAAGAGGACGGCGGCCCATCTTCAAGCCTCCAGGAAACAGAAAGGCTGCACAGTGTTCCACCGACTCCTACTGATCTCCATCTTTCTCTTGAGCTCCTTCAATAGGATTGCCACATAGTCTGCCAAATCAAACGTGATTCAATAACCCTTGAGCTGTGTGGTAGAGTCCTAATGGGCGCAGGAATCGTATAGGACCGGCCGGATGTAAAAGACAGTTTCAATAGATTATGCGAATTTGTGCTGTACTGGGCCTCACTTCTTTCCTGGAAAATGTCGCCATCAGCGACATTCTTCATTCGGACAGGCCGTGCGGGTAGCAAATACTCTGTTTTATAGTGACTTGCCCGACCAGACCTACACCTAGTCAGTCTCTTCTACCCTAGCTAGTTTTACCCAGACGACGCCAACTTTATCGGATGTGGACGAAGTTTAGTACTCTACAGGGACCTGCGCGATGGCTTGTACTCGGATAGTGATAGTGGCTGCAGCTCGATGGCTATGAGGGATGTCCGGTAAGATAGCCGTCCGTGACTGAGTCGACCTATGCAAATAATACTGTTAGCGGTGTTCTTCGCTATTTGTGACCTAGCCCGCTCTTGACAATCTCATCCCCGTTCAGAGAATTGCGGTTGGATGCTCCGAAAGTGTCGATGCAGAAGATACTGTGATTGGCTTGATCGGAGAGTATTGAGTCCACCATCGCTATCAGACGCACCATTTCTATCGCATGGTCCTTCGACTCTAATAGAAGTTTGCGACTCGCTGAGGTAAATTCGGAAATGGTCATTGAACCTCCCTAAGAATGAGATTTTTGCCCCGGCGTCAAGTAGCTATTACGGCTCTCGTCCCACGATGTTGAAGTTATAAATTGGGGGGACCCCGCGATAGGCTACCCTCTTCTTGTGCATGAGCAGATGGGAGTATATTCAATTGCCTAAATACTCTTCATAACTCTCCTCCCCATTTTTGGCTCGTGGCGGTAAGAATAAGAGAAAAGCGCCTCGGGAAATCCGGATGAAATTTGGCAGTTCATGATCCCAGCTAACACTATATATAATATGTAGACTTGTCGGGTTGCCGGGCTTTCTGTGGAAAAATACAAGCCCTTAAGTTGGGATTGAAGTATCTCCGTACATGATAGCACCTTGAGAGGCTTGAAGTTGGCCCAAGTGGCGTATTGTCTACAGAAGTACAGACCACGCCTACGCACTCAGGCTGCTCACCGCAACGTCGCTCGAGTATTACAGGTACTCGATGTAGACCATAGACAATAATGTTTAGAGACCAAAGCACCCGACCGGCCCAGCGCACCTGCGACGCATGGCAACAGACGCGTTCGCACTGCGACAGCCTCTCTATATGCAACATATTCCGTTTTCACAGGCAGACTTTACTCAGCTAGTTTCCATTCCTACAGTGATACAACAATATTATAGTATTATCAATAATAATTTAACATTTATCATATCACGTCCATCCAAGGTTGCTGCTGTACTGAATGTCGCAGGTGGCGCCAGCTCCGTCTTGAGATAAATGAAGGTTTCCCGGGGTTGTTTTTTTGTGGTAGCTTTTTTGTGTGTTCTGTAGATGGAGCCATTGTTACAGTCACTTCCTATCTCCCAGCTTAAAACTGAGGGAGAGGGAGAAAAATACATGTAGTACCCCCATAAGCTTGTGCTAGTGGTCGGACTTGTCCTACAGGTAGTGAGACCGAGAAGTGCAATTATCATACCCAGGTAAGTATGCTCGACTCGACTCGACTCGATGTAACATTATTTATTCGGCTGAGCTATTTACTGTACTTGATCCCCGTGTTACTCCAATCGAGTAGAAGTAGAAGCCCCAATAACAGCCTGAAAGCCAAGTCCAGCCAAACCAAGGCTATGGACTCGGAAATGACAAACCCATCCTCGTCGCAGGAGCCTGCGAGTGACATTGACGTGAACATATACCGATGGAGAATAGGGGGGTTGACTCATGGGCCATTATATTAGTTCGCAATAGGCGAACCGACTCAACTGATGTCATTCACGACTTGAAGTAAAGACCACCGAAAATATGTGACTTGGTCTCCCTCAAGACGCTAAGATCACGCAATGACGTTGTTTCCACTTCTGCAAAGTTGGATAGAAATGGAGGGGTGTTTCTGGAGCTATCGTGATATCGTGAGCTACGTTAGCACGGTTTCCTGTGGGTTCACACAGCTTTTATCAGCGCCCAGGCTGTTTAGATGCCAAGATCCGTAGGAACTCAGCACTGCGTATCATTCAAACCGAGAGGAACGGTGCTCTGTAATGCGCTAGCGTTGAAAGTTTTAGGATACAGCTGCGGTTTGTGGGCGAAGAAGAAACCCATCCTATGAACTGTCGCATTGCCAGTTTGTTCCAAACGCGACTATTCTTGCGGTTGAGATAGCCCGTTATCGGCCACTAGTCATTGTGGGCGCTCAGACAAGAAACGGCACGATACAGTTGAGTCATGGATTGCCAGCTATTTCGGAGATCGGGGGTGAAATGGCGATCGAGACTAGCGTCGATATCCCTGACGAAGCAAGAGTATCGATATCTCTTGCAACACTGGATAACAGATTCAGGATGGAATCTAGCTACAGACCCTACGGCTTCCTTCAACAGCTTTAGTGCCTCGTGTTCCGGCATTTTAGAGGCCATCTTGCAAGGCACCACGGATTTTCATTGCCGAAGTGCGAAATCGAAGCCAGGTTCTGTTAGTCGTTGTCAAGAGACGGGCCTGGAAGGCTCAAGACTGTATCGTACCCATGCCATCAAAGTCTGGTTGTAGAGTCATTTTGTTTTTTTGGGTGGTTTCTTTGGGTTATGTATTTTAGTACAATCGGGGAAGACGAGCTTGACTCGGGACTGGTTCAGATACATCGTAGTCAAACCCCGGACGAACCTGCAGCGCAAAAGTGAAGTAACTCGCACCCGGGGTCTCACKTGCTTTCGTGGCCTCAACTATTGTTCCTTCGCTCACGGTTCTTTGAACTTCCCATTCTCTGATGGAGTCATGCGACGGCCATGAGAGTTCCTCTTCCATCATTCCTCCTACAACACCGACCCGACACTATGGGCAACGAGACGAGCTCCAGCAGGATCTAGTGCCAAGAGGTACAATCACTGTAAGCTATCGTATAGAGCTATGTTTGTATGCACAACGAGATGATTTGACCACTAATCGACAGGGACCGGTGGTTGCCCGCAGCGACGGTCGGGTGATGATTCTCTTACGTGAATCATCTTCTCGACGCTGTATCACGAGACTTGCGAAGTTCAAGTCCTGCTTCGCTCACTGCATGAACCCCACCCCACAGCGTGGTCCCGTCTATCTCGGCAACAATCTCCTGGCTTCATCCAAGGCGAATGCCTTTGCCGGGGTTTGCGAATAGCTTAAATCAACAGCGCAAAAATATATCGTGCGTGAAATGAAGCTGATCGATGCGTCCAACTGTCGAGCAACCAGTGTGCTTTGCACTCACGGTTGATCGGACCCATATGCAACATCAAGAAGATCCTACACATGATGCATGATGCCACACGCCAACGACGACTGTTGCGCACTTCAGCGATGGTTAAAAGCACCTCGGGAGGACCAGGAAGACTCAATCCCCGGCGTTTCAGGCTAACCAATTCCCATGGCCCCCCTCATCCCCTTCCTGATCACCGCGAGCCTACTTTTTGCACCCGCCGCTGCCCAGACCAACAACGGTTTGACGGTGCGCACTCAACAGGGTGACGTCATTGGCTCTCTTGCGGTTCCTAATGTCCGTCGATTCCTGGGCATCCCATATGCGACAGCGGGGCGCTGGCAGGCACCCACGGACCCTCCAGCAAGAAGCGCAGCTTTCAACGCAACGCAGTTCGCGGATTCGTGTACTCAAAATCTAGGTCCTTCAACTACCGAATTCTTGGTGCTCTCTGGGGCCGGAGCGGCACCTGTACCATCATCGGATAACTGCCTGAACTTAAATGTCTGGGCTCCGAACATTGGGAGAAAGCAGGCCACCGCCGTCCTTCTGTGGATCTACGGAGGATCATTCCAATTTGGCACCGTGAGTGGCGATGCTTCTAATCATTGGTCGCCAGGTTATCTGATACTGTAAGCAGACTAATTTTGCGGCCTATGATGGAACGAACTTTGTCCGCGATCATGATGATATTACCGTCGTCACCATCAACTACCGTACCAACATCTTTGGACAGCCCAATGCTCCTCAACTTGTCTCATCCACTCAGACCCAGAACTTTGGTTTACTCGACGTAGAGGCCGCGATTCGCTGGGTCCATTCAAACATCGCTGCCTTTGGTGGCGACCCAGAGAGAATCACCATCTTTGGGCAAAGTGCAGGAAGTGTAGCGGTCGATGCTTATGCCTATTCGCACCCTTCCGATACGATTGTCAAAGGTAAAAACCTGATTAGTGATGTTTCATCTGGAATGTTAACCGATGTTCATCCATCAGGCATTATTACGCAATCCGGAACGTGAGTTGAAGCTTTTTCTCTTTCAATCACACGGCTAATCATATAGCCTGATAGATTGGACCTAGTGGCCTCGATACCGATTGCGAGAATCGGTGTGGACGATCCAACAACTGATGCTTGGAATCAAGTTGCCAACGCCGTTGGTTGTGGCACAGGTTCGATATTCCTCCTGTTAATTCAGCACCCCTTTTAGCTATGCCCATACCTAGCCGCGACACCCGCACAGTTGACATGCATGCGGGCAGTAGATCCGCACACGCTTGAACAGGCGGTCTCCAGCACAGGAACCACATTTAGTCCCATCCTGGATGGTTTGTTGGAACATAGTACTACCATACATCAGACACTGATCTAGACATAGATATTACGCTCTTTTCCAACAATCGCCAGCGTGCCGGAGCCGGCAACTTCTTGCATGTACCTATGCTCGGAGGCAGCACGGCCCAGGAAGCGGACATTTTCGTTGTTGCAGAGGAGTTGCTCACCGTCGGAGTTGCCGTGCCTGGTGTGACTGGTAAAGTTGCTGATATTGTTACCAAGGTAAGCCTTCTATACTCGATGTCCAACCTCATCTACTGACAAATTATTCTTTAGGTGGCTTTCACCTGCCCCGCCAGTACAGCAGCGTCGGACCGTGTACGGGCAGGGCTCCCAACGTGGCGATACCAATATCAAGGTCAACAACTCCTTCATGTTTTCCGCGTTGCACTTGGGCTGATTTGTGGCTGATTATAAAGCCGTTTTCCCCGATATCTCCCAGCGCTCTGATCTCCGAGCCTACCATGCTTCCGAAATACCCATCATCTTTGGAACCTATAACGCTAGCACCGCTACTGCCGGACCTACCGCATCGGAAATTGCACTCTCCCAATTCTTGCAGACTGCGTGGGTTACATTCGCCAGGGATCCCGCTAACGGACTCCGTAATTCGCCATTCTCTTGGCCGAGAGTGAATGATGGAGGGAACGTAGTGCTTCTTGGTAACTCTGCAAATCCGGGTGGTGCGACGGTTGCCTCGAGTTCGTCAATAGATAAAGATTGCGGAGCCATTGACGCGTTGGTGGCTCTGTATAATATTTTGGGCATCGATGTTACCTTGTAGATGTAACTTATTGGAAATATATGAGGGCGCGTGTGTACCTACCCAGCTCCAAGCACCTGAGTGGATTCTGAATTTGGGATCAAAAGAAAGGGGAAAATAAATATTGAGACCCGTAGGTCTACCACTCCGGAAAAGCGTGTCATCCTTGTGCAGGGGCCATGCTAATCTTCTCTGTATCGTTCCAATTTTTTCGTATGTCACCCCGAAGGGGACAATAAATGTAGTGTCGATTGTGGTGCTCTTGAAGAGATTTTGAATTTTGTTCAGCCCGCGGGGTGTGCTTTCTCACAGCTCGGCCTCACCTACGTGGCAGATACTTCCGGAATAAGAACGGAATAAGAACGGAAGCCCCGGTTCCAGTCCAGTACCAGTACGTCTTTCGGCTCTTGTTGACGTGGTTGACATCGTACCATTTTTTTTTTAGCACAATACCGTACTGTTTATTTGAGTGAGTAAGGCCTAAGACACCACTGTTCGAGCAACATTTATAGGGTGTTTACTTCAAAAGGCTGGCTCAGATGTACAACCATGCCAAGTGTCACGCAGCTGATACACATTGTACCGGTATGAATCATGTGGAGAAGGCCCCTTACTTGGGGTGCATTCCCCAAGGGTGGCCGGCGCAATCAGGAACGTGACAACAGGGAACAGGGTAGCCACCCCGTGGCTCCGAAGTGGTGCAGCCTGCAAGTAGAAATTGTAGGATTCCTCGAGAAGGACAAAAGTGAAAGAAGAGACCCAGACGGCAGAGCTCACTTGGGCTGTAGAAGAGCCGGCTGGGTCAGGAAGCGAAGAGCAGAGGGGACATAAGTCGGGCAGAGCATGCAATCCGGGGGGACTGCGGCGAGCCAAGCAGCGGCAACGACAACCAAACAGGAACCAATAGAACGGACGCGTTATCAAAGGCGCTCCGCCGAAGCGGGTGTCATCATCTGGGTTGGACTTCAACCACAATGACCCTCCTCATCCTGTCCCTCCTTGCCGCTACGGCCTTTGCCTCTCCCCTCTCGACTTCTCACAATGATTTTCCCGCTCGTTCATCCTTTGCGCTCGCTCCTCTCATTGACGAACACCATCCCCATGGCACCGTCAACAACTCGTACATTGTCGTCTTCAAACACGACCTCCCCCTCCATCTCATCCAAAGCCACATGAACTTCCTTCAGGATGCTCATTCGGAAGACACTCTTGTTGATGACCTTGTCGGTCTTCAACATATCTATGAGGGCCACCTCAATGGCTATGCTGGTCGTTTCACACGGAATGTCGTTGACAAGCTCCGCACCATGCCAGAAATTGCGTACATCGAGAAGGACCAAGTTGTACGTACTCTTGAGCACCAGACACAGAGGAGTGCACCATGGGTAAGTTGCGCAACTTTCGCGGTTTCATGGTTTTATCTGACGTGACGTGGCTTTCTTTTTGACAGGGTTTGGCTCGTATAAGTCATCGTCCCAAACTCGGCTTTGGAACTTTCACCAAGTACGAGTACGACGATCAAGGTGGTGAGGGCGTCGACGTCTATGTCATTGACACTGGCATCAATGTCGAACATATTGAGTTCGAGGGTCGCGCTCAATGGGGCCATACGGTTCCTCAGGACGACGAGGATGAAGATGGCAACGGTCATGGCTCCCACTGCGCTGGCACCATTGCCTCTCGCAAGTACGGTGTTGCTAAAAAGGCCAACGTTATTGCCGTAAAGGTGCTAGGTTCCAACGGCAGCGGTACCATGTCCGACGTTGTTGCGGGTGTTGTCTGGGCTGCTAAGCACGCTAAATCGAAGGCTTTGGCCGCCGCCAAGGAGTTGGCTCAGACTGGTCGCACCAAGTACAAGGGTGCTGTTGCTAACATGAGCCTTGGCGGAGGAAAATCCCAAGTTCTTGACGATGCTGTTAACCGTGCCGTCGACACTGGCATTTATTTCGCTGTCGCCGCTGGCAATGACAACCGCGATGCTTGCACCTTTTCCCCTGCCTCTGCCGAGAAAGCCGTCACCGTTGGTGCTTCTACCCTCAATGACGAGCGTGCTTACTTCTCCAATTACGGGCCCTGCGTTGACGTTTTTGGCCCCGGCTTGAACATCCTTTCCACCTACAAGGGTGCCCCGGATGCCACTGCAACCCTCTCTGGCACCTCGATGGCATCCCCTCACACTGCTGGCCTTCTTGCCTACTTCCTCTCCCTCTACCCCTCGCCCGATTTCGATCCTCAATTCGATTCGAATGACGATCTTCTTTCTTTAACTGTTGATCGCCCTCAGACCCCTTTCCTGAGCGGCAACAGCATCTATGCGATTACCCACGCCGCACTGCCTCAATGGATCAGTTCATTCTTACCCGCACCTCAGCTTGTCGATCTAGTTGTACCCATTCCAGACAAGCCCAAGACCTTAACTCCCACCCAGATGAAGAAGGCTCTCGTGGCATTGGCGAGCAAGGACCTACTTACCGGTCTGCCACCCAAGACTGTCAACTTGCTCATCTTCAACAACGCTACTCGTTCGTCGTACTAAAGGGGTTAGGTGTGGCTGAGGGATCGCGAACATTCGGTACTCTAGTTCAGCCTTTATTTAGTACTTCTCCTATGTTGTTGCTGTTTTTTCGTGGTGTACAATAGTTGATATACGCATTGATACCTCGTTTGGTTGAGAATGCTTTGCTGAAACTCGTTAACTTGCTGCTGGCCTGGACATAAATATCTAGACAACGTCCCCTTAAAGCTCTGTAGTTCGCAATACGAGAAACTGGTATTGAGGGAGCCCAAGCTACCCAGTGACCGTCACGCTAACTCTCAATGCCCGGGAGAGTCACCAACTGGGTGAAATATCATTGGGCCTACGTGATCCCAAGGTATTTTATCGTGAGTAATATTTGCACATCCGTCTATATTTAGCCGCAACACGATGAATACGATGGAAGGAATTACGGAGCACTGAAAATTTTTATTCACCACCGTAATGCGTACAATGTACAGATCTTGCTGTATGTACATCCAATCGCCACTCGGGGCGTATCTTTCAACGACTGCTGTGGTTTTCCCAGATGAACATTCAGTGACTGTCTTACCGGCCATCGTGGTGAACCTGAAATCAAAAGCTCTCGACCATCAGATTTGATCAAAGTCGACCTATCCACCAAGTACCCCATTGCGGTAGTGGATCACTTGAAACATCGGGGCTTGTTTTTCGCTGCATCAATCAACCTGTCTTAGCCCTCTATGGCCTATCATCTCTCCAATAACCCAACCCCTATCGATCGACGAATCCTCAACATACACTCACACGATCCTTGAATTTCTCAGAAATTGCCAATACTAACCTGAATGGGCACAAAGGCAGGGAAAGTCTTGGCTTCCGACCTCATATTTGGGCGTCCAAGCAACCGTTCAGCTTGTTCGGCTCAGTGATCCCGGCGCTTGCCGCTTGACGCCTGATTGCCATATTCAGCTATAGATCAATTTATTTCTCGTTTAATTTGTAGGAGGCAAGTAGCCACCGACGTTTTGGCGCGATCAACTCCAGAGAACTTCCTTCCTATTGAGCACAAATCGCAGATCTGTTTTCGGGAACAACGGATTGAAGAAAACCAGTACTACACGAGGGAAGAGCGTGTGTTAGAGTTGCTTCTCAATGCACAGGAAGGCCCATCCAAGAGGCCGAAATACTCTCGTGCACCGCCTGGGCACTGTCGAGAGGCGTTGGTTGTGACGTCAACCATCGTGAGGCTTTTCCTACTTTAGAAAGCACGAGGGCCCCAAGTGGAACTCAAGTACCCTTCGGAGCGCGTTCCCGTCCTCCACGTTATGAGCGCCGGCAACCATTTGTCCCGGAGAAGGGGAGGGGGTAGTTGGGATAGGAATCAGATTTCTCTTATCCCTCTTCCTCTTCTCTCTCAGTGGCATTGCGGCGTACGAGGCAATGCGAGAATCATCGTACATAGATATATCCGCGCTTGGGAACTTAAATGATATGACTCTCCATTCAGGCACACTTGAACAAATTTAGGCTGGTTTTGCTCCGGCAGTCGGACATGTCCATGATACTGTGCTTCAGGCAGTAAAGTTCAGCGAAGAAGCAGGATATGGTTCATCACCGTTCATGAGATGGGCGTTGCGGACGGAATCAGTGGATAACAACTTTTCATCTGCGAATAGGCTTTCTGGGCCATCAATGACCAGGCGTTGGGCATCAAAAAAAAAAAAAAAAAACAGAGCCGCAGCCAACCCCAGTCTCAGTATGGAAGATCAACACCGTTGCCCTAGTATTGGCTTCGACGAGGACCGCGGATGTTCTTTCTTCTATTTACGTGGGTCGCTGTATGACATGGGATGGCCCTGAGTTGAAACAGAAGTTGATATGGTGGTAGAAATCTTTGAAGGGTGATGGAAGAACGAACGAGGCAACGATTTTCCTCGCTCCTCCGAGCCCGTGTATATCAATCGTACAGAGTAAGGAGTACATGATGAACATAATCGCAGCAAGTTCACACACAAATGAGCTCAGCAATGTGGGAGCCCCCAACAGCGTTGATATTGCTCGTTGGGCCACAATCTCGATCTCACAGGACCTGCGTTCAGAATATGGTCAGCTACAGAGGCCCTCAGCATACCCTTAGGAGCAAGGATGTTTTCAACATCGGAGGGTGAAACGCAGTTTTCTATAGCTGTGATGAATTTTTTGAGCGACTCGGCGGCGGGTCCTGTGGGGATCTATTTAGAAAATGAACGGGGTTACATGAAGATCGCACACGACTTCAGCCATCGGGAGTTGGGATGCAACTTACTCCCGACATCATTTGTTGATAGATACAGCACCTTTACCACAATCATATACTGTGGAGTCCCACAGCGTGGAAATAATAGATTTTTTTTCTCCCTCTCAGTATTAGACATATCACTCGCCGTGCCTGCCCGAAATTAGTACAGGGATCTCGCCGGTACGAACTGTAACGAGTTCCTTGAAGTGCTGATGGCTGCTGTCATATCATGGTTTAAATTTACTTATTATGAGACGCCGAGCGCTTGACGTTAGCGCTCATCTATTGTATACCCCCCTTCCCCAATCCCACCCCCAAAAAAAAACGCCACAGCATGGAAGTGGCTACGTGAGTTCTAACCGCGAACCCATTTTGTTGAGCAAAAGCCTCCGAGGGGGCGAGTCTCCGGGATCCACGGTATACGTTTTGCTTCTCTCTCGCCCCCAACGGCGATCTTCAGGGTGTACATTTTTTTTTTGTTCTGGCAACAGCGGGCCTGTAGAGGAGAGGCGGAGTAAGCAGTTAGATAATGGTTTGTTAGACACATGGAGTAATGGTATGTGGGTTCTATCTTGTTTACCGCGATGGTTCCCGGGAATAGAACCTACTGCGAATCTCTTTGCTTTTGCCTCCATTAGATGCTCGGGGGGTAGCTGTCGCTCGGAGCTGAAACAAGCCCCACAGGAGAGTTGGTTATTCATGGAGACTTGGGGAAACCTCAGGGTCCAGCCTTCAGACACAGCCGGAGGTGTCGAGCGGTCCAGGATTACGGAGATAAGGCTGGCAGATGAGATCTCAACTCATCATCATTCAGTGGCACTTGACGAATAAAGCCCCCAATTCCAATTTTTCTCGCTCGGGGCAATAACACGAAGAGGCAGAGTAGATCACAGGCATATACACCTTCGAGCCTCCTAACCTGGAATTTTTCCGAGGTGACCGGAGAGCGGGAGTAAGAGCGTGAGCATCCCATATATTAAGGATGTAACCCCAAAGGGAAGAAGCAGGAAGCAGACTTAATGTCAGATCAATCACTCCTTTTCCGTGTTCTGGGCACTGTTTGCAGGGTTTGGCAAACTCATCTGCATTATGATAGTGAACCAAACTCAATGTTCCCGAGCCACGATGGTATAGAGTACAACTTAGTTCCATTGGTAGTACCATTAATAGCAAGCGAAAAGAAGTGATAATAAACCACCTCACTGAGGGAGCCAATTGAGCAAACCTTCGGGCGTCTGAATAGGCGTCCAACCCCGAACGAGAGGTTTATCCGCCGGCGGGGGATGGGCACCCCCTTCGAGCAGCAGATTTCCATAGCACATCCATTTCAACCAGGCGTGGCTCCCCGATAGAAAATCCCCGGCGCCTGCAATGGCCTCTTGCGGCTGTGTCTGAAACAAATATGCTTGTTGCTTATTAGCAAAAGTTAGGAGGGTTCCTAGCGAAAGAAACACTATATTTTACATCACGCCTGGGGGATGACTCTCGGGTGGTTGCCACTGAGTGAGGGCGGTCTCCATTTTCGGCGAATTCGGTTTCAGCCACGTGGGCGATCCAGATCAGCTGTGTCGGTGAACCCACAAAGGCTATTTTCACCACTTCCAGTGCCTGACCTCCAAAGCTTCAAATTTCGCACATTTTGATAACTAATAGATCCGAAGGTATGTCGAGTCTCTCAACGCTGGTGTTCTCGGTTGAGCTTGGTCGAGTCACCCGTGATTCAATACTGACTCGGTCTTTCGCTAGTGCCCCCTAGCACCGCAGTTTTGATCTTCGAGTTGCAAGGTAACGGCCGTTTTTGTGTCTTAACAATGAGGTCACTGTGCAAGGGGACCTACGAGTCAGCTTGATTTCGAAAGCCAAACTCTTGTGTGTCACAAGTTTCACATGTGGTAAGTATTGATCACGGCAGAAAGATAGCTGTAGCAAGCTGTATTCTTGGCTACGACGTGGTGTGGATTAGACGCCCGATTATGAACCAGGCCGGTCAGTCCTGCGCGATCTGATATTGTGCTGGCTTCCCAAGTCTGATCGAGATCTAGATACTTGGGCAAATGTGCCCTTCAGTGATCTAGTCGGACATAGCAATACCTTCGATAGAGGGCTCCCTCGGTATAAAAGGCCCCACTTGTGAGTTTTGAATATTCAAACCCATCCAGCCTCGTCCCCGCAGTTCAACCTCCCCACTGACATGCCTTCAGCTATTCCCCAGATCCAAATTCGAGTCTTCGAGAGCGCTCTCGATGTTGCGCCGACGATTATTGACGCGCTGAAGAGCGACGAAGCCGGCGCCAACTGCGTAATGCCTACCCTTTTGAAGTCACGCTTAGCAGAGGCGCGCGGCGAGGTTCCACCTCAAAAGCAAGTGTGGGTGGCCTGCTCGTCGCTTGGGGGGTCGACCACCGGACTCGAACTCCTTCTATCCGTCACAGAAGGTTACATCGGCTCCTACCCAGTCTTCTTGTACAGTGCCGTCCCCTCTCATGCCCTAACTCAAGATTTCCTACAACCAAGAATGTATCAAATGGTTCATGCCCTTCTCCGTACCGTGTCTTTGAGGCGCGTGTACTCTGTATTCGGCCCCGATCTCCTCGCCAACACCTTTGCCTGGGCTTGGACCGATGTTACAGGCATTCAGAACTACAATGACAAGCCTTACTACGCAGCCAAGATCAGTTTCTGCACTCGGCAAACGTTCAGAAACCGCTCCATTACTATCCAACCTGATCTTTGTTACGAGATCAGACCTGCTAACGCCAATGATATCATGGAAATCGCGGAACACTGTTTCGGGTTCGCTGCGGACTCGGTGTGTTCAGTCTAGCCTCTATCATTGTGTATGGGTTACTGATACCTTGTTAGGATCCCTTCTTCCTTACAAAGGAAGCAGCCATTCGGGAAGCAACTATTTTAGTTCAGCGGAACCAAGTTTGGGTTCATCGCATCGCCCGCAGAGGCAATCCACGCAGCGAGATCGCATCAATTGTTGCGTTCACTCGGAACAGTGAGACTAATGCCACGATCACCAAAGTACACACCAATCCTAATTGGCGTCGCCTGGGTTGCGCGGAGAGGCTTGTCCGGGAAGTGTGCAGTTTGTGAGTAGTACACCTCTACAGTTGGCGGGTTTGATGCTAAAGCGGTGAACTTCCCACTACAGTCTCCTTCGAACTAAGATGTCGGTGGCTCTATTTGTAGCCCATGACAACCCCGGTGCGGCTCACGTCTATAGTCGTGTCGGTTTCGTTGGTTTAAGTCCACCAGAAGGACCAGTACCAGGTGTTGAAAGCTGGAGTGAAATTGGATTTGACCGAAGCCGCGTCCAACTTGGACACTGGTAAACTTACTTCGACCGCCATCTGCTTATTTCTTAATTTTTTTTTTTTTTCGTTTTCTCTTTTCGTTCACTTTTTTGTTGATTCGTTTCCTTCTATTTGCTGCTTTTATTTATTGGATCTTAAATGTGCACCCCTAGACGCGTTGTATTTTTGTGACTCCTGATGCTAGACTGCTTGTTTGTATCATATTTTATGTGTAGCATTCAGAAAAGGGCCAGTGTAGATTCTCGGTCTTTCTTTTGACTGGCCACCTTTTGTGCTGTAGTTTAATTTCATCTCGACCCAATATTATTTTGACATCTCTCGTATCCGACTAGGTGGTGTGACATTCAAGAATTCATGATTATGAGAACAAATTCTATAATGTAGAGTAGACTCTCACATATTCGGGTGAGAGCGCATGGCGAGATGGGTGGTATGAAGGTAGACCAGAGTGATAGCAGCGGCCAAAGGGAGTCCTACGAGTTCTTGGCTTTCACAGCCTGCTGCGCCGCGTATGCAAGGACCTGTTCATTCAATTCTTCCTAACAAAGAAACCGGGTATCAGTTTACCCTTTCCAAGCGGAAATCGATGGGATATACAACACCTCTTTGGCCGCTCGAACAGCTTCCTCGCGGCGCGCAATGGTCTATGTATATCATGCGTTTGGATGGAGGAATCATCAAAATGGTGAAAGTCGCACCTCTGTGATGGGTACACCTTCAGCAAAGGGGTTGCGCGAGAGTAATCAGTTTTGAAACTCGCCTTTGCCCTGCTGCATCCTATGGCTATGCGCCGAATAGCCAACATAGAGACCATATGCCGAGAGAGATACCAGCGAGAAGACAACGCCTCTATGTACCATATCGATAACAGGCAGCCGCATTTTCTGTGGGTGAGCGAATACGCGCTAAATTAGGGAAGAAATAATAATGTTTTATTTTTTCCTTGGTTCGTGAGAGCTATTTGTTCGTGTTGTGGTATGTGATCAAAGTTTAAATCTTTTGATTCCTCCGCCACTGGTGCAGTTCTCCGAGTCGTCTTTGCTTTTTCGTTTCGCCTATTCAAGTCCTCGGATCACGCCTTGCAGATGTGATGATGTCGTCTCAGGTTCCCCTGGCTCGTCTTCTGGATTGGTGCACGCAAAATCGCATTCTCATCGATCCTCGGATTCAGATCCGATATGACGAGAATAGGGGTATACATGTTCTCTCTGCCGGCGCTGTGATTCCTTCCGATACTACACGTAAGCTTTGGGCCATACGGGCTATGGTGGATTGCGTGTGGACATTGACTGAACCTTTTTTCTTTGGTGCTGTGGGTTTTGTTTAGTGGTTTACATCCCGAAAGATGCCGTACTTTCTGTCAAGTCCTGTTCATTCTCGGCATATATTCCATTCGAACTCTATGGCCTGGGCGCACAGCTAGGATTATCATTCGCTCTGTATTCTGAAATGTAAGCAATCTCAATCGTCGGCTCGAACTAAAACACAGATATGAACCAGTGTTTTTTAGTCTCAAAGGTGAAAGTTCCCGATGGTACGGGTACCTTCAATCAGTCTCCGACGCGGATTTACCAGTATTCTGGAGATGTGATACCTCTTCACCGAGCCCGAGCTTGATTGAGCCGGACGTTGATGCTGATGAACCGCTAACATGGCTACGCGGGACTGAGGTTCTCAAAAGGCTAAATGAAAGAGACAATGACAACAATAATAGGACATTACTGGCAAGCCGGCCGACCTCTCTGACAACGTCGCACAGTTATTGATCTAGCGACGCCCTCCCCCCCAAAAAAAAAAAAACAGGAAAATATCAATCACTATTATCGTGAGGTGGTTTTACCAATTTTGCAGAGGCACGACCTGGCGCGTATGCCCGATTTGGCTGGGTTCCAACGAGCCTATTCGCTTGTTTCGTCCAGGGCGTTCCTAGTGGATGTTTATCATGGGTTGTGTATGGTTCCAATTGCAGATGCGTAAGGGGCAGATGATTTGTGTCCCTCGGGAAGCTAGTCGTGTGTTGATCAGGTGTTCGCTTCAGGTTCAATCACGTACTGGAGCACCACGTACACCTACAGGTGTGTGTATCGGTTCTTCATTGTCGGGGTTAGATGATAGCTAAAAAGGATAGAGTGATTTCTATGTTTGCCCTGTGTGTGGTTCGCTCAAAGAGTGCGAGCACGATCACGAAGATCGTGACCAAACGGGCCAGACACAAAAATCACAATGGAGACATGGCGGTCACGATATTTACTACGAGATGGTATCGAATACGAATATACCGCCGCACGAGGAGGTATTCAACACATACGGAGAGAAGCTCTGCAATGCACAGCTGCTAGTACAATATGGGTTCATCCTTGACCCAAACGATAACGACGTCCTGAATTTCGATGTTGATGAGATCGTTCGAGCTACTCCACCATCGTGGGACGCGGCGTCGGTGTCCGCCATTCTCGGTTATGAGAAGGAGGAGGAGCTCGACTCTGTCAGTGGTCTAATTGGTGTTTCGAACTTGGTATTTGTCCATGCTGCCGCCGGGCCCGGGTCGTCGCGATTTTGCATCAACAGTGACGGAAAGATCTCACACCAGCTGTGGATAGCATTCATCGCGCTTGTCCGCCAAAAGTCTGATACGGGCGGCTCTTTTCGTGGATTGCAGGGGGAGGAGGAACTCTGGGCGATGATTAAGCTGCAAATAGCCCTGGAGCATGTGCTCGAGGGTGATGGGCCCAGGGATCAGGACGAGGTCATCATTGGGGGCGGTGATGAGCCAATATCACCGCAGGCCGGGGTGCTCTTGGAGGTGGCACGGATGATTGTGCGACTGTGCAGTGCACGGAAGGAGACCATTGGGCCCGCCGGATCATTCGGCTGGGACTTGGGAGATGTTCTCGACGTTAGTGAACCACATTCTCGTTTCCTTTGTGATTGAACTCTGATTGGTGAGCGTTTGGGACTTGGTGTGCGCACGGTGATTCTAGGCTGTACCAGAAGRGRRGRARCGAATGCGGCTGGCATTGTCCGTCGTGGTGAACGAGCAGTCCATTTTGGATAGCTGTAGATTCAATTGGTTGGATTTCGTCAGTGTATTTGGGATTGACGATGATGGGGCGAGGGTGCACCCCAAGCACGATGAACGCCCTGGCTGATCCGAGTGTCATGGGTTGTTCTTCCGTCGGCGAAGGCGCGCGCTTATTGTAGCGGTAACCACAGCGAGCGTTAAATAAGTCGAGGGGGCTAGAAGATGATGTGCTAACAATAATGTTTCTCATTCGGTGACAAGGATTGCCGGCGTAGATAAGTGTGTAGTCTATGTACTGCCTCCGAGATCAAGGGCGACCGTGGCAACGACAACAGCGCAGCGTCGGGTCCTTGTTCCCGGCTGGAGAGGAGTGCTTGTTCTCTTGTGTGGTGTGTGATTGATCGAACTTTGTTTGTTCTCGATCCTCGCTGTTTGTGCACCTTCCATATCGGGGCAGTCGTCATCGCGCAGAACAACAATTGCTTTTCGGCGCAGACTCTCTGCACATTCTCTCTCCGTCCCCCATGGCCAGGAGGCTCTCTGCTCTGCACCACAAGGCCATCGCAACCCTCCCCGACAGCCAGCCCCCGCCCCAGGCCCATGCCCTCCCCCCCTCGCCCCCCGCCTCCGCCCATTCAATCCGCTCCTCAATGACCCTCTTCGACAACCCCTCCGGATCCATTTCAGCGGAGAGATCCTCCGCAACAAACTGGAGCAAACACAGGGACGAACCCATGGACACCCACGTCGAGGAGCCCCCCGCCGTCGTCGACCGACCCCGGGCTCGCCGTCCCAAGGGCCACTACAGGCTTACCGATTTCATCATCCAGCGGACGCTGGGCACCGGCAGCTTCGGCCGTGTTCATCTCGGTACGCTACTGCTCTGTTGCCTCGTCCCCTCTTCACCCCCCGCTGAAACGATTTATGCAGTGCGGAGCAAGCACAATCTGCGCTTCTACGCCATCAAAGTGCTCAATAAAGAGCGCGTCGTCAAAATGAAGCAAGTAGAGCACACCAACAACGAAATGCAGGTCCTCGAGCAGTTGCAGCACCCGTTTATCATCAATCTCTGGGGGACATTTCAGGATGCTACCAATCTTTACATGGTCATGGACTTTGTGCCCGGCGGGGAGCTCTTCACACTACTACGGAGGTCCAACGTGGGTATTTTCCACTTGATGTCTTGACATCTGAACAGCTAGAGCTTATGTTGGTTGTTTTGGCTGTTGTGGCTGTTTTTTTTTTTTTTTTTTTTTTTTTTTGTTGCAGCGATTCCCTGATCCCGTTGCCAAATTCTATGCGGCGGAGGTTGCGCTGGCGTTAAACCACTTACACTCGCTTGACATCATTTATCGTGACCTAAAACCGGAGAATATACTGCTCAGCGCCGATGGTCATATTAAAGTGGCTGATTTCGGGTTTGCCAAGGTGTGCACGACAACGACCTGGACTCTATGTGGTACACCGGATTATCTAGCGCCAGAGGTGGGGGGGTAGTCAATGAGTCGTCTTGGCCATCAGCGTTGCTAACTTTTTTTTTTTTTTTTTTTTCGTGATCAGATTGTGAACCAGCAACGCTACAACAAGAGCGTGGACTGGTACGCGCTCGGTGTGTTGGTTTATGAGATGCTGTCGGGTTTGCCACCGTACCACCAGGCAGAGCCAAACCACATGCTATTATACGAAAAGATCACGCGGGGCCCTACATTCATCCGGTGGCCAACCCAATTCAATCCCAATGCGACGGATATCATTCTAAAACTGATGGAATCCGATCCATCAAAACGGTACGGGAACATGCAGCACGGCGCGGGGGACGTTTTTGCGCACCCGTGGTTCCGGGAGGTGGATTGGCTCAAGCTGGCTGCACGAGAGATCACCGCGCCGTACCTTCCCCGCATCACGGGTGATGGGGATGCCAGCGCGTAAGTAAACTGTGTTCAAGTGGACGTTGTGGGCTTATCTTATTGACAATAAGCGGCAGCTTTGACAAATACCCCGAAGACAACGCGGCTGACACCTATGGTGTAGCTGCGCCTGATCTGTATGGCGAGGCCTTTCCGGGCTTTGAGTACGCCACGGTCGAACCGTCGTGACCGCCGTCTGTGGCGAAACCCAACCCAACCCACCCCCCGCATGCTTCGCTTATGATTAAGAATTATATATTCTACAGGGTCCAATTCCTCGGTCCGGCGTAYGTGCGCGCGACGGAAGGGAAAAAACTATTCTTGTTGTACAACACAGATTTAATACCCTACCCCACTCCCGTCGAAGTCTGGTCTCACGATACCACAGACACTCTTCCATCTGTACGAGATTTTCTAATGCTTAGCCATTTGTACTTGTAGTTTGAAAACCCTCACGACGTTTTTTTTTACTTTTTCCGGAAATTGTTGGGGCTTACCCAAACAAAGGGCTGTAGTCAGACACAAATGCCTGACCAAACCAACGTTGTCCACAAACACTCATCGCTCTCCGCACATTCCGTTCTCTTCTCTCCATCGCCGCATTCAGCGCACAGATAGCTCTCACCGTRTCCAAGAATCACTCAAAACCACCCAGGATTTAACTTGGGTTGGGGGGAAGGGGGGTTTCGACTAGTTGTTTCGGAAGCTTTTTCACCCCCACGCCCTGGGCGACGCGTGTAGATAGGACCTCGAAACACGACTACTCATGAATGGAAGACATCACGGTGCTGCCAAGACGGGCACAGGCGCAGCTTTGGCACCCAAGTCTGTCCGTGGTCGTGAGAAGGCAAAGACGAGGAAGGGTGTCGAAGTGGAAGGGCTGAATGGGCATTGCGTGGCAGGTTCTGCTGCGGCCAAAGGAAAACAAACGCCTGCACGGTCTGRCGAGGTCGGCGAGGAGGATCTCGAAGTTGCRAGGACGGCGTTGTTGGAGGAGAAGGAGGTGCAGATGAGTGGAATTTTCAACAGACATGACAATATGGTGTGTTGTTGTTCACTCTTTCATGTTCCCTTGGACGGTTGGGCTCATTGGGTTTGCATTGGAAAGGTTCGCGARCTGTATCATATGGACCATTTCCGGTTGATGATCACCTATGATCCTCAAGTGCGCCGTTCGTAGTCGTTTTTGTCAAGCGTTAGTATTGACGGAGTCGTATGCACAGGAGGCCAAGGCCGACAATACCCCTCATTTCAAACAGGTAAGCACTCATTTCCCTTTTKTGTTTCCATTTGTATGGTAKCTGGACRRGAGKTCTACAGTACAAGGCGCCCTATGATCTGCTTGAAAAGGTCGAACCGCAAGCTGGTCCCTCAAGACGAACTCGTGGAACACGTTCGGAACAGCTCTCACTCGTGTCGAATCTTTCYCTTTCATCATCACCGATGCCGTCAAAACCACTTCGGGCGCAAAAGGGAAAACTAATGAACACGGCGATGCACAGTATATTATCTCCATCACGAGTTGGGACGCAGGGCAAAGAGAAGAAGACAAAGCCAGGGAAACATAAAGATGCTGCTGAAGGAGGAGGAGTCAGAGGGCGTAGTCCCAAGCCGCCTTCGAGTAAACTGGATAGCTCGGAGGGACGCCGGGCTGTATTATCAACTATTGAGGTTGACCAGTCTATCCGGCAGCCAACTACAGCAGCACCCATCTCTGTCCCTCTGACACGGCGAAATAGGTCCAAGACGCTTACTTCGAACCGATCCTTGTCAACGGTTGATAAGTCTTCCCTCAAAGAGGATAGGGCGGCCCGAAAAAATGGTTTAGAGAGTATATCTGCCGTTCTGGGTCGTAGGAGTAGTAGGTTGAGAGAAGATGCTGAGGGTCCTCCGGCGAAAAGGATCAAAGCAGCTGCGGAGGAGGAGTCAGATGGTCAAGTGAGTCATGATCGTGTCAAAGATAGAACCGTCATCTTATTCTTCAACGATCATAGCCGCTGTCGTCCCCAAAATCCCCCACATTCCCATCAATATCGGTAGCGAAACCACTTAAACCATCAGATTCAAACTCTCCCGCGAAACCTGAAGATAATGGTACCACGCCGACGCTCAAAATCAAGCGTATAAAGCTCCTTGTTAGACGACCTCCACCCGCCCTTTCGCATCACAAGCAGCGACCTCCCCCTCCAAAATTCAATTCTTCCCTAAATAACTTTCTGATCTCTTACAAGTCGCTTGGAGATCATGATGTGGATGATGAGACAATTGGGAAGCGAGCGTTGGAAGAAGCGCGAATACGAGAACAGGAGGCACAGTTTCGTCGACAGGGGCGTTTTATCCCAGGGACTGATGCGCTCTTTGGSACGGAGCCCAATGTGATGCCTTATGTYCCTCCGAAACGCACCACGCGAGATGCTTGGGATGATATTGTRGAAATCATTTCGGTGGCGCGAAGCAAGATTCCGAAAAAAACGCTTGGGCAGCAGGTTACGGCGCAGATTGCTAGCAAGGTACAGGCTTATTGGGATAGTCAAGGGGTTAAGAAGGATAGGGCCCGCGCTCAGGAGGACAAGAGATTGAGGGCGTTGGCTAAGGCTACCACGAAGATGGTTATTGCCGAGTGGAAGAAAGTGTTACATGTATGTGGAATTGTTGTTATGTTTCCCGGAAAAGGGGGAGGGCTTAACGAGTTTCGATTTATAGCATGTTCGGGAGCAGGAGCGACTCAGGTTGGAGGCTGAGGAGCGTAGACGGGGTCATGAACACCTTGATGCTATACTGGATCAATCTGGACAGCTGCTGGAAACGCAGCAGGGTGATCTTAGACGAGCACAGAGTCGCTCGAGCAGTATGGATGTTAGTCTTGGTGGTTGGGGTGATGACGAAGAAGAGGATGAGGATGAGGATGAGGTCGAGGATGAGGATGAGGATGCAGAGATGGAGGAGGGGTTGGTTGAGGATGGTGATGATGACGGTGTTAGTGAGGAAGGTGATGGGGTGAGTGAGCCCGTGCTGGAGGAGAGCACTAGGCCTCCGTCGTTGAGGGAGAGTGAGACGCTGGTTGATGGGCCCTCCGAAGCTGACATCGAGGGAGGGGTGGAGAGGGGAGAGGAGGAGGAGGAGGAAGAGGAGGAAGAGGAGGAGGAAGCAAAGCGGGAGGAGGAAGAGGAAGAGGAAGATGGGGGAGAGGAGAATCAAGGCATTCAAAGTGCGGCTTTACTTTTCGGCCCTCCGGAAAAACAGGATGCCAGTGGCCTCGGGACAAGTTTGGAACTCGGAGCAGACTTGGAAGATACAGATTTAGATGCCGTGCAAGATGCGGATAATGAGGATCAGATCTTGGCGAGTGGCTCACAGTCCCAATCGTCTGCAACATCACCTTCCACACCTATACAGTCGCACCACTCCTCTCCTCGGAATATTTCAAACGAAATAGAAGGGGCTCCTATTGTGGAAAAAGATTTACTGTCGATGGAGGGTGTGGTAGAAGGTGGTCAGAGTGACGTAGTGCCAGATCTTCCACCACTGGAGCAAGACACAACGGGAGTTGAGGAAGGGGGCCCTGGAAACGAAATTGTAGAGAGGGGACAGGATATTCAGCGAGAAGAGGAGGAGGCTAGTGCGGAAGAACATACGATGGCTGAAGGCGAGGAGCAGGAGGAGGAAGAAGAGGTTGATACTTCAGATTATCAGCTCCCAGACTACTTGCGACCGTTCGCTGTCGCGCATGTGGAATGGGATCCCGAAGAAAAAGTCAAGTCACCCCTGCTTTTGCGTGGTGTTCTACGYCCATATCAACARTCTGGCTTGGAGTGGCTAGCGAGTTTACATTCGAATAACCTTAACGGCATTCTCGCTGATGAGATGGGATTGGGGTATGTGCTCTCAACATGTACTGGCTCAGAATTTTTATGTTTGTGCACAGGAAGACGATTCAGACGATTTCTTTGTTGGCTCACCTCGCGTGCGATCGGGGAATATGGGGGCCTCATCTCATTGCAAGCACTCTGCCTTATGGAAGTACCACTCCGCACTAATCACCACGATTACAGATCGTTCCGACGAGTGTGCTGCTAAACTGGGAGATGGAGTTCAAAAAGTTCTTGCCCGGTTTCAAAGTGCTGAGTTATCACGGCACAACCAAAAGAAGGAAGGAACTCCGGCAAGGCTGGAATGACAAATACCACTTCAACGTCTGCATCACCTCGTACACCCTCGCRAGCAGGGACGCGCACATCTTCAAGCGTAAACCCTGGTACTATATGGTCCTTGATGAAGCACATATGATCAAAAACTTCAAGTCGCAGCGATGGAATATMCTCCTCATGTTCCGGTCTTTTCGACGCTTGTTGCTCACGGGCACACCACTGCAGAATAATCTTACGGARTTATGGGCGCTTCTGCAGTTTTTAATGTCTGGCTCCAATTTTGCGAATTTGAAGGAATTTGGAGAATGGTTCTCAAGTGAGTTACGGCTCGGCTATATGTACGTGGTACTAATCACCCCATCAGATCCACTGGAGAAAGCTATCGAAATGGGGAATATGCTTGACGACGAAACTATGCAACGCGTCAGCAAGCTGCATACAGTCCTGCGGCCTTACCTCTTACGCCGACTCAAACGTGATGTGGAAAAGGAATTACCGAGCAAGTTTGAACACTTGGTTTTATGCCCCTTGTCCAAACGTCAGCGGTTTCTTTATGACGAGTTCATGTCCCGTGCCCAGACGCGGGATGATCTGGAGTCGGGAGTCTACCAGAAGATCGCGAATATTCTGATGCAACTGCGAAAAGTCTGCAATCATCCYGATCTTTTCGAAGTCCGCCCTATAGTTACTTCCTTTGCAATGCCACGGTCAGCGATTGCGGACTTTGAAGTCACAGAATTGATGATCCGGAAGCGATGGCTGGAGGAAGAGGATGAGAAGGTCAACCTGGACTTTCTTGGATACAGGTTCATCGATCGGCAGAATGAGCCTCTCCTGACTGCGGTGGAAACGCGGCGTTTGTCCACCACTTCCCAACTTGCGCACATCCACGATCTTCCAGGGGAACCTCCCCCGAAGGATACAAGGACCATTGCGGGGTACCGACGATATAAAACGTACAAACGGGAGGCGGACATTGCTTCCCGAGGGTGGCACTTCTTCTACCTCAATCGGATCAGGTGCTCTCAAGAGCCTATCTATTCTTCGGAAACACTGTCCACAGTCAGGCAAATGCTCCGGCCCCTTYTACCCTTTTCRGCACTGGACCTGCGACGTAACTTYATGGAYGTAGTGCAACCAGTCCACAAAATGGTACTCTCATACACGGAGCGAGCAGAGTCACTGGTTAACGAAACCAACAAGTTTGCTTTCGTGACGCCGCCGGTGGTAGCTCTGGACCTACCTCGYCTTGCATTGAAGGGYGCTSAAGACCAAATTGCCATGCAGCCTCTCGCGTTCGACCAGATCTTACACTCTGCTAGCGTCAAGCTCCAGATTGCTTTCCCGGACCCGTCGCTCCTACAATATGACTGCGGCAAGCTCCAACAACTGAAGAGATTGCTGCAAGAGAAGAAGGCTGGTGGTCACCGCGTGTTGATTTTCACCCAGATGACGCGTATTTTGGATATCTTGGAAATTTTCTTGAACTTGCATGGGTATTTGTACCTGAGGTTGGACGGCGCCACCAAAATCGAGGATCGACAGTATATCACGGAGAGGTTCAATGTGGATGTCAGGGTCTTCTGTTTCATTGCTTCCTCACGGTCTGGTGGTGTTGGCATCAAGTAAGTTTTTTTGAGTGGTCACCAAAAGGTTATACGCATGGCTAATGTCAACGCACTTTCAGTCTTACCGGAGCTGACACCGTCGTGTTTTACGATAGCGACTTTAATCCACAGATGGACAAACAATGTGAAGATCGGTGCGTACACGCATTTGATCCTCCCAACTGGTCTTGAAACTGATAAACATATGCAGCGCACATCGTATCGGCCAGATCCGGGATGTCCATATCTATCGTTTTGTCTCGCAACATACCGTCGAGGAAGCCATGCTCCGCAAAGCCAATCAAAAACGCTCGTTGGATGATCTAGTCATACAGAGGGGTGAATTTGATTGGAGGACGATCTTTAGCGATGACCATGATGGGGGTGGTGGGGGAAACGAGGGACCAGTGGCGGCGCTGACCAATGCGTTGGGTGAATTTGAGGATGTGGAGGATGCGCGTGCGGCGGCTGTTGCTGCGAGAGAGGAATTCGTCATGGAGGGTGCGGATAATGCAGACTTTGGCCTTGAGACTGGTGAGGGTGCTGCGGGTGGTAAGGGTCTGGTGAGGACAGCGGCGGGTGAGAGTGCTGTTGGTGAAGAGGGTCCTGCCAGCGGACAGGTGGGGGTAGACGATATCAGGCAGTCAGAGGTAGATACACCTGAGATTGGCGGTGAGGATGAAGAGCAGGAAGAGGACGAGGGTGGTACGGTTGTTGATTATATGCTCGCTTTTGTGCAACGCGATTATGATTTCTTTAGGGACTGGCGCTTGTAGATTTGTTTTAGCTCTCCCTCTTATCTTGATTTTCGTATTCTGATACCTCCTCTCATTAACCATATATGTATTGTGTAATAGATGGTGCAATTACAGCGCCAAGGTCTATTTAAAAAATTAGTAAGAAAAGTGTTGTATGACGAGGCAATAATGATAATCGATCAGGAGCCCGCTAGCCAATGACTGAAAGTAGTGAATGCGAAACAAATAAACACTGCAAAGGAAGAAGCAACACGCGGCAAACACGTGTCCGTGCATGTACATACAGTACGATCGACCAAGGTACCACCACCTGGTTTTAGRGCGAAGGCGTGGCACTAAGCACGCGAGATAGGGCTTGTAATTTCTCCGTGTAGGGCTGGAAAAGGGCATGAAATTCAGCAGCTGTTTTTGGACCGTTTTCCGGGGTTGGCTGAGATGTTGAGGTTGAATGCTCGATGCAGGCGTCAGCGATACCCTGAGGAATGGTCTGTTTTATCAGCTGAACACGAGACTCTGGTACAGCGAGGGTCGGCGAAGGCCTAAATTTAAGTTCTGGTGTCAAAGGCGGGGATAGCTACAAGGGAGAGATATGTCAGGAGCTGACAAGCGAGAACCAGGCAGATAGGAAGTCAAGGAGCTTGATGGCCAAGAGAAAAAGGGGTAGTCAATATCCACTCACGTCGTACCGAGAATATGGATTGGACTGGGGTACTCGTTGGTATCGAAACGCTGAAGGTCCACTTTGTAGATTTTGCGGTGTAGTGGGATAGTGTGATGGGCGAGTGTTTACATGATTGTATGCGGAGACACCTTTGTAATGCCGGTACTGGTCTGCGGGCGGATAAGAACTGGGCTCCGGTGTTGAACCAGGCGGCGTTGGCAAGCGTGGGGAATGGGAGTCATAGGAGCTGGAAGATTGAGCATGGGAGATAKCTGGTGATAAAGACCCTTGAGGGTCGGGCGAGAAGCGTGAAGGGAGGACAACGTCGACCACATATTGGAGGACTGTGGGGGAAACCTTGAAGAGCGAAGCCCAGATCGTAAGCACGTCGAATCCAGCGTTGGGGTTTGCTTGCACGAGAGTATGCAGACTGCGGAGAGTTTCGTCAGAGAACGGCGTTATAGCTAAACCCAGGTCAGCGAAAAACGACGGCCGTGTGTAGATATGAAAATGGTTTACGGCTGATGGGCGTCTGTGGCGTGGAAAGCTCCTTTTGTTGTTGCAGCAGAGACTGGATTCTGATCCGTCGCGATTTGAACCAACGCGCGATGGCCGGCAACTTGATACTGTCGTCCCCCTGTGCTCTCTATTTTCCTGGTAGGCTTTTTTTTTTAATGATTGGAGGACAGCATATACTGACCTGCACTTGCGCCAGAAGCGACTTTTGTGTTAGAGGAGGCGGAGACGTGTCCTCTGGGTGTTGCCTGGCGTAATCTAAAAAAACCGTTGTCAGGATGGTAGCGCGGAGTTGGGGATTTTTCCCCACCTTCAAGGACGGCGAATCCTGCCTTTTTTATCCTTACCCTCTTTCTAGTATTCAGAGCGGCTTGTGCAAGTCCTTGGCGGGCGTTTGCTTCCTCGGGTGATTTCTGGCCGCTCATGTTGTTATGAGACAAAATGACATCAGCCTGCATGTGGTTGAGCGGGCCCCCCGAGGTGCGGGGTGCGGATTGCGTGCAGAGCTGCAATGGAGATCAGAGTAGGAGGGCAAGAAGGGGCGAGACAAAGTTTGAGTCAACGGAGTATTTATTACGCTGATTAGATGCGGAAAGGAACATCGATTCACTCCATCTGCTCGTTTTGAGCAAGGGATGGTCCGAGCTCAAACTCTGGCCACCATCCATTCAACCGACCGGCCCGAACTGGGAAGGCCGGGGGCGATGGTGATCAAACAGACGGGGGCGGCGAGGAAACTCGATGGTGCAATGTGGACCGCTGCCAAGGAGGCGCGCAAGGAGATATGCGGCGTGGAAGCGAACTAGAACTGGGAACAACGTCACCAGGCATTATTGGCCATGCTGACTGTCGATTATGAGGACACCCCGCCTAGTGGAGTGGAAAAAGAGCGGACATTCGCACTGGCTGATGCACGTCGGACTGGGTCCCACAGCCGGGCAGCAGGGCTGGCTCTAGTCGGACTGCTATTCACATGTTAAATCCGCCCGGCTTGCATTCCATTCACTTATAGCTCGATTCCCTTTTGACCACRCTCTCCTTTCGCCCTCGCCCATGTCCCGGAACGCTAACAAGAAACCCGTCGGGTTCGCTACCCACATCACTGCTGGCGGCCTCGCCGGTGCTTGTGAAGCGGTAAGCTCGGCTTTCATTCGCCTCTCCCTGGGGCCGTGTGTGCTGACTCCGGGCCATAGCTGGCGTGCCAGCCACTCGATACCATCAAGGTCCGGATGCAGCTTTCAAAATCCGGACGAACTCCTGGAGTATGTCCATGCAATTATTATTGCCCATCATGCGCACTCATCAGTTTTTTTTTTATCTAGACGAAGCCGCGAGGGTTCATAGCCACTGGCATCAACATCGTCAGTCGCGAGACACCGCTTGCCCTGTACAAGGGTCTCGGTGCCGTTTTATCTGGCATCGTCCCTAAGATGGCGATTCGCTTTGCCAGTTTCGAGACATATAAGGATTGGCTGGCTGATAGTTCGACGGGAAAGACCAGCGTGGGCAATATCTTCCTCGGTTCGTTCCACGAATCCACCATATTTTATCTTATCRCATCAGCTCACCCCCAAACTTATAGCCGGTCTGGGTGCGGGTACGACCGAAGGTGTTCTYGTCGTCACACCGATGGAGGTGGTGAAAATCCGGCTACAAGCGCARCAGCACTCCCTGGCTGATCCGCTCGAAGCACCGAGATACCGTAATGCAGGACATGCGGTGTACACCATCATCCGCGAAGAGGGTGTTGCGACCCTCTACCGSGGTGTCTCCTTGACCGCTCTTCGGCAGGCAACCAATCAAGGTGCCAACTTCACTGCATACCAGGAGATCAAGAAATTGGCGCACCGGATGCAACCTGAACTCAAGGACCTCCCTTCATACCAGCACATGATTATTGGCCTTATATCAGGTGCCATGGGTCCATTCTCAAATGCACCGATCGATACCATCAAAACCCGTGGGTCCGATTCTCCTTTYGTCTCRTAGCTTCTCACCACTCTGCTGTGTAGGTCTACAAAAAGCGACTGCCATTCCCGGCCAATCGGCTTTCCAGCGCATCATGGCTATTGCCTCGGAGATGTGGAGACAGGAAGGTGTCCGCTCGTTCTATAAGGGTATTACTCCTCGCGTGCTTCGTGTTGCTCCTGGCCAGGCTATTGTCTTCGCAGTCTACGAGCGGGTTAGCAATGTGATTGAAAGGATGCGGCCAACGGTTCGGGAGGATGATGGATATTCCGAGTGAACAACTGATAAATAATGTCCGATGGGCTACACAASACATTTAACCCATGTATTTATCATAGTTGACATCCCCTGACACTCTACCTAGCATGTATGTATCTACCASCAYTGTTCTTTAGTACTTATCTTATCTCTGCTTAATGTGCTTACCACAGAGTAAGCCAACACTGGAATGGGTGTGAATCACGGATGCGGACGGGGTTAGTGTCAATCACTAATAACTTGTACTCACGGTTGCTACAATTTCCCAACAGCAATCGCCCTASGAGTTACTCCGCTCCATTAGCCAGGAGCCTGTATCRTAAATACAATGGTTACCAAACGAACGGTCCTTATGTTGCATGGGTGAGCAATATCTAGCCAAGTTCGGAAGGTTGCTCAAGTGATCAACGATGGTCTAGATACTCCCAGAACGCCAGCCTCCTCAGTCAGAGTGTAAGCTATGTTTCCAAAGTCAACCACCATTTCAGACTTGATGATAATTATGAACGAAGCTGGATGCTTTGAGGAAGGAAGCCAAAGATGTCGAATTAGGTGTGCACATACTCATCCCACAAACACCCATCCCCAAAGCACATTACTTATGTGTATTAACACCTATGGCAACTAGTATTCCTTGACGCGCCCTTCGTTCTCGGACCCACTGACCTCGTCGGCAGGCCCGAGGCCGAGTCGATTGAGGAGCGCAAACGAGATCCTACCCTTACACCACGCGGATGGTGGACATGGAAATCGGAACGGAGGCCGGCAGCTACAGGACTGGCGAAATCAATTGCTCTCGTTCGAGACGTGTTGAAAGAGCGCGAATTCGATGTGGGTCTTCTTTGTTCGATCTTTGACTGGTCTTTGTAGTACATATACTGATATATATCCTTAAGGGCGTTTTCGGGTTCAGGCAAGTATCACATGCCGGAGGGCAGAAATTAGGCTTGGTTTTTTTTTTTTGGGCTGATAGGGGTTTTTCAGCCAAGGAGCAGCGTTTGCAGCAGTTATTTCTGCCCTGCTTGAGAAACCGCATTTATATCCACCCTTTTTGGTCGACGGGAAACCACCCCATCCGCCTTTGTAAGTATCCAAAGTTTACATCGTCCCTTGGTCAGGCTTGAATTGAATATATTCAACTTGATGCTTTGGGCTTTTGCAGCAAGTTCTGCATAGTGGTATCAGGATTCAAGCTCCCTGACCCCATCTCCGACCCTCTCTTTGCATCGCTGTGTTCGACACCTACACTCCATATTTTTGGGAAACAAGATATTGTGGTAGCTGCGAGAAGCTCACGGAAGCTGGCACAGGTTTCGAGTAACAAGCGAGTAGTAGAACATRAGGGAGGTGCGTTCGTCTCCGTACATTGTAAATTGTTTTTTATTTTATTTACTGATGGGGTTGAAATCATCAAGGCCATGTTGTCCCACTGGACGGAGATTGGCTGAAATTGCTGGTCGAGTTTATGAAGAACCCATCTGGCGGTATTATTACCTCGCCGGGCCTTCTTTCGGCGCCACTCTCTGGGACGGCTGCGGCTACAACTGGTGATCCTGGGCTAGTTACGAAGCTGTGATTATACAGAGGGTTGGAGGCCTTATACTATAAACGTGTTTCAAGCCCCGGTACAATTGTGGAAACACGGGGTTGTGGTGAATTTGCATCGTTTACTGCCCTCGAACCGTGGTAGAGGACCGTCTTTGGTTGCAACTCCCTACGGGGACCCAAAGTGGTCAAAATTTTGAGTGTGATGCATACCAGCACTATCTGCATCGAGGTAGCTCCGCAGATGTTCTAGTGGTAAAGCAGCGGAGGCTGCCTGATGAGTAAAATCTCGATTGGGTGCTGGCGGCATCGTGTTTTCTTAGATGCCTTACAGTATAAGTTCATTTGGCCTACAGGACTGAGCCATCTGTGGTGCTTGGTTCAGTCGTTGAATTAAATGGCTGCACCCAGGACACACACCCCACCTCAACGACCTCGGTCTCATTGTTTGAACAAGATGACACTTTGTGATGAAAGTATGTAAGTACAGTGCGTGCAAACTTTGCAAGCGACACCAAGCTGGTTGGCCAACCCTGAAAACATGACTTGGAAAGTGAGTTCTGGCGCCACTGCACCYAACATGGCATCTCTAGATGCTGTACAACATGTGCCTGCATGGGTTATTTCCTGGCATCCTTATTCATTGAAAAACGGACCGGGCCGGAGTTGCATTAGAGGCATCAAACATCGATGAATTGTTGGACTGGGAACACACTCTCACAGTAATTACTCTGCTAGCTTCTTCCCTTCCCTAGGTACGAGCCCGTCTGGAGCGACAATGGTTGAAAAACCAACGGTCCTGGTGTTGCATGGGTGAGCATACTAGTGCATCCGGAAGAAGGTTATTCAAGCGATCCGCRTTTTCAGATATGCTCAGAATGCCAGCATCTTCAGCAAGAGAGTARGCCARGYTTCCAAAACATGCTAGGCGTGGCTCTGATAAATTCATTATAAAMTAAAGCTGGGCGCTTTGAGAAAGGAGGCCAAAGRTGTCGAATTAGGTGCGRCCGATCCGTTTCGTGTCRAGCAKCCTGGCATATTATGAACACCTGCGCGGGTAGTATTCATCGACGCTCCAATCGTTCTTCGGCCTGTCGACCTCGCTATGGATCACGCCGTKTTTAGCCCTGAGATTCCATTCGATGAAGAAGCTAATCAGCCGGAACAAGATCCCGCTCTTCAACCCCGTGCGTGGTGGAGGCCAAGCTCGGGACGGACGAGGGGTGTGGGGCTGGAGGGATCGATTGCTGCTGTTCGGGATTTACTGAAGGAACGGAGGTTTGATGTGAGTATTCTCTYTGGTCTGTCGTTGGGGTTTTATAGGAGGTAATGAGGGATTGTCAAGGGCGTTCTCGGGTTTAGGTGAGTATTCTAATAAAGGGCCGAAAATTTCGCCCGTTAAGGGTCATCCAGCCAGGGTGCAGCATTTGCTGCGATCATTTCAGCATTGCTCGAGAAACCGGATTCGTACCCGCCCTTTTTGGTTGACGGGAAACCACCCCATCCGCCGTTGTAGGCCCCAAATTTCCATCACTTCTTCTCCGGGTTAAATTGATTTGGCGACTGGTACCTACAGCAAATTCTGCATAGCAGTTTCAGGATTCAGACTGATTGATCCTATTTGCGATCCCCTTTTCACGCCATCATACTCAACACCCACACTCCACATCCTCGGAAAGAATGATGTTGTCGTGATCGAGGAAAGGACACGAAAGCTCATAGAGGTTTCAAGCAACAAACGCATAGTGGAACACGATGGAGGTCCGTCCGTCCATATCTGATTGTGTTGGTTGGTGATGACCCGTTGTGGATGTGATTGCTGTGATCATGAAGGTCATTTCGTACCATCAAGGAACGATTGGCGCAAGTTCCTAGCCGAGTTTCTGAGGAATCCGTTTAGCGACATTCCCTCACCTGGTTTGTCCTCGGTGTCGGCCCCACCCTCTGGGACTGCGACACCTACGACGACGGCATCAGCTACTGAACCCAATCTGTTCGCACCGTCTGCCACGTAGTTGTGAAAGAGGGGGTTGAGGTGATGGGAGACAGTAGATAGAATGATATCAGATCCGGTGRAGGCGTAGAAGCGTGAGTAGTAGAATTGGAATCTTTGTTCGACGATTGACCTCAATTCAGGGTTACTTGTGTGTAATAACGTCGCGGAGTGTACGCTAAATCGATGCATTTTCTGTGGAAAAAAAAAACATGTTGTTGGTGCTTCCAGGTCACCTCTCGGCCGGGACCTCAACTTGGTCGGTTGCTCTCACGAGATGCTGTTAAAGCTTAGATAATTCGATAAGAGGTGAGTTCCCTGTACTCGTACCAGTATCCAGGTCAAACAGCATCATCGTAAGAGGTAGGGATTGGTTCCTGTTCAATGATTAGTTAGTGGCTGTAGGGTTGACAGTCAGGAGCTGATTGTGATGCAATGCACAGATTCCGGATGTCAGTACAGAAGAAGAGGGTGCTGGTGTTGCATGGGTGAGTCGGAATATGCTTGGAAATGTGAAGTGTTTATATTATCCAGGTGGACACAAAACGGGCAGGTTTTCAGGGAAAGAGTAGGCAACATACACTTTGAGTGTGAATCTTTATTGAATCACCATCAATCAGCTGGGACCTTTCTGTCGAGAGTGCGAGGAGAGAGGAATAGAGCTCGGTGGGTTCTCGATGGGTAACCGGGATCCCTTCCTAATGAAGGTCGACAATGCTAGTTTTCCTCGACGCCCCGCACCTAGTAGACCAGGACGAGATCAATACCGCGCTGGCGGCCAACCCTGAATTCACGCGAGATAAACAACTCGACCTGCCTCCGGCYGAGCTGCTGGAGGAGTTGAAGAAGTCTGAACCCCGTGCTTGGTGGAGGTATAACGAAGAGCGAACGAGAGCTCCAGGGTTGGAGGATACGCTAGAGGTRGTGAGGAAAGCGCTGGAAAAGCAGAGTTTTGATGTGCGTAAACTGCGATTCGATCTTACTGATCCTTCGATTTGACTGTTGATGTCCAATCTCAGGGAGTATTCGGGTTCAGGTAGGTTTTCGTGTTTGTATGTTGAGCTCAGATGCTCAGACTCGGATGATTCCTTATTGCTGTTGCGGGCRACGATTCCATGGCTATGCTATTGTCGATGTATGTATCTGGGATTGATTTYGCCTTTTGGTTCTCGGTCTCTCCGGGGAATTGGTACCGCAGTCAGGGCGCTGCACTTGCTGTCTTGACTGTTGCTCTTGTACGTCTTCAGTCGAAAGTGACAGGTTGCTTCTTAAAAGTGACATTATTGAACAGCTAGAGAGACCCAACACCTATCCCTCATTTGTTAGTGATGGTGGGCCTGTGCACCCACCACTGTAAGTTTTCTGACATGGAAATTGCTGATTATGGCCTGACATGAGATGAAAGCCAATTTTGCTTTGCCGTCTCTGGGTTCCGACTGATTGATCCCGTCACGGCAAGGATATACGACTCCTCATACAAGACGCCAACAGTGCATATTCTGGGCGAGAAAGATTGGATTGTGCCGATCTCGAGGACACAGCCTTTACTTGATCTGGGCGAAAATAAACAAGTGATTGTTCATGAGGGCGGTACGCTGTCGACTCTTCATCTCTCTCCGTGGTATCAAGGGTGACTCATGAGCACTTTCGAAGCACACATCGTTCCATTAACGGCTGCGTGGATAGCATTCTACTGCGACTTTGTCCAGAACCCGACACTTGGCATGGCGCCGCCGACAGCAAGCTCTGTCAGGGCTGAGTCTTGACTTTCCTGGAATAACCCTATGCCGTGATTCCCACTGGTCTCAAACGCTGAATGATATGTACTGTTTTTCGCGAAAGTGATGGTGACCCCTGATGTTGGGGTCGCCGTGACTGATATTTTTGGCGACTTGGTCCATCTTATCGATTTGGAGCGAAAGTGCTGCATATGGGAGGGAGCCCAGATTTGAGCAGATCTTTCGAACCTCGCACGCAGGAAGGAAGAAGCTGATCGACTTGGTAGTTGCCGGAAGTGGCAGTTTACGTTAGCTRGCGAAGAAATGCTGGCCAGAGGATGTCGTTTGTGCGGGGGCTGTGAGGTGTGGAGGATGAGCCTGGCCCATGCTGACTTTATTATTGCTATTTTTCCCCCTCTTGCMGTCTTCCCCTCGGGCTGACTCGATTGAGGGAGGACCAGTGGCCGAGTCAGCTGTGACGCGTGACGTGACTGTTTGTAAGAGAATCAATAGACGTACACAAAAGATATCCTGCGAGATATTGTGCCTCTCATTTACAAACCCCTCAGCACCTCGCAGACCGGCCCTCTTTGCATTTTGCATCTCCTTTCTTGTCTTTTACGCGTCCCATTCCAAAATGTCTTCGTGGACTCCCCAGCCCGCAGGTCTGGAGGAAATCCTGCGCACCATCCATGAGTCGACCGACATGAACACCACCGTTCAACGGACAATCACCCAGGTGCGTCCCCGGTCCTTGTCCTCTCTGCTTGTCTCGTCGTTCTCATGTATATCCATCCAGAAACTCAATTCCTTCACGCGTATTCCAGAATACATCGCTTACCTCGCCTACATCCTCAGCTCGATGACCCAGGAAGAGGATCGCATACGGACCATTGCGGGCTATCTCCTCAAGAACAACTCACGCCTCATCCTGCAAGCTCCCACCGAGGTGGCCGACTATGTCAAGTCTGCTGTGCTGCAGGCCTTCCACGACTCGTCGATCATGATTCGCAATGCTGCCAGCCAAGATATTGTCGCCTTTCTTGGTGTTCTCGAGCCCAGAAACTGGCCAGAGTGCCTTCAGCAGCTGGTGACCGCGTTGGATTCGACCGATTTAGATCGACAAGAGGTAAGCGGCCCTTCAACACGTAATATTCTCGACTTTTAGAGCAAGACCTTCTACCACTCGTGTCCTGCGCACATTTACTGTCCTTCCTTGCTGCCTACCATCACTTGGGTTGCAACACCTGCTGATGATTCATCTTAGGCTGCGTTCAATGCACTTGAGAAGGCCTGCGAAGATTACCCCCGCAAAATGGACGTGGAAATTAGCGGCACCCGGCCCCTCGATTACATGATACCAAAGTTCCTCATGCTTTCTGAACATCCCTCGGCCAAGATGCGGTCCCATGCAGTGGCATGCCTCTCGTACTTTGTCCCAATAAGTTGCCAGTCCCTTTTTGTGCACATCGACGCTTTCATTGCATGCCTTTTCAAGCGGGCATCTGATGACGATCCATCAGTCCGGCGTCATGTTTGCCAGGCTCTCGTTCTCCTCCTGGCGGCTCGGCCGGAGAAACTCATGCCGGAAATGTCCAACGTTGCTGAATATATGCTCTATTCTACCAAGGACAAGAACGAGAATGTCGCCCTCGAGGCTTGCGAGTTTTGGCTTACGTTTGCTGAGGATGCCGATCTTGCGCCTTATCTGCACCCCCTTTTGGGCAARGTAGCGCCTGTACTCTTGGATTGTATGGTTTACGGCGAGGACGACCTTTTATGGYTAGAGGGGGATGCAGAGGACGCTTCCGTTCCAGACAAGGAGACCGATATCAAACCTCGCCATTATGGAGCTAAAGCTCACGGCCTAGAACGAGACGCTGGCACGGACCCCAATGCTGCCCAGAAACCCCGTGTTGGTGCCTATGGGGAAGAGACTGTTGATTCAGACGAAGAGGAATATGATGAGTATGATGACTTTGCAGACGAGATGTCCACGGAATGGAACCTGCGTAAATGCGCGGCAGCTGCGCTTGACGTGCTTGCTGTCAGGTTCAGCGGTGATTTGCTCAATGTTCTGCTCGGCCCCTTGAAGGAGAAGTTGTGGAGTCAGGATTGGTTACAGCGAGAAAGTGGTATTTTGGCCTTGGGAGCTATGGCAGAGGGTACGTGATTGGGGCTTGTTCGGTTATTGATGACGTTTCTTACGTGCCACTACAGGATGCATCGAAGCTATTGAACCTCACCTCCCTACTTTGGTACCGTACCTCATCAACACTCTGAACGATCCCAAGGCTAGTGCACCCCTTTCTTTTAGACCCTATTCTGATCGTTCCTTTAGCCCCTTGTACGGTCGATTACATGTTGGACTCTCGGCCGATATGCTAGCTGGTGCACTCAGCCTCTTTCGGAGGAACACAAACGACTCTACTTCATTCCTACTATGGAAGGTGTACGTGCTCCGGGTCATGTGTTGATTGATTGTGGCTGACACGAGTGTTTCTAGCTCCTGCGCATGGTGTTGGATAATAACAAACGCGTGCAAGAAGCAGGATGCAGTGCCTTCGCTACTCTGGAAGAGGATGCAGGCCCTGAACTTGCTCCTTATTTGGAACCTGTACTAAGGAATCTGGTCTTCGCCTTCGAGAAGTATCAACACAAGAATATGTTAATCCTCTATGATGCCGTTGGCACCCTCGCTGATGCCGTTGGTCGCGCTTTGGCGAACCCGACTTATGTCGAGATTCTTATGCCTCCATTGACCAACCGATGGTCCAAGTTGAAGGATGATGATGAGGACTTGATCCCGTTGCTAGAAGTGCGCATATATCCATTGACTAAGGAGGTCCCAACGAACCATTTCTGACTATAATTTCAGTGTCTCGCATCGGTCACGATTGCAATGGGCCAAGCGTTCCAACCTTACGCTGGGCCCGTMTTTGAGCGATGCAATCATATCATTCATCAGTCGCTCCTTCAGTACCAGGCCTTCCAGCAAAACCCCGACCTGGATGAGCCAGGAGGGTCATTCTTGGTCGTTGCCCTCGACTTGCTCTCAGGCCTTACTCAAGGTCTAGGCATGGGTTTGGAATCACTCATCACGAGTAGCAACCCGAACATGCTAAGTTTATTGACCTTTTGCTTAAAGCATCCGCAGGCTCCTGTCAGGCAATCTGCCTATGCCCTTGTTGGAGACATGGCCATGGGTTGTTTTACTTTGCTGCGGCCTCACATGCCGGGTATCATGCAAGAACTGATTCAACAACTTGACCCGGAGCCTAAGTTTGAGTTCGTCAGCGCATCGAATAACGCCGCCTGGTCGGTGGGTGAAGTCGCGTTGCGATATGGCAGGGGTGAGCATCTTGGTGCCCCATAATCACACTTGGTCTGATTGCGATTAATTTTCATATAGATGAACCCGAGTTCCAACAATGGGTCGCCCCTCTTATCTCGCGTTTGATTCCTATTCTCTTGCATCCCAAAGCCCCCCGGAGCTTGCATGAGAATGCTGCCGTTTCAATAGGCCGCATCGGTCTTATGCATCCAACGCTTGTTGCACCTCACCTACCCGAGTTCGCCCAGGCTTGGTGTCAGGCTTTGTACGAAATCCGCGACAACGACGAGAAAGATTCTGCTTTCCGTGGACTCTGCACATTGGTGCAGACAAATCCTGCTGGTATTACCAAGGCAAGTGTTCGGTACTCGCGCCCGATGAGCTCGATGAGCTGATCAAAACTCCAGAGCTTACTGTGGTTCTGCAATTCGATTATCCGCTGGAATCAGCCCTCACCAGAACTGAATAATATGTTCAGTACACTTCTCCAAGGCTTTAAGCAGCACGACGAAGCGGGGTGGGGATTACAAATGGCCTCGTTCCCTCCCGTTATTCGGGATCGCCTGGCCGCTCGTTACGGCGTCTAAATGCACATGCGCTGTTCTTGGGTTACACTCTAATCATAAACGAATCGCGGTCTATTGCCCTCAATTTCCCATGACGTGACATGTGCCAACTCTCTCGCTATCTGTTTCTCCATTGTGCTTTCTCCTTTTTGGTCTGTTGCATCTGGATCTTTTTGCCTCCTTAGTAGCAGTAGTATTTCCATCACTATCACCCCCACCCCCTCCATCCCACTTTTTCGAACAACCCCCCCCCTCCCCACAACCACTACCCTATCCCGACGCCATTCTTCATTTTCTCTGGAATGCCCTCTTCTTTAGTAGTTAGTAGTATGTAGCCTTGAATCTCGTGTCAGCAGGACAAACGCCAATTCGCAACAATTTCCCCGTGATACCTGGCTGTCCTCTCTCATCTTATATCATTTTTTACGTAGCATTAGTAGTTAGTAGTTACATAGTAGTTAGCTAGTAGTATAGTTTTTCTCCCAACTTTCTCCCCCATCCTCCTGCAAGTAGACACGAAACTTTTGTCGCTCCTTTCCCCATTTACAGGCGTTCAGGAGTTCAGATAACGACGAGAAACACTTTACGGTTTTTTTTGTGACCCAGCTTACATTTTTTTCCTTAACGATACCCCTCCGTTATGTAGCATCAGCCTCACTCGGTTTGCAGAAAAGAAATCAGGGCACTGTACATTCAGGGAATATGCGGAGGAGCGTATAAAATAATACCCCGAATTGAAACAATACGTATGCTATACAACTAAACCTGGACAAATGGAGCAGCCCCTCGAAGTATCATAACTCGCTCAAGAATCAATACCGTTTTCCATTAGCATAGGGCCCATACCGGCCGGGGCCGCTAGCGTCAAACATCCCGCCCGCACCCGCACCAGCAAAATTCCCACCTCCGAACCCGCCATAGCGCTGCCTGCGCTGATACTCTTTCCAGCCATACACACCACCACCCACAAGGCCGCAAAAGAGGACGAGCTTGAAAAGGAAGCCAAACCATGTGGACCCAGACGTATCGGATCCACCACGCCAGATACCTGGCTTTTGAATTTTGTCCCGCTGGGAGTCAGGGGCGGAGAGAATCGCAGAAGAAGCTGCTACGGAGATTATGCTGTGATGTATGTGTGCAGATGTTGAGTTTGTGTGTGTGTGATTCCCATCATTTTGGGCGAGACAAGAAAAGCAGAGAAGAAAACGTACTCGTGTGCATCAGAAACGTCACCTGTCATTGCGGTGAAGCCGAGGAAGGGATTCGGGGGAAGTGTGAAGTTTAATACGGAGAAGCAATCAGACCAATCATCCCCTATAAAGGAAAAAGCATCAAAAACCCAAAAAAAAAAAAAGGGCTGGCTGAATGTGGTCGGTAGACTCACAGGCCTTGTATTGCACTTTGACGTCGAGCAGCTCGCCTCTGATATAAATGATTTTTAGCTTGGTGGCCACGTTTGTTCGGCGGACGTTGGCCTACGATCAATAAGTTCAGAGACTCTAAAGGAGTGGGAGACAGAAACTTGCTGAGCATGCACCAATAGTTTGTCCCTCGCCATCGTTGCCAAAGTCATAGCCAATACTACCGTCGTTAAGGAAACCAGAAATACGGGGGAAGGAGTATGGATGACGAGCATTCGCGTAACTGAGGGTTTGGTGAGGTCTATTGCTGCCCAAAGCGGGTCACAGAAGAACTTACGTATCGACAATTATGGCGAGRCCATTGAAACGATCTGGAGAAAAGCAAGGTGAGTTTACACAGGGAAAATGACCTCGGGGGTTGATCCGACCTTTATTGCCAAAGACAGGGCCGGGTTGCACGCGCTCGGTTGTGAGCCAGAGGGCGAGTCCATCGCCAAAGAGGTGAGTAGAGTCCCCTGAAATCTAGATGAAGTGAGCGTCGGTTGTTCTCCCGGGCGTGGAGCACAAGTTGCAGCCTTACCTTGAACTCCACTTCGACRATGAAATTGTGGGGCGTGAGTGCTAGACGTGACCATAGCCAACCCTAGGAGATATTGGAGCCCTCAGCAAAAGGTTTTATGTATGTATCCCTATAGGGTGCACCGCACCATTTGAGACGGCCGATTTCGTGTCAATCGTACATGCTTATTGGTGTTCTGTGGGCTGGGGCTGGTACAGCAGCACCCTTCAAGTTCGATGGTTATGACGTACGATATAGGAATCTGCGCCAAAGTCCCACCACCTAGGGACTAGTGTAAGTGATTCRTTTTAAATCTATAGGGCAACAAAGCACACCTGTTCTGTAGATCTTGATCAATGTAAGGAGCGTATATTGAATGCGTTCGGAGATTCACAGTCTGGAAACCACGGGGTTAGTGTTATTGAAACGTGAAGGGTTTGGTCAGGGACCGGTTTCTTTATTCCTCCCTTGGATGAAGGAGGGCCGGTGATCCCAGAAAACAAGAATTACACTTACCCTTTCGATGGTACGGTTTCCCAGCCGTGTGTTAACTTCACCGCTTGCGTGTGTAACCCCGAAAAACAACGACCAGAGCAGGAGTCCTGGGARCGAAAACACACCCGAGAACGTCTGGARCATGGTTAAGAACCAGCGTCGAATGTTAACTGACTGTTGTGCGTGTGTGTGGTGGAATGAACCAAGCAAAGTTGTGTGTCGCAAATGTCGTCGGTGCCACGAAATTAGGTCACGTGAGTAACCCTTGGCGCTTTCTCGGCCTCTCTCTCCTTCCTCCTRRCCACTCCCACGGGGAGCTTGTCGATTTACACGCACAGACACACCGCCYCTGCCTTGTGCGGCGCAGCATTTTAGAGCGAGTATCCGATCCATTCATCACAGAAAATCAAGGGTTCCTATTCTCCACCCATATCGGTAATGGACAACACGTTCAAAGCATACTACTGATGATCGAAGCGCTGGAGGCTGTGGCCCTTGCACATGCCCAGAACGATTATCCTATATATATCGTTCAATGGGGCWGTATATCCCTCAYTTGCACAGCCTACAGACTCACCGCCATGTCAATGTCACCACGGGAATCCCTCAGCATCGATGGCGATGGGCGGCCCCGCCGCCGAAGTCTCAGTATATTTTTCAACCAGTCGCAATCCCCGAGTATCCCACAGGCAGAGTAGGTTCAGAGCTCTTTGATAAACGTTCAGATYACGACYCTGCCRTCTCAGAAAATCTCCAAGAYCGGATGAGTTCAGAGTGAACTTTCACTGTAAGTTGAATGTCTCTCTGCAAAGGAGGGACGTTCAACTTGACATCTCCAGTTATCAAAGTCGAGGGTATGCCGACATCCAGATTTCAACAATATAGGATCTCTGTGATGCTCAGGGATCACAAAAAACCTGTGACTAATACTTCTTGGAGGCAATCCAATGCCAAAGGATTTCTCATCGAGCAGACCCCGAAAACGTGAAAATACAACCTCTGAATTCTTAGGATTTGGGCTGATAAAGGACCCCATAGATTCGAGGCGACCACGTTTTCTAGTGTCGTCTTCAAAGTGGAAAGTCGTTTTGAGAAACCGTCAACTATGGGAGTGTCCGATGCGTTTTTCATCTCCGACCTCATGAAAGAGCAAAATAACAGCGGTTACCGTGGTATGTACTTTTCGTGTATTCCAAAATGACCATTTTCGAAGGCCACCGGTGCTTAACAGAGCCCATCAAAATTCAACTCAACTTAAGAAAAGGGGTGCCTATTTCACTTGAGCTGACCGTCAGATCACTTCCCGTTGCAAGAGGGCTAGAAGCCCTCTCCCGAGATCGCCTTCGAGATGATGAGGGAGAGAACATCGCGAGACTGGTGCATGCGGACTACCCCGAAACAGTTTCTAGAACCATCAAGGCGTTCGATCATTTTATCTACACCTGCGTGGATTCTCCCGTAAATTATTCGTTAATATGCTTCAGCGGCSGTCTCATGATTTACGAATAAAAGGTACACGCCTCCTGCCTTTTCACTTCGGAACTGGTTCGTCAGATGTGGAAGGTAGACCTATTTCTTGTGCGTCCTTCGTTTACTTACGCTTTCTTTTTAGTACATGCAGGAACATAAACGCGAGAAAATGCCATATGCGGTCGAGGACTTTGCTTGGATGTTCTTAAACGAGCAGACCAAGGAGATGCTGAGAGTCGACCAAGGGCTACGAAAAGGAGCTACACTTCCTCCCGGACATATTATCCATATCTTGACTAGCTTGCTTCGAGGATTTTGGTTACTYTGTCAGCTCCATGAACCCCATGGATCTAATTTAGGCGAGCTCTGACAGCCGGATTCCCGGACCGATTCTGATACTTCTCCAGACATCCAACAACAAAACTTCATCAAGACCGAATTGCGCAAGATTGCAAAATCTTTTCCGTACGAGCCCCAGTCAGACGCAGTAGTGTCGTCCAAGCCAGATYTTTGTGAGTACCACCTATGTACAATCTCCGGAAGTAGACAGTTACCGTGTTCAGTTTCAGCGCGGTACCCAGAACTCGCAAAATTGAATGAAGCTGGCAATAATTTATCCCGGGAACACCTGGCCAACAACGCCTCCTTGTCTCATAACGCTACATTTCAAGAAATCACCCGGTGGCTGGCCGATGCTGATACCGAACATCAAGTGTTTTGGCTGTATGGAAAATTTGAAACCGAAGAGACGAAAAACCAGGTCGCGGCAACGCTCCTGCAAGCATGCAAGGATATTAGGATACCTGCTGCTTACTACTCCTTCGCTCAAACCAGTGRCAAYAGGGGTGGCGATGAAGGCGCTGTGAAAGCCATGTTGGACACTCTGATTTACCAACTTTCTCTCTGTGATACATCCCTCGCCGACGCCCTCCAGCTCGCGATCAAGGAAACTGAAGGATTTCATGCGAAAGAATCTCCCATGCGGTTTAACATACTACTACACGCCCTCTTCTCTTTGAGCTATGCGGACCAGCTCAAGGCACACCCGACACTCCTTTTGGTGGACGACCTCGAGTCATCAACAGCCGGATTACCCTCAACGGAATATAACCAACTGCTCCAAATCCTCTCCACCGCCTCCAGAGCCACACATCTGTCTTCGGCACCCTCCTCTGCTCCAGCCTCCCCGTCACCCGGCAAACCGTCGCCCGCGTCCTCGGCTTACAGCATCTCAGAAGCACAGCGGAGCTCCCTCCCCTTCCCCCCCTTCCTCCGTATCATTGTCTTCAGCCGTTCTTTAGGATCTAGCCCTTCCCTTATTGAGCAATTCGCTAACATTCGAGATAGTCATCGGCTAACTGGCCCACCACGTACAAACGACCAGGCGGTAAAACTATATAACAGCGCGGTTGACAGAGGGAATAAAGGGAAGGGGAAGGTGAGGCCAAAGAGCCCGGAGAGAGCACCATTGAACCCTATTGCGGAGGCGGATTCTCAAGGAGGCGGGATGCTCGCCTAGGGGTAAGAGAACTAAAAGACTTGTTTTTTTTTGGCACCGATGTAATCTATCATATCAGTCACTTGCGGAGCAAGGGACACGGATCGCGTTGTATATTTGTAACTCATGTATTTACTCTTATCAGTCTCACTCGGATGCTATAACCATATCCAACCTCAAGGTCTCTACACAACTTCCTTATCTCTTCTCACACGCACTGCAGTACATCACAAGGCGAGTCCTCTGGGAGATCGTGAGGGGCATTTGATGCCTAGGTAGGTGCCGATTGGCCCAGTTGTGCTGCGCCGCAGACAGCCACGGTGAGTGAGTATATGCATGGCTTATCGGCCCCGGCCCGGCATCGTAGTCATGTTTACGGTATATGGGTCATCCACCTTTTAAATCGAGCTTATATCCTGTCCTGACCAACGAGTGTATGTAGTCGGCACCCTAGGCTCCCGGCACCCTCATGTGTGTTGTGCAGGACATTAGAAGGCAAGGAGAAATCGAGTATTTGGGTGGGTGCAGGTTTCATCCTCAGAACACGACGATTAAATATGTGTCAACCTTGACAGACCCTCGCAGCTGTGTATCAGGTACTCGCATTTCGGTGCTAGCGTGATATATACATATGTGACACTCTAAGCTCCAAGATTTATGCATTTTGTGCTTGGGGGCTGGGAAGCAATTCATCAAATTTGGCCGTCTCAAGGACCACATCACTGTGGTTTCCTCTTACTTGTTTTATCTCATATTACTGTCTCCACCCTCTCATACTTACTCGAAATGTATATTTAAATGCCTACACAGCCTCTCTTATACAGTMGTGAATTTTCCCAGAAGCCGACAGGATATCCCTGTCGACTCTACTGGTGAAGATCCCTTCTTTGCGTTCTGTTGTTATAGAATAGGAAATGGGAACTCACCCTAATATATCCATCCAACATTGCGCTRCGCGACCGTTCTTGTATTATTCTTGTGTAGCTCGAGGGGACCAAGTAGTATTACTTTCTGTGGTAACACGATGTCCGCGCCCAACGTATGACTTGACACGATATTTATGTTACACGACGACAAGAGGCAGGCTTCTTAATACCGATCATGAGATGCACACTGGCAGATGGAGCCGGCGTCCTACAGGACTCCTGGCATCCAACGCAACATATTTCTACCCAGCGTTGTAATAATCACATCCCCAAGCCACAACGTAGTACTGGTCAAGGAACAAGCTCAGTTCAATCTCGAGTTTATAAGACAGTGGAATGTATGATACGCACCGTGAAAACACGTTGGCAGCACAAAGACTTGCCTGTGCTGTAATCGGRACTCAGGACGGACTTCCAGTTCCAGGGGTTTGAAATCGACTTACCACTGCTTAGACTTGGACTGGTGCTCACAGGTTACTGTCGGATCCCAATATCAAATGTCGCCCCATAGAGCCATCTGAAAATATGGCGCTTACCACCGACGAGTGGACCAGGTACGGGTTGGGGGATAAAAAGATGGTCCGCCAGCGCCTTAAGTTGGGAAGAGTCTGAAGGAACGGCGTCAACGCCTTGAGTTGACGCAATACGTTAGAAGCGGTGCAAGTATTGGGAGAGAACTAGGGCCTCATACAGCATAGGGCATCCCCTGAACAACTGGCGCCTGAGAGCAATGCAGCTGCCAGATAGGGACTCAAGAGAGCGAGAGTTAGTGCTGAAGCGAGGTGAACCATGTTAGCACTATGTAGGGTAGAGATGATGGGCTCTCTGAAGAACGGAGATACAAACTCACTCCTCGTCCTTCATTAAATATATCGGTGAATGTTGTGAACATGATGTCTGTTCCGGGGATAGTTTGAGTGGTGCTAATTAGCTTGGTGGGGAAAAGCAGGGGGAAGAAGTCTGCGGGGCCCTTAGCCGCGTTGCTGAGCGCCATTATGGACAAGTTTCTTCGACATTAATRTCTTTCTGGCACCCCGGCGGGATGATGCCACGGCTTCTGCCATCCGAAAAACCCTTTTGGAGAAAACAAACAAAACGGTGCACCACGCATAATCTCTCCCAYAGTCCAAGGTAAAGTTTGGYTGCTGCAACGCTCTAATYAGCACTAGATTGTAATGGCGGGGGACGGCAGTAGTGTTTCACTAAAGGTCTACAACAGGGTCCAGGGGGAAGAAGGGGGTGAAGGATGCAGGGGTTCGAGAAGTTCAGGGGTGCCCACAGGGTTAATTTGGATTTTTCTGTTATGAAATCACGCGAAGCAACGCGCATATCTGATGCGATGGTAAAGGAGTAAGTAACCTAGATATATATATCGAACACTATAACCATGTGGCAAGTCCTTCTGAACGGGTGCTCAAGGAGCTGCAAGCGAAAGAAAATGGAAGAAGCATATTATTCCCAATACCCTCGTAACACTTTGGCGGTCGACATATTCCAGAATTATCCACCGAAAATCCTGGAACGGCTGTCGCTTCCCTCAGTTCAAGTACCCATTGTCATCAGCACCCCGCAGGAGATTCAGGAACCTACCACACCATGCTCGGTTACAGTCTTGTCGTTAAAACACCACAGTGACCATCATATATGTAGTGGCGCGTGGCAACTATTGCCTCTGCGTGATCAGCGGTGTTTCAAGTTTTAGATTGACAGTCAGCCATGAGATCTCTAAATAGTTTGAGGCTTCAGTAAGTTGACTCTTTCGGCATCATGCGACATTGACAGCGCGGATTATAAGGTCTTTAATCAGTACGCATAAAAAAGTCTGATGCACCTCCCCATTTCATGCCGTTAATATTTTCAATGACGGTCTTTCGAATATTGGAGGGCGCCTGACGTCCGAACGTTTTGCAGAGGGATATCACCTCCGCCCAGGCAGCCCGGACATGATTGAACCCATAGACTCCGGTGGCCACGCTTAGATATCCTGAAGGCCACGGCACCTGAGGAGGAACGGACGCTTAAGGAATCGTGGATATCACTTAAGAGTTAATTATGGACGCGCTCGCTTTAATTAACGAAATGCATCAAAATATCAATGCTGCAATTCGAGGCTGTTTGAAGCATTTAAAGCATGCTGTTTCCATAGCGCTATCCGAGGTAAAATTTTTCGCTACCTCCTAATCCGCGCCAAATAGTACTGTGCTATATACCCTTGCTCTCATACTTGCACTTGTGCCCGACTCCCAATTACCACCTTGGGCACCGTCACAAAGGAGTAGTTTGTCAACCAATCTATGGRGGGCCTCTGCTATACATAGAGTTAGGCATTTGCTTAAAGGCATATAGCTCAGCGGGACTGGAGCCACCCCCCAATCCCATCGACTCGGCTCTCCATCAAGCGATACATGATTAACGTTCGGAAACCTGATAAATCGGGGCAGATATTAAAAACTCCACCGGGTGTTCTATATATGCTCTTTCGCTGGGTTYTATCGTCGTCGAAAGGCTCTGATCAGCTCATCGCGACTTAGCGCCCACACATTGTTTCTGATCGTGTGGCGAATCACTCGAGTGGGAGAGCAATGAGGATCATCAATCATCAGGGAGTCTGAAATCTCCGCACGTACAACCTCAAGTCAGGCAAGGGGGAGCAGCTACGCATTAGGTGTGGAGGCGACCAAGCCACCTACACAAGATATGCTAAAGGAGTTCCATCTAGTGTCCGACCCCAGCCCAAAAGTCATATTCCCAACATCTGGAACCAGGCATACAGATGTACACCGACAGAATCTATTCACTCATGCTGGCAGCTCGAACTTCTTTCCCTGCATGACCCTAAGAGAAAATGTGAAATGTGGATCGGTGGAGGAATATACCCGATGCGACGCACTTTGTGAAATACACATAGAAGAAATCAAGATACAACCCTGTTTGCACCAAACCAGCGGTAACAGCGATGGGATCAAGAATGCCGTCCGCAAGGTATCTAACAGATTTTACCATAGTCACGTGATTAATGAGTGACGTTTAGGCGATGGAGTGGTAGGAGAGCATACCGGTAAATCCAGTTCGGGATGTAGAGTGCCCTGTAGGCGCCTAACGCAGCGAGATAGTGTGTTGTGATGGTCTCTGCCTCTCCAGTACGTTGAACCATGAAGAGCTGGGGAAGGATAGCGACAGCCTCGAGGAAGATGGAGAATGACCAGAGAATTTCTGTGAAGTTGAATTTGTAGTTGAAAATAAGGGCAAGGATAAAGCAGGGGCCAGCCAGGTATTCGATGCGGAAGGTATCGATAGAGGGGTCATGAGTGGGGCTGAGGGAAAATTTAAGTTGTGGACATCAGGAAGGGGTAGGGAGGAAACGGGCTGACCGGTACTTGTATCGCATAATATAGAGGGTGTAGCAGCTGCTGGCGATAAAAAAGAGCTTCATAACGGAGTTATACAGGGAGACATAGCGGTAGAAGAGGTCCAGGTAACGCGTTACGAACACGGCGACATAGACAGCCTGTGTTCTGAACGAAATACCTAGAATTTAGGGTATAAGCAGTTGATATAACACTGATGACTCCAGAGTTGATCTGAAGATAGCCATGGAACTCACCTCGACAAGAACGGCTCTTTTGAATTTTCTGGAGCAATATGAATATGGAAGCCAGATGTGACAAGTCACCTGTGAATAGGAYGTCAGACCGGACGACAGGAARCCACCATGCTRCGAGGAGCCCACCTAGAAAACGAAAGATATTCATGGTTGCGGGTGCGCCAGAAACCTGGATGTCGAGGACAGGGCGTTGTGAGCGTTTCTGACGCCAAACGCGATGTCGACGTGTAGATGCATTCTTGCTGAGGTAATCGTTCCCACGCCGCCTCTCTCTCACAAACTTGGCCCTCCGCGTTCCACCCAAAGAGAACATCTACAAGGTGAGCGTCCATCTTCTCGGCTGTGGTTTCGCAAAGATGTTTTAGTAAAAGGTTCGAATCCATCGACCGGCCACGAGGCTGTTGACCTCCCAGCGCCAGCCTTTCCATCRCAGCGAGCCGCTCARTGTCCATATACCCGATGAGCCATCTCGAGTTCATGATCGCTCGTCGTAAGGCTGGACAGACATGCACGACTCATTGATATTTCCAGGCTGCAATGGTCTAAAGACSCATGACCTCGCAGCAAAGGCAGAGTCGCACACTTGCACTCGTGACGCTACCCCGAGGTCGTTCTATGAGCTGAGCTCAGGCAGAGCACTTTCTCGTTGACTCCGCCTGGGTGGTCATCAGAAGTGGTTACCTAAGTGAACGATACATCATACTTTGCGCGGTCAAAAGCCCTAGGGCTCAAGGCTAATGCCCATGGGGCGTGGTTTCGCGCATAGAATCTGGTTTTCTGTTYAAAAATGGATCGGCTGAGCCATGGTGACGAGTCTTCGGTTCTTGGGSACCATGTCGGATGGAGGGATGAGATCATATTCCTTAGTCTGCTTCGGCAGCACTGAGCCCCAAATCTATTCTGTTCTCCCTCGCATTCACTCCAATGCTAACTCGTTTATTTTGCAGATTCGCCCTGCATAGTTCAATTTTGCCTTGTTATTTGGCGACCTGCGGGTGAAGAGACGTTTGACAGGRGATGAAGATCGGTGCTGGCTCAAGAGAATCAATATATTCCCACTTGTACAATCAACCGTGCATCTTTGCTTGGACAATACTTGCAATGGGGGAGGACCTTGGTCGGAGCTAGCRTTACTCTGGATGGTGCATGAACGGACTCAAACCTCCATGAACCCCTTTTCTCCCGCCTTATCTTCGGCCAACGGGTGTCCGAACAGAAGCGCGGTGCCATAGCAGAGCGCCTCGAAACTTGGCAAATGGTTCATTTCCCCCAAGTTGCYTCAAGTTAGTCCCAAGATCCCCATTTGGGGCTCCTATGATTTTATTGTCAGCCTTACCTTTCTATCGCTTCTTTAGGTCCCTCGTTATTAACTGCTCTGGTAATATGGGCTCTCTGGGCCTCATGCAACTTGGAGGACGCACAACCGTTACACTTYYAAGCGATAACGGGCCCAAATTTCAAGCTTTAGTATAGCTTCTTGCTGAGACCCTTCAGCCCTTTGTTGTCATAGACTTCAGCTTACCTCATACTTGAAGCTTGAACCCCCTGGCATTCAGGTGKGAGCCGAGTGATGGTGTTCATGGAGAACGGAAGGGAACGAAGCATAAATTCATAATGGCTTGTGTGGTATATCAGGCAGCACGTATAAAAAAACTTTACTAAGAGGTTCCTCGTAACATTCAAGCTGTATCTGATAAGCTACGCAAGTTTTCCATCCACTTGGTTTCTTCACTCCCCCCCCCCACTTCGTCACACTGGATTAGTGGGCACACAACAATCTCAGCACCCCTCCCTTCCTGTAGGAGCCCCTCCATCGGAGCAATGGGTCTTTTCTTCAGGACACGGCGGGCATGCCCTAGGGGTGAGGATGGGTTTGCRGCAGCCCCAGCAGCCCTCGGAGCCGGTAGGTGCTTGACCTTCTGGACACACTGGCTTCTCTAGACGGCAGACTTCGGTACAGAAAACATCATCCCCAGTTTGAGGGCTGGGAAGAGCGTTGGTTCCGATAACGGCGGCAATGATTGTGATAAACAAGAACTTCATCTCTGAAGAACGGTATTGTTGCAAGTTGAATCAGCGTCCTTCCCGCATCGAGTGAGRGATTCGCTTACTTGGAAGATGAGTGTAACGTTGCTATGAAGRAATTATCAGTTGGGAGGCAGCCGTTGAGTTATTGTCCGAGCAAACCTCATTTTTATGGCTGTTCAGTGTTGGAGCAGGCAACTGCGACCCCGAGGCCTGTGGACACACACGCGACCCTACTCTTCGGACTCTCGCTTCAACTTGCTACACATATATTCACCGCATTTTGTGGGCACAGAACACAGCMATAGACACATTTTGCACGGTCATGTAGAGTAGTAAAAAATTTTACCCTCTCTCTGTCGTTGGTTTTTTCTTAAAGAGTTTTGGAAAGAAGTTTGATACTAGGTTATTTGCAAAACGTCCACCACAAAACACTACTAACGTGAGTGATATGCTCCCCTCGTTGGTTCCAAATTGGACTAGTCCGTACCTAACTGGGCGCGGTTGATGCTAGTATTCGGGTTGGCCGCTCCGGGGAAGGGCCTATGGGGCTATTTCGTAGGACCCGCCCCACTGTCGAAATACCGAGCGGTCTAGCTCGATGTCTTTTCTTCTGTATTTTATATCTGCATGAACACTGTAGGTACACGAAATGGACTCTTAATTATGTTGCTTTAGTTATGACGCTTGTTGGCTGGACTGATTCTGGCGGGGCCCAAGATCGCGATGATCGCAGGTCCATCCGGGGCTTTATTTTTGCTATGGCCCCTGAGGCTTGCTCCCACATGGGCGGATGGCTGTGGGATCAGCTATTAAACAATTCGCGAGTACTAAGGTTCGATCCCTGCTTTTCCGGTTATATTGTGCTTATCACTGTTCGCAATTAGCCGCCAGTGTCGATCACAAATTTGTAAGTAATCAGAAAGAGGCTTTCCGACCTCTTCACCAGGATCTAAGATGCATTAGGGCTGCAGTGGATGAATTATCATATAGACAGGGTACTAGTCATAGTTGATCGCCTCATATCACTGGGACACCGCTGTTGGATACACTAATCAGTTTTGGCGATGTTTTATCGATTTCTACTGAATTATTTGGAGTTTCTAAAGGCCGGTCCGATTTGGACAAATCCGACCTATGCAAGCATCCGCGCAGGGACAACTTTTTCATCAAGGGGATTTGGCCTCTATGGGGATTATCAGGGATCCTTTCGCCACCCACAACTGTCCATACGCCACCAAGTATATATCAGAAATGTAGCAAAAATTTCTGCTCCGAGTAAGATATGAGATATCTGAGGCCGTTACTGTAATAGATTAGGTATCATCACGGCGCCCTACCACGAAAGCAGTGTGATGCCATCGGGTTGCTGGCAACTGGTCCCAAGGGTGTTGCGTCACCGAATTGCAGCAGTTATCAACGAAATTAGGACTATAGGTACCGTACAGTGTGTGAGGTAGAAAAGCATTAATATGATGTAAGTGTGAAAACAAAATATGAAACGAATCAAGTCTTGGAGCTAGGAGGGTACATTCGCCACTGAGTATCTTATGTTTGTATGTGTCTGGAAGGGAAGGGAAGGGAAGGGAAGGAGATGTGTAAAACTCGATAAAACCAATATTTCGACATTCGAGTACCTGTCGGAGTCGTCATAATTCACCAGTGGTGGATTGCTTGCAATTTGCGCGAGTGAATAGAGTACTTCGAGCCCCAGCTTGATAATTTGGCCCAACTCAAGAGATCAGTTATGGAATGGGAGCTAGCATTGACCTCGTCACTTATTATAATATGGTATGTGAGGCTGCAAGTCAACAACTGAAGTCGCAGAGTTTTCTTGAGCGGCAGAGGGGATTTTAAGCTTTCCTTGTAGCTCCTTGATTTGGCTCTTGATAAATAAGCTAATGCTTCTTATTGAAAGCAATAATCATGAGTGAGGGGCTTGGTTTGGGCCCAAACCCAAACCGTCCACTTTATTGTCTAGATTCCACTATGCTTCAGTTTACCTCTGTTTGAAGCTTTGAACAACCCCGTGGCATTTAGAGGCCGGTTGATTTGTGAATCAGGTAATGGTACCCATGGGGAAAGAAGGAGAATGGAGCATAAGCCCGTAATGGCTCGTGTGGTATATCAGGGATCCCGCACACAAACAAAACATTACTGAGAGAAGTCTTGCAACATTAAAGGTACATCCGGTAAGCTATACAAGGACTCCATCCATTTAGTGACAAATTCTCTTCACTAACCCCATCTCATCTACTTAGAGCGGATTAATGGGCACGCAACAACCCCAACAGCCCTCCACCCCGGTAAGGAACTCATCCTCACGGCATTCAGGCTTATATGGGAGGCACAGTGCGCACGCTCTGGGAGTAATCACAGGTACACAACAACCCCAGCAACCCTCCCTTCCTGTAGGAGCCTCTCCGGCAGGGCAGTGAGGCTTTTCTTCGAGACACAACGTGCACGCCCTAGGGGTAAGGATAGGTTTGCAGCAGCCCCAGCAACCCTCAGAGCCAGTAGGCGCTTGACCTTCCGGGCAAACTGGCTTCTCTAGATGGCAGACTTCGGTACAGAAAATATCATCCCCAGTTTGAGGGCTGGGAAGAGCGCTGGCTCCGATGGCGGYAGCAATGACAGTGGCAAGCAAGAACTTCATATTTGAAAAACGGTGTTTCTGAAAATAAAATCAGCGTCCCGTCTTCCACCGACGCGTTGAGTGAGAGATTCGCTTACTTAGAAGCTGAGTGTAAAATCGCCGTGAGGAAATTATCAGTTAGGAGCTGACTGTTGAGTTGCTGTCCGAACAACCCCACCTTTATAGCTTTGCAGTGTACAGCCTGCAATGTTTGGCGTCTTCAGTTCGTCCTGAGTATCATCCCCATGTGAAGCCAAATGGTCCTTCATATCTCCCTTTGATGCGGATCAGGTCAAGCAATGAATCGTATTTTTATCAGAGGGCCGCTGTGACATGCACGGGCATCTAAGCGCTTAACCGTGGCGTATGAGGGCCCGGTATATGCATCCATCTTGCTCTGGCCGCTTGAAATCTACCGGTCGTCCTCGTGACATGAAGTAAGGCCTAGATCAGTACTTCATGTGATGCTTAACATACCGTTCTCAATGATTGCTTCCTATGATCATAAATGCAGTACCTCTCCGACAAGCTTCTGCGTCTGATACAAGGGGCCATGCAATTCTACTGCGGTCCTGACTTAGAGGAATTGACTGTAGTGACAGTCCGATCATCGAAAGTAATCTGCCCAAAGCCCAAAGCATCAGCCGGAGAGTATAGACATCGGGCTATCGTCCCCCGCTGAGGGTGACCCCCTTGAAATTGCGGTTTGGCTCTAGCACGGACCATGGCCGGCCCGTAAATCCAGCCGTCCATTTGCCGTCCAGATTTAACACTTAGCTTGCCCCATGCTTGAAGCCTGAAACATCCCCGTGCCAGGATACTTGGAAAATGCAGGGGACGGGTGATAAACCCATAATGACTCATAGTATTTCGGGTACTGCACACAAACAAAGCAATGTTGGGAGATTCTCTGACAAGAATTGTGACATGGCGCTGTGTCTAATGAGCTACATAGCGAGTCCCATCCAATCGGCGAATCCCCCCCGCCATCCCTACTTCATCCCATTCAAAACGAATTAGTGGGCTGGCAGCAACCCCAGCAGCCTTCCCGTCCCGTGGGGGCTTCTCCCACAGGGCATTCGGGTTTCTCTGCGAGGCATTGCTCAATGCACGCCGTACCAGAGATAGGCTGGCAACAACCCCAGCAACCCTCCACTCCCGTAGGGGCCTGTCCCACAGGGCATTCGGGCTTCTTTAGGAGACACAGGTCTATGCATAGTGTGGGGGCGGGCTTGCAGCAGCCCCAGCAGCTTGGGGAGCCGGTAGGTGCTTGACCCACCGGGCACACTGGTTTCTCTGGGAGGCAGACTGCGAGGCAGAAAATATCATCCCCAGGTTRAGGGCTRGGAAGAGCATTRGCCCCGATGACGGCAACAACGACGGTGGCAAGSAGGAACTTCATTTTTGAAGAGTAGTGTTTCTAAAAACTGGGTCAGTGTTTGTCCYTCACCGATGTATCAAACGCGAGGCGCGCACCCGGAAACTCGATGTAAAATCGCTACGAGGAAATTCTCAGTTGGGGGGCTGAGTGTTGGGCCGTCGTAAGAACAGGATCTCACCTTTATAACTTTTCAATTCATATAACAGATGTCTGGCACACTTTGCTCACCCTGAGTATTACACCCCGGTCGAGATAAATGGTTCTTGGCATTTCCCGTTCAGGCGGATCAAGCCAAGCAAAATATATCTTGGACAAGGGCTCTGCATCGACATAAGGGCATGCCATTGCCCTGCCGCAGGTGTCCCATATGACGAGTTTTGATCGGAATGTCATTCCGCGTTTTATAGAGGAACGTTTCTAGCCGTGGAATTGAGCGGCTCTTCAGGTTTGGGGCAAACCTACAAAGAGCCAGTGGCATTCGCTGGGTAGAAAGAAGTGGAATGCAGTGAATAGACCAAGTTTCTCCAAGTGACTCAGAGTTTTTTTTTTTTTCGGGGCGCAACATATAAGAGGTTACGAGTTGCTGCGCAGTCCCCGTCTGTCCCCGCTCGAGCACATTGTCTCAGATATGCCTGCCATTAGGACTAAGGAGAAGCGATCATACAGGGTTCGGTTTCCGGCCTATTCGGAAACAGTGACTGTCATTGCCGATGGGGGCCGTCTATGATCTGGATAATGATGCGGAGTGGTACAGCATTTAGAAGTTCCGATATCAGGTGTAGTGCTCCGTTGAGGTGGAAAGGTCAGATGAGAGATGCTCTTCATTCTGTTGCCACAGAGATGACATAAAATTTGACTGCTATAATCGTTGCATATGATGCACCCGGAGGGAGCCCGTTGGTAGATACCATCGGTCGAAGAATGGCAATTCCCTTACAGACAACTATGAAAGGTGTGAAAGATGCGGATAGGGGGCCAGAGCTAGGAAGTAGCGGCAAGGGTCAGAGCTCGAGGTTACTTTGGGTATCGCTCAGTCCAGTATTGATCCCAACAGTGGAATGCTTCAAGCAATCGACATGAAGGGGCTTCAAGGATAGCATCCCATAGAATCTTTCACACGAATAATTCAAAGATATCCTCGAATCAGTCCCTGGGTTGGACCAACCACTATTAAGCTCGTGTGAGAGAAAAGGTGGGTTTCGTCAGGGTATGAACATGGCTCTCACCAAGTTGGCTCAAGTAAAGGCAGATCCTCCCTGGGACTGGACGGTAATTGAGCCGACGCAACGATGACAAAGCCTGTGGTTCTCAAAATTATCGAGACGACGGCCTGATGTGATACTTAAATATTACGGTTCGAAAGTTGAGAGTTTAATTTGCGGGAATAAAAAAGCCTGCAAGTTGATATATCTCTTTATTAGGCTTTAGAATTCCCATGCGATAATACGGCACCGTTAATTGCATGCTGAAGTTACGATTTTTCAGGCCTTGAGTCACGGAGACAGCAAGTGTGTGCCGTATGATCGCAGCAGTAGTGGTGAATGCCTTTGCAGAAGAACAATTAGCTTGGGGGGATGTACGCCCAACAGAAGAAAGCCGYCTTGGAAACAAGAAGAAACAACGGGACGAACGTCTAGACGCCAAGTATTCCGTTGAATATAGAGGGAACAGTACTAAATTTTGAAGATCTTGGAGTTGAGAGACGTGTGGGATGGAGTTCATGGTCTGGATGATCCGGACTACAAAGAGGAATAAACACTTGCGTTGAGGAATCCATGAAATCGCGGGCCGCCGGAATATTGAAAGTTCAGAGTTTTTTGCGCTTTCAATCTCAGGCTGGTGGTATATCACTGCCATAGAAATGCACGGTTCGAAGTCCCGTTAGTAACGCAAAATTTTGTCTTAGTCAAGTTGCACCTCCAATAGCCCCAACAGCGGATCAGATACTGATATGATGAGGCAACCATCATCATCTCCGTACCAGATACACTGGGTTCATGGTAAGCTGCTGGCTAAGGCTCCTATACGTTGGGCGATGAACGAGGGTCCGGCTGCCGTCGGTTGGCTTGTTAGTGCCTGATAAATAAAGGAAACGCCGACCTGCCAGAGGCCTTGCAGCAGAATCTCACTAACCAATTGCCATCATGCTATTTAAAAGTCTGGGATGCCACAAAATGTGTGATTTTCCACCACGAAAGGGCGTGGATTGGTAACCATTGAGGTTCGAGTGTGTGGCATGCCAGCTTGAATATTTATTCATGGATGCTGTCAGTTGCTTAGGCAGCGACCATTATCCCTTATCAGTTTGGACAGCCGCGGGTAGGCGGGCTTATCGGGAAATTGCTGCTTATACTGGAGCGTTTCTTCGGAAGCGTCCAAACTTACGGCGCTACTATATATAGTGAAGAGACGAACTGTCTGCTTTTGAGCGTCAGAATTGTAACTTTTAGCCACTTCACCACCCGAATAAGTGACATTTTACTGGCATCACGTGTTGCCACCTACCACCTTCGCCAACGGCGAACGCTACAGTACCAAACCCTTCGACTAGTTACATCCATACCTTACTCAGAATTCACACCCGTAGAATAGCACCGCCGCTCCCGCGTAGTCAGTAGTGTATATTGTACCCCTGGTGCGCACCGCGTCTTAGCACCAGTTTGCTTGTTGCGGTGTATAAATACAGAATTCTGAGTTCTCTCTCTCTCTCTCTCTCTCACTGGCATCACGTGCGCGTGAATGCTAACCTCAGATATAATAACCCGATAGGCTACAGCCGAGGTCCTCTACCCTGCTGTCTTTCCTGTACCAGATATGCATATGCCTTGCTCCAATAAGCATTCGAGGCCTCTCCGCCCTTGCGTGATTGTGTGAGTCAAAGGACTTCTAGAGCTTCATATAATCACGTTTTGCTGATAATCCCCAACCTACTGGAATACGACCGTACTAAGCCATCACAGGAATCAATGCGCTAAATGATCGTAGATATCAGCCATCGCCATCATGCTGTTGTTCGTTTGATGCGGGACACTTKCAGTGGCCTCATACTAGAGCCCTGACGCTGTTCACCTCTGATATCGGGGACCGTGTATTGAGGGTGAGACATTCGACCCTGGACCCACTGAGGATGGATCTGAACAATAGAGATCACCATTCCGATCGCATCAGATGAATTTTCTTGATCACGTCGCATCGTAACCAAGAAAGATCAGTGACACAAACAAGTGTCATATGGCAGGGACAAAACGGCACGCGAAGCGTATTGTTTTCACTTATGCACACTCTCCTAATCAGTTAACCTTGCCATCTCTCCACCAGGCAAGTGGGGTCGGGTTGTATAATCACTACACTCCTTTCACTTCGTTCATTCCACTCACTTGGTTACCAAAGCCCTCGGTTTCCTTCTTTAATGAGCCAGCGGGCCTTGGTCTCGCCGTTTCTGGTTTTCTTATGTTTTCTTCATGCTTTCTCAATATGTGCCGTTCTGGCAACGCCCATCCCCCACTCTTCCACCTCCTCCATCTCCGTCCAACTCCAGCCACGCGCGCGCTACATCCTCAGAAAYAACACATTTACGGGAACACTACAGGCATTCGATCCAGTGACACGTCAACTCGTAGCTCAAGGTCCAGCATCAGATGGAAGTGGTCATGGGCTTGACGCTTCTGCAGGAATATGGGCTGCGTTCACTTTCGCCATTGGCGTTCCACTCTCGGTTGCGGGTATTAGAGGCTGGCGGATGACAACAGGAGTTGGCCTTGGTCTCGGTGCTGCTCTGTCCGGTATGTTGCTACTATTCCATTGGCATTTCACAACTATCTCATAATAATAAAATAGTTTGGTCGGCATTTGTGAATACAATGAATGCCACAGGCATCTCGGACATCCCACTTACAGTCATCGTCCTCGCATTTTTTATCTTCGCCTTCATTCTCGGACTTTTTGAAGTCGGGAGGGTTGCAGGAACGGTTCTGCTAGGAATAACGGGTGGCTTGAGTTTTGGTATCCGTTGCATGTTACTACGTCCTGGATTGTTGATTCCACCTGGAAGTGATGGGGACGGTGCAGGTTATGCCGTAGCCTGGGTGCTGGTCACCATCCTAGGATTCCTTGGAGGAGCGTGGGTCGTTTGGGGAAAATACCAGAGGAGTGGCACGGCAAGTCCTTCCTATCATTACAGACTAGTTTCACCTGCTCACACATTCTCCATCATAGCTCTCTGCATGTGCTGCAAATGGCTCGTTCCTCGTCGCCCTTGGTCTTGATATTATCTTGAACAAACAGGCAGGCATGAGTAGAGGTCTAATATTTTTATTTGACAGAAACTCATCGCACATAATCGTGAGTTTCTCAATCGCCCTGTCAAGCAACTGCCTCGTTACCGATATTCTGTCTCACAGGATAATCTTAAAAAAGGATACAATCCACCAACGCTGACTCTCATAGTTATAGGGGCTTCAATTGCGCTCATGTCGGTGGTTTCCTTTCCCTATTTTTGTTTGCCCGCAATAATTCCCATACGCTCCCACCAGACCCTTCCTTGCRTACGAACAACACCGTTTATTTAAGGCACCGTTCAATCGTCTGCATCTAAACTCCGAAGACGAAAATGGCACATCCATTGAAAAGAGGGGTGCGCGGCTAACACGCCCCCAAAAACCTAGAAGTGGGGCCATGAGCGGACTGTGGGATGCTGCGCTTTTCAGAGGGAATAGTCCAAATCGGTTTTCAGTATAGATCAAACATGTGAGGTGGAGCAGTATATTTTGTCTGATTTAGACCAATCGACGCTGCCTGCGTCGCTGGGAGTGGTTGCCATTCCATGTAYACTGGGTGTTATTTTTGTTCTGATGCCCCATGTCAACTTAATGGTTGTGCCGTAAGAGGCCGTAAGCTGGAGGCACTTTCATTTCGCACATTGAAACAATTTAATTTAATTATCCACTTGGGGATTGAGATACTCGTTTGAGGATCGCAAGGCAGGAGATAGCTCGTGGCTCACTATCAATAATCCACTCGAGGCGCGTCGGCACAGTTTTCTTTTCAACTGTGTACAAAATAGCTCATCCAGAGAAAAGGAACAAAGGAAAGCTTTATTTGGTGTCTTCGTCCCACCCTTTAATTCCCCTGCACCATCAAGAACATCTGTATAGTAACAAGTGCGATCCCTACATTCATATATACCCGTGTCCCCGCGTCATCCCCGCACCCTTCAAGTAAACGCGCTGCATTTGAGGAATGGGAAAGGGATGTATAGGACTGGATGTAAGGAGTAATGGTTGGAAGAAGAAAGTGGGTGTCATGTTTGAATTTTCATTTGGGCGCTGCTTGGAAACGGAGATTTCTGTGGGCGGGACTCGAACTGGCATCGATATCGGCATCTGCGTCGGACAAAGGGTTGACAAGGTATGTGAGAAGCCAAGGACAATGCAGCTTAATTTTGGGCCTTGAGATGGATTCTACAGGAAGGCGCTGAAGACGGTGCACCAGCTGGGTACTGTCTTGGACAGGGGATCTGGTAAAACGCCCCCCTCATTAAATTTTCGAGCAAAATTCTGGGTGAGGGCGTTTTGACACTCTTCAGTGCCCCCCTAGAAGATGAACTTTGATACTGTCAATGACGTCATCTTCTTCAATACCTGCCGGGATGGAGAGTGATAAGCGGGGGCAAAGGAGGCGACGGACCGCGCAAAAGAAGGAAAGGGTCCTGAGTGTCAGTTGAAGAAGGTATATTCCAAATAGAATGCGGCCAGCCGGGAAACAGCACAAGCATGACAGAGGAATCAAATGTCTTTCTCGGACAAACCAATGGAGTTTTGTGAAATGGTACTCACACCTCGCCCGATTCACCCTCGTTGACTCCAATGAGCTTCCACCACAATGTTTCAAACTGAGTTAAGCTCAAGTCGCTCTTGGTTTTGGAGATAAACCACACTGAGGCATAGATACATGAGTTGTGAGAGACAAGACGCCCTGAAATTCAGTTCTTAAGTGTTATCTCCAAGACTCCCTGACAAGCGTGACTCGACTGAGGCTTGAAGCTTGAAGGATTGGTTAAAGCTCACTACGTACAGTTTACATCGCTGATCATATTAATCTACACATCATGGAGTTTGCACTACTAAATTATGCTGAGGAAGAGCCTCATCTACTATCCCACTCGAGTTGAATCCGACCTCAATCCGATATCCATCCGAGGTCTGCGCAAGCTTGTACCCCATCTTACCCACACAGATACCAACTTCGCGCGGGTTCGACAAAGACCCCAGCTGGCCCACCCCAGCTAGCGGTTTCCCAAATGACACCTCCGTCCACGGCAGCGTCGAACATTCACGATTCCAACCSGTGTAACGYTCYACAAAGGCAACAAAATACGGTGCGAGGCCTTGCACYGCGCTCGGAACCGTATACGTTCCAACATGGACCCTTTTTCCTACTTTATCAATGCATGTCCCAGTCCATGTCGAGCCGCCTGTATTAACGACCTCGAGCATGTACCCGTCTGCATATGATGCTGGGAACTCTACGGAACAGCTGACACCTGGACCACCATCGGCGCCATCGTGGCAGTACGGGGAGTCGGTCGTGGTGGTACCGGCAAGRAAACTGCTGAAAGCAGCTCGGATGATGGGTTGGCCATTGACGTCATAGCGRGGCAGAAGACCGGTGTAGCCTTGACCGATGACGGTGCCACCTTGGTTGACGAACATGTAGTTTTGGGCAAAATAAAAGCCATCTTCRTGATGAACATGTTCAATGGAGATGGGGTATGTTATACTCTTGAGGCCGGATGTAGCRACGTTGGATACACTCCAGTCTACGTAGACCAAATGCCCCGCAGGCACTTGGCCCAAGGTCTGGGAGGAAGAGAATAATACGGTAGCGGCGACGAGCAAGGTAGAGGACTTCATGTCAAAGAGTAGACGAAGTTGCTGATCTCTTCGTGGGGTGAAGCACACTTATATATGYATGGAGGCTCAGTGAGGCCGTTATCTCCCCCGGTCGCGTTCACCCTAACCTTTTCCGGCTTGCAATCATCCCTTCAGAAATTTGTGGAAACTTGACAGCAGGCACACAAAACAAACCCCTCGTGGCCGCTATTACCTACATGCTTTACACATATGTGGCCTTTGATCAGCGCGGCACAACTTATCCGAGTACAAGACTTACTAGATCAGGCCAGATTTATGGACGCGGAAGCATACTTAGTGTTGTGCTGGCCCGGCTTAGCCTGAAAGCCGTGGCTTTGGCCTGGCTTTTGGGCTCTGGCTTGTCAAGTTATCAGGCCAGGCCAGGGCCAAGAGAAGCCCCAGGCCATGGCTTGGCTCCGGCCTGGGCCACGGCTTTCAAGTATAAAGCAAGGATCTCATTAATCATTATATATCCACAGAGTTACAATATTAATTTATATTTTCTTTGGCTTCATTGCCACTGCCCTTGAAATATTGGTCTCATAAGAAAGCTTTTATGTCCTGAGCAACTCTGATGGTATCTTGGGTCCCTCACCCCATTTTTCCATGGCTCTGAAACATCAAAAGGAAAACCCGTGGCCCACGGCTCCCCAAAACCGAGGCCAGAGCCATAGGCCACACTAGGCCATTCCCACGGCCCTGGCTGGCCTGGCTTAATCTGGCTGGCCTTGGCCTGAGGCCAGAGCCGGCACAACACTAAGCATAATGAGGGGACGAGAAGTCTTAAGGCCTTGCTTCTGAAGCACTATCTCGGATCCGAAGAAGCCGTTCTCTAAGTCGCTCACTTCGGAATACCTTGCCAATTTCTGTGCGGAGTTGAACTACATAGGAAGGCTGGCCAAAGCTTGCAGTCATCATGATATTCAAAGAACACAGGAAGCTCGGATCCCACGCATCGGTAACTCGATCGCCATTGAAGCAGATAATATTACCTGTCATATAAAGTGGGTGATACACATGTGATCCTAGCAATCTGCAAGTACCTTTGCGCGCAAAGGCAATGCTTTCAATACCTACGTAACCTACCCCATCATTTGCGAGTTCACCGAAGGCTACGGGTGTGTCCATGCGTTAGGATTGATATTTACGACGGCTTTGGGCCAGTCTTACCGTGACGTGAGATACGCCGGGGGTGTGAGAAGGAACTCGTTGACCCGTTTGAGGATCGCTCGGGAGGGGTTGGCTCGTGGTGCACTCTCGATAATCCACTGGAGGCGCGTCCGTATRGTTTCCTTGTCAACTATGTGCAAAATAATTCGTCAGTCTAAATGCAGAAAATAAAAATAACAGAGAGCTTCACCTGGCATCTTGATCCCACCCTTCCTCAAGTCCCCTGCATCGTCAAAGAACATCTGAATAGCAACGAGTGCAATGCCTACGCTAATATCCAGTCGTGTACCCGTATGATTCCCGCATCCTTCAAGTAGACACACTGCATTTGAGGAGTCGGRAGAGGATATATGGGATTGGATGAAAGGAATCGTGGCCGGAAGGACATGTTGCAAGAAATAAGTGTCATGTTTTGATTTTGGTTTATSTGCTGCTTGGACATGGAGAATTCTGAGGGTGGAACTCGAACTGACACCGAGATTGGCGTCTGCGTTGGGCTCAGAATTGATGCGGGGGTGTGAGAAGTCAAGGATGATGTAGTTTAACTCGGGGCTCTGAGATGGGTSTGATCGAAGGGCACTCAGGATAGCACCAAGATCAGATGGGGAGAAGGAAGCGAGGCGGATGCGGCCGTTGATTTTCTTGATTGGTGCCAAGGGGGAAACAAGGTCAAGAAGAGTAGMTGTTGAGGTGGGCGATGAAGGTAAAGGATTGAGTATCTGCTTGATCAAGTTTTCTAGGTCTGCGCGAGCAGACGATGTCAGTGCCCCACAATGCTGCCAGAATAATTGTGGTGTCAAGCCCTATACTCAAGTTCAGTACCAGCTAGAAGGTGAAAACGAAAAAGGACCTGCCATGCCCCATAACTCATGATCATCCCCTGATCCTTGAACATAAGCATAGCCGCCCTCACGCCTCCCCGCGCCAGCTTCAACCTGTTTGGATGCAGATACGCAGACAACTGGAAGAAAATCCGGTGAGGCATTCTGGGGTTTTAGGAGGGGAAAGGAGATGGTAGAGGGTGTGATCCAGAATGGCCTGAGGGGCGCTGGGAGATCGAGCGGCAGATCAAAGGAGGAATTCTGCAGCAAAATTGAGCTGTTAGCAATCGTAGCACAACGAGGGAACGCATGCACTCAACAGTCAATGCTTGAGCCCATCCACCCAATCTCTGAGCAATCTGGTGATGCTCTTGAGCGCTGACGACGCCTGGAGGAGTATATAACTCGGTGGTCCATTCCGAGCGTTCATCGGCTTCATTAAGGCCACGGCGTATAGAGATGGCGCGATTAACGACGGCACACCAGATAGGTACTGTCTTGGATAGAGCATCKGGCATACGTTTTCCGGCTCTCGTCGAGTCTGCAAGCAGAATTCTTGATGAGGGTGTTTTGGTATTCTGCACTGCTGCCCTGATAGACGGACCGAAACACTAACCCACGTTTCTCGGCGATGAGTGGTAATATATGTAGATTCGCTCTCCTCAGGTTGAATCCCCAGTTGTTGGTGTGCCCGTCGGTTGACTTGAAGTAGGCAGGTACGTTACTTGCCTAATAACTGGGCTATTCATGTACGCTTGAGGTCAGAAACCTGGGGACTGACAAGGGTGGGGTCGGTGTACCAAGCACCACAGCGCAGATTTGCTGTTAGAGCCCGCAACTTAGTGTAGAAAGACGGTCATAGCGGCGACCACGTACCGAGGAGTGGGAAATCAGGATAGTAATCGTTGACGCGATTCACAAAGGCGATATCCTCCTGGATAGAGTGTAGGCGGTTATATATATCCAGCGACTCTCTGCGAAGCGCAACAAGGGCATCATGGCTGGCCTGGTTGCCGTCAAAAGCAATGTTGTCGGTCATGATGGATAGAAGAGCCAACTTGACCCATGACCACAATGGTCACAAAGACATGCCCCTATTGTCACCAGACCCAGCCTCCCGACATCGTCTCATTGCAGGGCAATTTGGACGACGAAGTAGCACACATTCATAGCGAAGCTCGTCGACTCGATGGAATCATCGCACAGCTGCACGAAGAACGAGCAGCGCTCCAGCGCCGGCTCAACGAGATACAGTCACCGGCGGCAGTTTTCCCACCAGAGACTCTCGCCCTCATTTTCGAGTATGTATGTTCAAYGCAGCACCCTACAGCAGGGATAGTCAAGGGGAAACGTCCCCAAGTGACGCTTGGCGCCGTTTCTACCTACTGGCGGCAAGTTCTATGGTCGAGCCCGCAGCTGTGGACATCCATCAATATGACTATTTACCAGAATACACACGAAAGCGCACAGATTCTACGCTTGTTCCTCAGAAATTCAAGCTGCCTGCCTCTAGTTCTTAACCTGAACTGGCATAATTATGGCGTTCTTCCAGATACTAGCGCCCTGGTAGACCCGGTTGTTGATAGGTTTCTCATCGGAAACATGCCCAGGGTCCGGGAGCTTCATTTAACCCAGCCWCCGCCAGAGTGGTTTTCCTACACCAATTGCTTACCTCAACTCACAGCGCTCTCCATCAGCACCCCTCGTGTAAATTTTCTAATCCGAGACCCTGACCTGCTCTTTCCGAGCAGCCCCCTTGTCCAGCGTCTCTCCCTTCACAACGTCCTAAGCCAATCCTACTCAAAGATCGACCTACCCTGGCACATGATTACCACCGTGAGCATCTCCTCGGTCCCCATCTACGTTTGTATCGAATTGTTGGTGCAATGTCCCAACCTGATCGAGTATTGCGCCAAGTCGCCTTGGCCATATAATGGCACAAGGAGGGCTCCGCGACTACYCAACCCATTAGTACTACAGCACATGGAGACTTTTCGCTGGGGCTCTTTTCCCGCCTCAGTGAACCACACTCTCCTCCGGTCCATCCGTCTGCCTTCCCTGCGAACCCTACAATGGACCAACGAAACTAATCCTGACGTCCCCCAATCATTTTTCAGAAACCTTCCACCGACACTCTCAACTCTCCGGCTCACTTCAGACGGTGACCGATTGCCGGGTTATTCTCACCTCATCAATAAATGCTATTCCGACATTGACCATATTGAGCACCTGATACTAGAGGATTTTTATACTCGTGATCTTCTCGATGTCCTCGGGTCGCTTGACCGACCGGGGAATAGGATATTACCGAGGTTGAACAAGTTGACCATTCRAGGGTGCAGAGACCCCTTAAAGTCGCGTATAAAGGGCAAATCTGCGTGTCTTGTACAACGAGTTTCGGAGTGTGTGACAAATACACTGGTGCGAAGGGTCAACTCGATTAGTAGCGGTCAGTTCTGTTTTGTTATGGATTCCATAGGGATGTGCTGGGTGGATCGAGATAAAGGGAGGTTGAGAAGGGTGAATAAGGGGCATAAGCTGAATGTTATCGAGGATTCGAAGAGGGTAACTTGGCTTTAGCCTGTTTGTTGCACTTGCGGATCTATCATGTATGTACTAGTATGTCTGTATCGCTATCTCGTTATCACAAATCAATACCACCAACTTTGATGTCTAGCGACAATCCACCCTCCTACAAAATCCACACAATCCACCTCCCCTCGCCGCTCCCCTCCGCTACACCAACATCCATCGCAACCCTCCTACCCCCCACCCACCACCTACTAGACACCCTTATAACTCATGCGCCCAAACAAGCCACACCCTACCCCTCCAACCCTTCCTATGAAATCCTCCACACCCCATCCAAAGGCTTYGGAATGTTCGCCTCACGCCCCATCAAAGCCGGCCAACTCATCCTAGACGAACATCCCGTCCTCATCGTCCCCGAACGTCCCCTCCCTCTCGGTTCCGGTCCCGATCCAACAGCTACCTGGGACGGTCTAGGCCTCGCTCTACCCGAAAAGGAGAGAACAGAGATGTTGACGATGGCCAACTGTCGACCTGTGGAGGAGTGTCCGAGTTCGGTTGAGGGTATCGTCCGAACGAACGCTTTAGTCCTTGATTTGACTCTGAAGAAGGAGGAGAAAACAAAGGGGGTAAACGAGGCTGTTGCCCCTGCAGAGCGTTACGGTGGCGTTTTCCTCAAAATTAACCGATGTAATCACAGCTGTGGTCCCAACGCGGCACATAAATGGGATGTATCGAATCTCTCCTCCAAGCTCTACGCCCTCCGTCCGATCGAACAAGGAGAAGAAATTACCATATTTTATACAGATGTCACTCAGCCTCGGGATATCCGACGGGCAGAACTATTGCGCAATCACCGGTTTTTGTGTAGCTGCCCTCACTGTTCACCGTCAGTGCCACCGTCAGTAGGGGGAGGAGATAGTATTCCTCCTCCTCCAGTGTCACCACTCTTCACACAAGAAAGCGACCAAACGCGACACGACCTCCGCCACTGGCTCTCCACCCACCCTTCATTTCTCAAATGGTCTACAGACCTCTGTCGACCAGACGACACCGTCATCTCCTCACACCTCCTCGCACTCTCCCTCATCTACAAAGAAAACCTCCACTTCCTCCAACATATCTTTATCGAAGAGCTGGCACTGTCATACGCGATTCTCGGAGAAGAGGATGAGTTCCGGTTTTGGGCGGGGGAGTTTGTGCAAAACTGTGTGATTGAGGATCCAGAGCGGGCCAGAGAATTTGAGAGTTGGTTAGAGGAGCCGAGGAGGTATAAGAAGTGGGGGTGGAGGAGACAACGTGGTTTGCGTAAGTGCAAGCTCAATATATATTTCCGTCCTCACTTTCCCTACTGATTTTTTTTGTAGAATCCAAGAGAGCTTCGTCGCCCGTATACGGTTATTCTCCTTTGATGCTCTAAATCCCATCCTTAAATACAAACTAGGATACATTGGTATAATTATACAGTTTATATAGACACAATTTTTACAGTCATTATGACACTTCCACAGCTGTCCACCGGTCGACGAAGGCACCCAGCTTCCGCTGCGCTCTTCTTCCTTCAATAGCTGTCCCAACTTCCTAAAAACCACGTGTTAGCCGAATCAAGTAAACTCGATACGATTCATAATCAGACCTTGGTCAGTCTCTCGGTCTCTCCACTCAGCCTCTGTGTTACCATCTCCGCCTCGCCCATCAAGCTCATGAGGTGAGGAGAATAAGCGAAAGCAGGGGAGGTATTCAATGGCGAATGGGCGTATATCGCATCAAGGAAAGGGACATGCGATGTATTCCTGAACGGTGATCAAATATAAGCAAAATGACAGGTGTGTCGAAGGAAGCGGCACTTGCAAGCTATCTAGAACGTTGAACAACGTCCCATCCTTGGAAACAATGTCTGACTCCTGTCTCGCGAGGCGCTGCTTCCTGTCCTCGAGCCTTTCAAGTTCTCGACTGACATCCCCTTCGTTGAGGATGACAAGCGGGGGCGCGTCGGCCTCTCTCAGGTGGGCATTGTCCACCAACACCTTTACCAACTGTTCGTCGGTAGAGGTAGCAGGGCTTTTAGTGTCTTGAGGAGAAGCCTGGACATGTTCAAGCACCTCCAGTACACTTTCCATTTCTTCCCCGAGAACACCGCACATGACCTCTGCCTCCTGAACTAGGCCGCCTTCCAGAGACAAAGATGTAAAGAGTTGATCAAGGGGCGTGACAAGCGCCTGCTGCATTGCTGATATGGCCTGCAGAATTTGAAAGATTAATCGGGAGCATCCAAGACCGGGTGTGTAACGCACATTATCCAGAAAGCCGCTTCGGGCATCCAAGTAGGCATGTTGGTCTCTCGCAAACGCATGCTCGATTTCAGTGCACGGATCAGGAATGCAGGCTTGGAACGAACAAGTCCCGTCTTGGGCCCAGACGCGGATGACGTCAGAAGGCTTCTCTTCGGCGATGCTGGCAGTTTCCATACGGTCACACAGGTCACCCAGTTCCGAGATGTATGCCTGATGCAGCCTTGCGTCCCTCACGCTTTCTGGAAGGTCTTCCCACTTGACGTCGGGCGAGTATCGTTGGAAGAGGACCTCGAGCTCTTCTGCACTCAGTTCCGCGTCCTCTCTTGAGATTTCGGAAGCAGAGTCGAGGTATTGGAGATGTTGAGTGAAATCTGTCGTAAAGTCTGTGTAGGACTGCGAAAGCGCAGCCAGAGTTGCTGCGTCTGGATGAAAGAAAATGCTTAACGAACGCGAGGGAATCGGAGGGGGGGGGGCTTGCTTACATTCATCAAAAGGGGCGTTATCGGGGGCAAGAGTGGAAAGCAGAGAATAGGCTGCACGAGTGGCGTCTGCGATTGAGCCGTCCATTTGTATTGAGAGTTCGTCCATGCGAGCTGTGGTGTCCCTGTTTGTCGATTGGAGGTCGGCGAGAGTGTCTTGGAGAGACTTGATGCTCTGAGTTGTGTGGTGTGATGCCTTTCTGTGGGCTAGGATTGAGCTTGGGAAGTAGGACGATGGTGGGGCCTGGAGGAGATGACTTACTTGATCTGCTGTGTCCTGGTGTTTAACAGCTCTGCCTCGTGTTCCAATATTTGGATTTCGGAGTCAAGGTAGTCAGCTTGGCGTCTATGGGTAAGAGTAGGTTAGGGGATCGTGTGGGGTGCTCGAGGGTGTGGGTGGTAGGTACTCAAGCTCGGAGGGCAGTCGGTATTGGGTGGTGAGTTGTGATGTGGAAGAGGGTTTCGCTGGGTGGCTAATGGCTCCGAGTCTTTAAAGGATGCGCCATCAGGGTGAAACGGGACTAGGAAACCGAGACGAGAACACACATGGAAAGTTCCTTGTCTTCCAGCGCGATGTTCCTTAATGCACCACGTCCATCACTGATGCACAGCTGTTGCGCGATCCGGCTCAGCAAGGGGTCGTTATTGTCGTCCTCGAGTGAAACTCTCGCGCCACCCAGACTCTCGGCAATCGTCGCAAATGTCTCTGCTGCTGACATCGGACACTGGGAATTGGAAATGGTGTCACAAAAACAGAACAAAGAACTGTCCTCTCCGTCACGTGTCCGTATGTGGGCGCTGAGCACACGTCGATAGACGCCACCTCGCAAAATAAGTAGTACAGTTCTACGTTCACGACAATTATTCCAAACACAAATCGGGCTGGTCGATAATCAAACCAAGGCTTGAAACTAACATGGGACACTATGTACCCAGATATAATCTCGAGGACCGAAGGGTCATCACAGCCCAGAACTAGTAATGACGCCGACCAGCACCACCGGAATAAAGCTGTAAGTCCATGTCTTTTCCAAAGTGCTCGCCCCACCCCCCAAACTCGGAGCAGTTGGACTAGGGAATGAACCGCTGAAATGGGGAGCGCTCCCCGCTATAATAACGATCATATAGGTCAACATCGCACGTTGCGCTTAGGGTGTTCGGTCCACCCCCCCGTATGTACTCACCAAAAGAGGCAGGGAAAGAAGTAGGACCCCCGAAACCGTGACTAGCAACATCACTTCCGCGAAGAGTAAGTGTACCTCCTCCACCAGTGCAAGTCTTCCCAATTGGACAGCACCCGTCCGTTTCACAAACTGTACCATTCTCGCAACACGTGCCATCTTCCCGAGATAAAAGTGTTGGTGAGCCAACTTGGGGCCTGGGGATAAACTGATCAACTACTTACCACCGCAGCAAAATGTACCAATTGAGCAGCACCCCTCCCCTGAAAAAAAACATTGTCAGTTTAAATGCATGAAGACCGGGGTTCATTCAGAACACTCGCCTACGCAGCATGTTTCAAGACTTTCACAGCAACCACCACCACAGGAGCGGCCACCTGCACATGACTGCCTTTCTTGGAGGAGACCATCAATCGTCGAGGGCTCACGATTCTCGAGGTCGTTCCCAATGTTCATGGCAAGTCGCGGCTTTCGGACATGGGTGAATGGCCTGAGCTTGCCTGTACCCGCAGGAGACCCTCGGTCGGCGCCATCGCTCAGCGCCAGGGAAGTTGGAAGCAGCGCGTAGAGTGTGAGAGTTAATATAATAGAAAGAGCAGTAGAGTGCATTGTAGCGTTTTCTACCTATGTGAAAATAAGCCTGGTGTGCGGTTTGACTCCTGCGAGCCCTTTTAATAAGGCATATATCATTTATAAATGCTGTTAGACGGGGCTAGTGCTGATTCTCTCAGCTTCTTTTGATGTTTAAAGCCATATATTAGCATGCATCCGTCAAGCAGATGATGGTATTAGGACACACGCAGCAACAAATGCCCATGTCCACTACTTTTGATCGTTAGATACAATTGATAAAGGCCGCCTTCATGCCAACTCGTAGAAAGATATGGGCCCTTGGACATTGCTTATAGAATATTTGTGGATATGGAAAACGCGAGTTTACATAAAAGACACAGAGCTGTAGCAGAGAGGCTCGGGCTCCAGTGCCGCCACAAAGCCACCGTTCAAACGAATATTCAGCAGAAGCATTTTTAGTATTCTCCCAAGATCTGTCCGTTTCCCCTGAGCATAATTAGACTATTCAACCGCCGTGTGGGCTTGGCACGTTCGGCATCTTGACATCCTTCGGTGTCTATTACAGGAGAAAATCATCTACCCTCAACCACCACATACGCACAACCTCTTTAGCTCTCTGCTCCTGCTCCAGTAATCATTGGTACCCACTTTATACGAGGACCTTATTCTGTGACAAGGAAACTTGGCATTGTGCTTGCGTTGAAGCTTCAGAAGCGAATGGGGAAGCACTGGCACCAGCAACTTGTCCGGCATGTAAACCCCCGAGTAGTACCCTGGTGGGAAGGATCACCAAGAGTCCCTAATTATAAGCCGCAGCACAGGAAAATTATCAATCAACGATATCCCAAACTCATTTGACATGATTCAGTGGAAGTATAAGTAGAGCATCACCCCGCAGCATCAAGAACCAATTTATCTAGAGTATGAAACCGGATATTAGATATGCATGCAAATCCCACTTGTGGATGTTTGACAAAAATGAGATATTGCCATGAGATCCTGAAATCATTTCGTAACTACAGGCAAACGATTTGTTTTTGGGCCACAGTATATTCACAGTAATTAGTTTAAAGGCACATTCCTGATAGGTTTTAGAGTTCGGCAATAGTCCTACCAAGGCTCGAAATTAACGAGGAAGACCGCGCACACAAAAAGGGACCGAAAAGTTAAAAAGTCCATCACAAAGCAGAACCAATAACGCCAACTAGTACCGCCATAATGAGGCTATAGGACCATGTTATTTCTAAAGCGATCGCTCCACTGCCCGCCGCTGGAGGAGCAGCATCCGACGACGCGAGGGCTGCCGCTGAACTGCTAAAACTCGGGAAACTGAAGCTACTCGTCGTGCCAGCTGTATGAAGTCATGTAGATCAATGAACCTGGGTAATCAGCGAATCTCTTGGGTACTCACGATTCAGCGTGATGGGGGTAGGCAAAACGGGGCTTGTTAAAGTGCTTGGAACAGGAATCTCAGCAGTTGTAGTGGTTTCGCGAGCGGTGGTTGTGGTACGGGCGCGGGTAGTGGTGGTCGGCGTCGCAGGACGGGCGGTAGTGGTTGTAGTTTTGCGGGTGGTCTTAGGGGGAGGGGGAGCCTTAGTGGTGGTTTTGCCTCTGGGAATAGTGATCGTTCCTCCTCCACCGGAGCAAACCTCCCCATTAGGACAACATCCGCCTCCATCGCAGTATGTATCATTGTCACAACATGCGCCATCTTGATTAAAATGTCAATGAGCCAGCTGAAAATCTGGGGAGAGTTGAACAACAACTTACCACCACAGCAATGGGTGCCAGGTATACAACATCCCCGACCTGAAAAATGATCAGTTAAATGCATGAAAATCGGTGCTTAGCGGGAATTTTTACCTGTGCAGCATGTTTCACTACCCTCACAACAACCTCCACCGCAGAAGGAACCACCTGGGCACGACTGCCTAGGAGCTAAACGAAGGAGGCCTTCAATCGTCGCGGGCCGCAGCTCTTGAGCACGAGCGAATGGCCTGAGCTCAGCCGTCTTGCCAGTACCCGCAGCAGAAGCTGGGAGCAGAGCGTACAGCGCAATAGTCAGCGTAGTAGAGAGGAGAGTGAAGCGCATAGCTGTTTCTACTATGAACAGGTGAGTCTGGGGTATGCTTCGACGGACCTACCGAAGCTTTTAACGGAGTGTAAGTACATCATTTACAAATGCTGTTAAATTGGTTGCGCGCTGATTCTCTCAGCTTCTATTGTTGCTGAGAAAATAGATGTCTGTCAGGCCGGGTGTGCATCGGTCAAGATGGTGATGATATTGAAACCAAGAGCAGCGACGATATCAATAATTACCAATTTTGGTCCTTGGATGCCATTGACAGGAGCCACCCTCCTGGGAAGACTTTAGCACGTTTCTGGAATGTTAGCACAGCGGAGGAACGTCAGTTTGCATGAAGGGCATAAGCCCAAATCAAACGCTCTGGACTTGGAGTTGTCAATGAGCCGTTACTCAGAAAGCTCAAGTGTTTTTTGTATTCTCTCAAGATATGTCTCTTTCCCCTTGGTATAAATAGATTACCCAACCGTTATGCTGGCTTGACACCTCATTGGTTTCTGGGATCTTGACATCAAACCCAGGGAACATCTTTCCTTCTATGTCAGTTACCATGTGAGCAAAACATATGCTACTGACAAGAATCCACCTACAGCTTCTTTGCCCTCGGCTCTGGCTCCAGCATCAGGGAGGCAGGGCGGAATAAAATATGTGACCCCATCTCATGCAGGTTTACTATTCTTAGTGAAGCGGTGCACCCCTTGATCCCTGGAGGAGTAGTTTGAATACTATTCAGGGAATGGTATAAATGGGAGATTATTCCACGCTCTGGCTATGGGATACTTTGACGGGAAGAATTGCCAAAGAGTTTACACTCAAACTTACACGGGGAAATGTCAATCAACAATGTCCAAAGAAGTTGATATATTATGATAGGAAGCACAAGTGAATAGTTACATATGAAATCAAGGATCAACGCAATTATGAGACAAATTGAAGAGGGTAACTTGGTTTTTTGGGGTGCAACCATCGGAGAATCGTGTGTTCAAAATCCTTGAATAATGCATTGCACTGCCCCAAATAATCTAAGTCTCCATCAGCGCCAAAAAGGTGTGATCGTCATCATAGGCGTTTGCGAATCGCTGGAGAATCGAACCCCCAAATTTCACTCCGACACAGGCGGCCCCTCATACGGAAGTGGGGTTAGATGGGACTCGGCAAGAATAAACAGCAACYGGCCTGAGGCCCTCAGATTTCCGGCTAGGCCCTGGGCATATTTTCTGCAGAAGTCACACCTGTACGACGATGGCGGGGAATCAATGGGATGTAGTATGCTGTGAGGGAGCAAATCATTATGCAGGAGACAAGTCCTTATCTTGTTCCGAATGCAACCGCACAGTGCAATGAGCACCYGCCATTGTTTGGTCCAGTCGAGTTCCACTGTATTGTATCTTGATGTGGCGCCTAACAAGCTTCAAACAAAATATATTTGTATTTTTTTACTCTAACAATCTGCAACRGCTATAACATGCATCCTCCGCTCACTCTTGAATTCTCCCACAAAATGCGATATTCCATGAGCTATAATCTTCAGCTCGACTGTGCTAAATAAACCTCTGTATGGCCTCCTCCGGAAAATTCATCTGCATCTGCAACCACGGCGTTCTCCCCCTGGATCCYGTCCTAGCCTTACTTCTGAAAGTTGGGAAATTTTGTGAAAATGGATCCAATGGATGTGGTCTCGGTTATGGGCTGGCTCTCTATTCCGCAGGACCATATCACCAAGCTACTAGCGTGACGAGGGGACGACAAACCATGTCCCGATTATCCTACTTGCCAAAAAGTCCCATCCGAGCTATGGTTGTTACATCGAAATGGGTGCATCCAATACAGTGGTATTATCATCTTCCTTTATGCTGGACATGGTGCAGCCCACGGTTCCGATGGTGTCCTCCGTGGTGGTATTGGAGTTGAAGATGGAACACACTTAATCAGCGCAGTCGTGGGGGTCCTTTCATAGATGTCRTCGTCAGCCCAAAGATGGCCGAAATCTATCGTGGTATTTGTGGTTGTGGATAGAACACAATATTCACAGTGGGTCGTAGGGGCCAAATATCCTTTTCAGTGMGGTTCACTGCCATTCCGCAAGGGTGTCCAGCAGCTTTCGGGGCGTAATAAGGTGCAGGCACTGAAAACTTGAAGCATCCTTGCCATCGAGAAGACCTGACATGCAGGGAATGCCCTTGCGGGCTGAATGGAACGTTCATGAAAACTGCCACAGGGTAATATTTTTTAGGTCATCTGCTACGGACTAAYGTAATGAATACTTGCTGCATGCCAGAGCGGTGCCAAGGGCCATGAAAAAAGTGTCATGGCCTTCAATTGAGTCCCCTTTTGTCGCACACCCCTTATGCTGCGGGGACCAGGCACCCAGAGAGCATTTCTTTGAAAGTGAGGTGGTTGAGAAAGATACGGCGTTTTAAATGTACATTCAACTAGTTGTTAAGGAGGTCAAAAACTAGCAGGTTCCAACCCGAGTGGCACATGATGACAGAAAATACCTGTATTTGTGGTTCTGTGATGAATAAATTTAGGAGAAAGGGTGATCGATGATATTACATGAAGAGATGTTAATCAGTAATGCTTTTACTATGATAGGAAGGGCAGGTAGATAATTGCATATAACGTCGGGATGCTGGTGAGGTGCGACGGCTAAAGCCTCGGAAAAACCTACAACTATTATTTTTCCATTTATTTTCACTATCCCCAAAGTAGGAATCAACGACGCCCACCGGATCATTTTCCAATTTCCTTATTCCGGTGTTCCGTTGTTTCAACTATACAGTTTATATCTCTCCACCACAGATAAGAGCCTTACAGTCGTCTTGATAACCCATCGCAGTTCGGAGAAGGCCGGCACTATGGATTATTACAGAGTATGGGTTACGAAAATGATCCAAAAATACCATTAAACTTTTTTCAAAATTACTCCTACACTGTTCAGCGCCCATAAGTCTATGAAGATAAATGCAACAGGTCAAATGAAGAAGCTTCTGAAAGCTGTCTGCGTCAAATCGGAGGTTGTGCTTCATCACTACTGCCACCAGAACCATCATCACCACCATTAACACCAATAAACCCTTGCAATGGAGACGATTAAATGACAGAGTCATAATCGAGCCCTTCCTTGAGAATATCGGGGGAGTAATCGGTTACGAGGCTGTGTCTACTCAAACTTCACCCCTCTAAGCTCCGTGGATTTAAATGTTGAGCGCTGAGCTCCGGAATATGTTCTATGCTATATATGGTCATGGGCGCTATATGTTCCTGATCTTCAAGGGTTATGGATCACAGGATATGGCAAAGGTATGGGATTTTACATCAAAATCCCTGCGAACTAACTCGGGAGACTCCCAATCCTATGGGTTACTACAGAGTATGGGTCACCACAGAGCCGACTGTAGACGACAATAGCAAGCCTCAGCAGTTCACGATATATTTGCGTAGCGCCGATTACGTTCGCCAATAGGGGATCAGTACAATTATAGGACAAGCTAAGAGGTTTCCTTGTTCAAAGTTCTCCAATTGCGGTNAGTGGCACATGATGACAGAAAATACCTGTATTTGTGGTTCTGTGATGAATAAATTTAGGAGAAAGGGTGATCGATGATATTACATGAAGAGATGTTAATCAGTAATGCTTTTACTATGATAGGAAGGGCAGGTAGATAATTGCATATAACGTCGGGATGCTGGTGAGGTGCGACGGCTAAAGCCTCGGAAAAACCTACAACTATTATTTTTCCATTTATTTTCACTATCCCCAAAGTAGGAATCAACGACGCCCACCGGATCATTTTCCAATTTCCTTATTCCGGTGTTCCGTTGTTTCAACTATACAGTTTATATCTCTCCACCACAGATAAGAGCCTTACAGTCGTCTTGATAACCCATCGCAGTTCGGAGAAGGCCGGCACTATGGATTATTACAGAGTATGGGTTACGAAAATGATCCAAAAATACCATTAAACTTTTTTCAAAATTACTCCTACACTGTTCAGCGCCCATAAGTCTATGAAGATAAATGCAACAGGTCAAATGAAGAAGCTTCTGAAAGCTGTCTGCGTCAAATCGGAGGTTGTGCTTCATCACTACTGCCACCAGAACCATCATCACCACCATTAACACCAATAAACCCTTGCAATGGAGACGATTAAATGACAGAGTCATAATCGAGCCCTTCCTTGAGAATATCGGGGGAGTAATCGGTTACGAGGCTGTGTCTACTCAAACTTCACCCCTCTAAGCTCCGTGGATTTAAATGTTGAGCGCTGAGCTCCGGAATATGTTCTATGCTATATATGGTCATGGGCGCTATATGTTCCTGATCTTCAAGGGTTATGGATCACAGGATATGGCAAAGGTATGGGATTTTACATCAAAATCCCTGCGAACTAACTCGGGAGACTCCCAATCCTATGGGTTACTACAGAGTATGGGTCACCACAGAGCCGACTGTAGACGACAATAGCAAGCCTCAGCAGTTCACGATATATTTGCGTAGCGCCGATTACGTTCGCCAATAGGGGATCAGTACAATTATAGGACAAGCTAAGAGGTTTCCTTGTTCAAAGTTCTCCAATTGCGGTAACTTGCATTATTCCCATTATTATACCCCACAACGCCAGGGGTATCCGCATAGCTGAAAAAAACACTACAACTGTCACTGTGGGTAGGGTAAGAGTTTTTTTTTGGCTGTAGTATACTCTGACAAATTATTAATGTTTCAAACAAACATCCTCGATACATATAGCCAGGCAACACGCGAACCAATACGGGTCGAAAGCAAAATAGGGACCAATGCAATAAAGCGGTTCGTTGGAAGGACTATCACAAARCGGAGCCAACGATGCCAACTAGCACCACCGCAATGAAGCTACGAATCCATGTCGCTTCCAAAGCAGTTGCCTTGTTCAGGATTCCTTGGCCGAAACTACTAGGCGAYGGAGTAGCCGCATTACCGAAACTTGGAATGCGGACGCTGGACGTGGGAGTGCCTGTTTAACATCACATGCAGGTCAATGAAYAYTGCGAGCGGTCATCGAAGAATGGCTTGGATACTCACTGCGGAAGGTAGAAGGAATAGGGAAAGCGTTGGTGGTGGGAGAAGGAAAGCCATCGTCGGTGTTGGAAGGGAAATCATCATCGGTGGTRAGAGGACCAGCACGAGTTGTCGGGCGGGTGATGGCAGTAGGAGCGGGAAGGCCACCGGTATCGCTCCCGCGAAGAGTAATGGTGCCTCCTCCGCCAGAGCAAGTTTCCCCGTTGGGACAGCACCCGTCTGCTTCACAAGTCGTACCATCCCGACAACATGCACCATCTGTTCCCGGTTGAGAGCGTCAGTGAATCAACCTAGGCCTGGGAGACTCGAGCAGCTACTTACCATTGCAGCAATGTGTGCCGGGTACGCAACATCCCTTTCCTGAGAAACGGCTCAGTAATGCATGAAGAGTAGAACTTATTGAAGACACTTGCCTACGCAGCATGTCTCGACACCGTCACAGCAGCCATCRCCGCAGAAGGAACCACCTGGGCATGACTGTCTAGAAACTAAACGAAGGAGACCTTCGATAGTAGTAGCAGAACGCGTTCCTGGGGTACTGGCGAATGGCTCAAGCTTGGCAGTCGGAGTCCCGTCACCGCGCGCGAGAACGYGTCCTTGAATGCCACTGTTCGACGCCAAGGAGGCCGGAAGCAGAGCGTGAAGTACGACGAGGGACACAGTAGAGAGGAGAATGGAGCGCATGATTCTTTTTTTCCACCTGTAAGCGAGTGARTCTTGGGATGTGTTTCAACAGACCTACGAGCCCTTTGACCGCCGAATTTATAGGTGCTGTCAGGGAAGGCCAGCGCTGATTGAGTTCGGGCCTRTTGACGTTGAGAGATATTTATCAGGTCCTCGTGTATCGGCCAAGAAATTGATGACAATCGATGCATACCAATTTAGGTCGCTAGACACCGCTGACAGAAGGCGCCCCTCATGACAAATTAGTGAGATGACCCAAGGATGGGGTTTGAGGATTTGCAGTGAGTTGCGTGGAATTGCAGGACTGAAGCATAGATTCCTATCCTGGAGCCGCTACTGACTCGCCATTGTTCTCATGGATGTCTAACCTAGTGTGTTTTGTATTCTGCAAAGCTTTGCCCTTAACTATAAATAGACTTCCCGACTAGCGCGCTGGCTTGGCACTGGCGGCATCTTGACAATATGTCAATTGTCATGGGAGTAGGACATCTGTCCCTCACAGAGGACCTACTCACAGCTTTTTCATCCTCGGCTCGTGTCCGATGTAGAATGATTTCTGGCAGCCCCACTGTATGAGTTACAAGGACCCTATTCTTGGGAAAGGGGTGCTTGTTTCGATCCTTTGCGGAGGGCAGAGGGCTTTGCTAGAAATTAGCATAAGCGGAGACCTACATGCAGGAAGGGACTCAATGCCAAAGCATAGCGGGAGATTACCAWAGGAGGGAGTACATAGCCACTCGGCTACCTGGGGAAATTGGACCCACGGTGATGTGCGCCTGATGGGCCCTGGGCAAAGGCATGCATGACTTTCRACGTTGTCGGCTCGCCCGCCCTCTTTACATTGGCTATGTYGCCCACACCCATCGCTCTTTGTCCCGGACAAATCCCTCTGCTGTACTTATCCCCCCAGCCTCCACCCATCTTATACACCGGCCAATATGTCTTTACCAAGATCATTGATCTCTACTTATAGCAAGCGCGCATCAACCTCCCCTCCCCTGATTTGGTGGCCACGTTCGAGAACTGATTCGTCCGCATTTCAGAAAATACCCCGCRTGTCTGGCTGTTCATTTGCGTGCCCGAGCATTCTCCGATTTTACGGCCATCTTGTGACTTACCGYCTGGCCCAACGTGATCGAATAGCTGTTGCTGAAGCATGTGAAGGGCGAGGATCTCTGAGATCAGGTACCTCCTGAATGTGCGAAGGCAGTGTGTGCCAAACACAAAAATGTAGCCACTGAGACCGCGCTAATTCCTGAATCTAGGGTTACGATATCGATGCCCTGGTGTCAAGCGGTTAGGCATGTATGCGCCCGCAGAGCATAAGAGCAATATCACGTGACCGAAAGGCGACACGCGACCACGCACCAAAGCGACTCTTCCCTGCGATCCACGGATGGCCTCATTCTCCGCTCTCCTTGGGCTCGTGGGCTGGACAATCGTCCCAGATCTTGCAACACGTCAACTGTTGGCCTTTCTCCATCGCACCCTCGCCACCCGCCTCCCTGCTTTCACCCCCCCGGTTCCCGGAACACCTGCATATCGCAAGCACTATGCCTACACATTTGCTTCCGTCGTTCTCGGCTACCTCTTCTATAATATGGTCCAGTCAGCTCGTGCACTCCCTCCTAACTTTTATGAAATTCTCGGAGTATCCTCAGATGTGGATGAAAATGGTCTAAAAATCGCGTTCCGCCAATTTGCAAAGAGAAACCATCCCGATAGGCCCGAGATTGGTCAAGAAGGAGCCCAATTATTCATGATGGTCAGAGAAGTATTCGAGGCCCTGAAGAATCCCGTCGTCCGATTCGCGTATGATCGGTAGGCATTTCTTTGCTTGTGGCTTCTTTTCTCGAGTCCTTTGGGCGCTCACAAGTTCAAATTGCAATAGCTTCGGGCCCTCTGTTCTCACTTGGAAAACCTGCTTTACACAGCGCGAGTTTCTGCACCAAGGCATCCTCCAAGCCTCCGGCTACCACATCGTCACGGGTGCCGCCCTTCTCTTCTGGTCCACCATTGGTAANCTCCCTGCTTTCACCCCCCCGGTTCCCGGAACACCTGCATATCGCAAGCACTATGCCTACACATTTGCTTCCGTCGTTCTCGGCTACCTCTTCTACAACATGGTCCAGTCAGCTCGTGCACTCCCTCCCAACTTTTATGAAATTCTTGGAGTATCCTCAGATGTGGATGAAAACGGTCTAAAAATCGCGTTCCGCCAATTTGCAAAGAGAAACCACCCCGATAGGCCCGAGATTGGTCAAGAAGGAGCCCAATTATTCATGACGGTCAGAGAAGTATTCGAGGCCCTGAAGAATCCCGTCGTCCGATTCGCGTATGATCGGTAGGCATTTCTTTGCTTGTGGCTTCTTTTCTCAAGTCCTTTGGGCGCTCACAAGTTCAAATTGCAATAGCTTCGGGCCCTCTGTTCTCACTTGGAAAACCTGCTCCACACAGCGCGAGTTTCTGCACCAAGGCATCCTCCAAGCCTCCGGCTACCACATCGTCACGGGTGCCGCCCTTCTCTTCTGGTCCACCATTGGTAAACCAAGCCCCATCTCCTTTGTATGTTTCTCCGCCTAAACTCCAACCTACCACCCAACTAAAAACCTCTCCTCCAGTGGCGCTACCTCCTCTTCTCGCTCTTCCTCGTTTCGGAACTCGCCCTTATCCTCTCTCCATCCTCGCCGAAACCCTCACACATCCTAGCCTACTTTTTCCCAAACCGAATAACATACCAACAAATTCTCTTCCTGCATCAGCTCTTCCTCTTCTTCAGCGTTGCACTCAGTCGCGTCGCCCCTCTCTTTTCAAGTCCAGAAGATGATCYTCGTTTCGAAAAAGCCGTCCTGGAAAAAACACAAATCCTAGCCAGTGCCGCAGATCGCGAAGGTACGTTCTTCTTCCCTTTAACATCATGAAATCTTGTACTTATTTAAATCTATGCCCAACTCAAGCCTCACTTATCCTCCACACCGACTTCCACTCCATCTCCCCCAACACCAAATCCCCCGCAACCGGAGGCCGTGCAACGCTCCCCCTCATGACAGCTCTCCCTCCCACCGAGACCGTCTCGCTCATGCAATCCCTTCTCTCCAAAATGCGAAACCTGGTCATTGAACACAATTTGAAAAAGGATTCGGGTCCTCTTCGCAGTGCATGGGAAGCCGCCATTCATCGTGGCAAGACTCAGCACCACTACTCTTGCAACGCTACTGGTGATGAGGGTGAGGGTGATGCGGAAGCGCACAGTCCTGTTCGGGAAAAGAACTTTTGGGAGGCTATGGCGGATCCCTCGGGGTCTGCTGTCATTGACGGTAGTGCGTACTATGTCGTTGACGAGCTGTCAGCTGCCAAGGAGAACGATGCCAAAGCCGGCGAGCCGCTCCCCTCTCCGCGTCCTTCGCCTCCCCCTTCTCCCCATAAACGTAGCTTGAGCCCACAMAAGAAAACATCGCGAGAGCTTTTGGTTGACTGATCGTTTTTGTACCTAAGACCAATTTGTTGCTCCGTTCTTCAAAATAATACATGATCGCCTCCGTTCTTACGGTGCCTCGTCACGAAATACTTTTAACTTCCACCCCTGACACACTCGAATAAATAATCAATCGAAACTCCGCTTGGACGCCAGGACTGTACGTCGATGGAACGATGTCATACTTGCCCCTGGCGAGCGTGACCAACGGTGTCACCACGCCAGCCAAMGCATCGTCATAAGCTCCTGAAGTAAGGACGGGATCCTGTCTCCTCTGCCGGGGATCCGTTGCTGAGCCGACGCCAGCACGGCAAGTCGGCGACGGCGCCGTGCTCATCGTAGATGTAGAATAAAAAATGGTAACGTTGAGTGCGGTAGAGGTAACTTTGGTTGGTTTGACGAGCTGCARCCGGACCCTGAGGGAAATAAAAAAGGCATGTGATGAACCCGGATCATTAAGTTTGCCCCTCCCTTCCGCTCCAAAAACAGTCATGAACGCACCTGATCTGCGCGGACATGGGTACCTCAAGTTCATACCTCGGGTTCCTGGAGTACCTCTGAAAACTGGGCCCACCTGCGGCCGTTGTTGCATCCCAGGTGCCACGCACCGCTTTCCTGTACATCCCTGCACCTTCCTGCGGTATAGCCTTGAGATCAAACGGGGTCGAACACTCCACTTTAAGTGTATACGGTCCCGTGTGGTGCGGTTCAAAGGCGGAAACAATGACTGTATAATCTCCGGCTGTCTCGCAACCGTAAGGTCGGGGAAAAGAGGACAAAAAAAAAAAAGAGAGGAATGAAATACTCACGTGTCAGATCTTTCGTGACCTGCGCAAGTCCGTACATGTACGCCCCTGAACTAGCTGCCACCTCCCGTTCTGCGAGCCTTTTTGCATGGTCGGCCTCTCAGCTGGCTAGGAACAGCCTCAAATAGGGGAAATGAAATGACATACTCGTGTTTCCGATCGCCCTGGGACCAGACCACGACCACGTTGGCAGGTACATCCTTCCCCGTCCTCAACACCAGCTTCATTTTAGGCTTTTTCGAGGCGCTCGGTTCAGTCGCAGCTATCCCCTTGGGCGGATATATCCGAAGGTGGTACTGAGGATTCACCATAAACGTTGGATAGGCACAATTACCCCCCGCATTCTTGTTGGTCAAAGTCCCTTCCACCTTGGGGATAAAATACTCAGAGTCTTAGCATAGAGCCCGATAGAATACAARCACACACCTTGGCTGAGAATGGTGGTGGTGGCATCGTTTCATCCCACGACAWYTCTACKTGCTTCGACGCATAGGCRGTCACGGTGAATCCGACTTCCGAAGCGTCGCCTTCGTATGAGGCCATAATGGCAAGCGCACCGGAACGATGTGAYGATGGTATTCGGGTTCTCACCAACACATGGGTGCTATTCGTATACGTTCCCTCRGCRGAGATGGCATGCTGCTGAGCACCCTTGGACGCTGCAGAAACCAAATGGTCGCCCTCGAACTCAGCACGAAGGCTGATAAAGTCGCTCGTTYGATGTGCATCACTGATATGGCGAGTGAGGAGGATCCAGATTTCTTCCTCGGAGTGGGCATYGATATTAACAAAATTGATGCGAACGTTGTGATTTGCATCTGATAGCACAGTCAAGAAGGGTGAGCGAGGTCTAGAACCTTGCAACGACGCTTACCTTCGTCCTCTTGACTACCTCGTTTCCACATGCTGAYGGTGAAGGGGTGAAGRCGAGTGAGATAAAGTTATGAGCACCCCGGTGGTTGGCTCACCCGTGAAAAGTAATCTTGTGTGCCCATATCTGCGGATCCCAGCTCAAATAGATGCCATCGAACACGTAGAGAACCTCCGACCAGGGTATTTGAAGMACCCCTAAAAACACAGTAATTCAATGGCTAATACTAGCAGCGGCTGTGCCGAACCCACTGGAGGACTGTTCGTCTTCAGGTCTCACCCAGGGATCAAGTACTGTAAGCAGACGGTCTTCTTCATCTTCCATAATATCTATCAAATAATGGTTTAGTTCATCTTYGAACCAACCCTAATGTTGGTTCATTTACCTATCACGGCGTAACTGTGGGATTCCAATAAAGGTATATCTCGCCACTGTATTCCACGCCGGGGTCCAGTTCCCAGAGTAACAACGCATTTCCCTGTCAAAAGCCTCCTTAGAGACCCACATAATCACCATATACTCTGGCGGATTTACCACTCTTGAAGCCATCCAAAAGGCGTTCCCATGTYCTTTCGCGTTCAAAGGATGAGCTGCACGTAATATTAAAAAAAAACATTTCTATTTTGGAGGAGATTGGCGAGTTCCATACTGCTTGGTCTCTACCTGCTCTGGAATCCACCCAGCAATGGCGCTGAGTCGGTGAGGTACAAGTCGATGGACGGTTTTGAATAGGGACTTACTGTAGATCTATACTAGAGTTTCTGGGAACAGTATTGGATCAGCACAACTTCGGAGGGGGGGGGGAGGGTGTCCTGATCACACTTACGACCCTGGGAAGTCATAGCCGCCCATGAGCTTCATATACTGGGGACGGATATTAATGAATATTTCAGCACCACCGCCATCACGAATGAACAGCCACTTACGCTCTTCTCAAGGAGGCTTGGCCAGTACACCAGCCGCCTCTCTTGCTTCCCGCTGTTCTGCCGGCAGGCAAACATGCACATAAGGCTTCCGTCCGACGGATCGTAGGGCAGTGTATCATCRATGACTTGAGGATGGGGAGGGGGATACGTCAGAGATGCATCTTAGTCTTATATATATATATATGCATGCACAACAGACCTATCTGGCGAGGTCGTCAATTGAGACCACGTTGTTGTAAGAAAAGAAGTGAACGAACTCGTCTCCATGCGCCGTTGATGAGCATCTTGACGTCGAATCGACTACTCTCGGGTATGTCGTATCCGTCACCCCCCGAGATGATCGTTGAACTACTTGCGTTATGCAAGGAGGATCGAGCGAGCTGAGATGGGTTGTAGGGTGTGTGGTTTCAGAACTTGAACAACGGAAGGGCTTACATCGGACCCAAATCGTCTCGCATGCTCAAGACAGACAGAGATAGATGCACATACTGARCAATCTGTTACTATATGCTGCAAAATTTCTTGAGGAAGGATCGTTCTATCCTCGGCAGSCTTGTCCGATCGAATGAAGTGATCCGGCCGACGCCAGATAGCAGATACGCGCTGTTGTTCGGGCGATAGTTGGGGTTGCCCATCTGGGTCACTTTGTAATGTTTTTATTTTATTTTTGCAAATTAATTTAGTGGGCCGGGGTGGTGAAACAGGGGAGATAATACGTACGTATATTGAGTTGAACTCGAAGGCAGGTTGGATATCGGGGTCGTTGTTGTTGTTGTTGCTGGGTCGTCGTCCCATAGAGGAAAGTTCAGGCCATTTATGCGGGCACCTCGTTTCAAGACATAATATTGTTCCACTGATTTTTTTCATTAGAAGATCCCTGCTAAAAACGGAGCATAAATAGACATACGCACGTTTGGCAAAGTGGTTGATACCGATGGGTGTGAGCCTGACGGTTGTAGTAGGGTTTGAAGCATTGCCAAGACTGCCGGCTCGTGTGACGTCTTCATTACCTCCGTCTGGRGATTTCCCAGTCCCTTGAGATTTCTGGGCAAATGCCTTGATTTTCTCGGCCCTCTCTAATGCCCTGGTTGCACTGTTCCTCCACTTGGTGCGAACGGCTTCGGATTGATGGGATGATCTGCTCAGATGGAGAAATGCTTCTGCGGCTTGAATGTACAGCTTGAAAGCTTCATCATAGTTTCTCGCATGTTCGGCTYTGGTAGCTTTGGAGTGGGTGTTCTGAATCAAACAAAGATGGGAAACCAAAACGCCCCCCAATCAGTTCGGGAAGGAGAGCGTATTGAGGTGATGTATTTACTTCTGCTGCGCGAGCTTCAGAGTTCGGGTCTGATTTCAGCATTTGTGCATAGCCTCTGGTGAGGGGCAGATGGTAGCAGCACGATAGATATATACCATTTGGCCCATTCGAATATGAACTGCACAGGTGACAGGTAATCGCACATGAAATTGGGTCTGTTTGGATTAGACTGATTTGGCAAACACACAGCAGAGAGATTTCGACCTCTAATTTAGCACGGCACCTGATGATGCTGGGCACAGGTGTGATGGCAAGGATTCATCGAGCAAAATTAGCAAAGGGAATCTCAGATACTCGGAGTGTAGCGGTAAGTACATTGAAAGGCGGTGTCCTTCTACATCCAAAACCCTCGCCTACTTTATTACATCGAGGACAAGAGTCACAAGGCCAATGGGCTAGTGAAAACCCCAGCAGCCTACTTCTCCGCTGCAGMGCAATAAGATTTGTCTGGGAGACACTACGCAGTACACAGCATAGTAATGGGCTTTTATGGAACCTGCGAGACACAGCCATAGGCTTTCCAGGAGCAAGGACGCTTCGATAGCTGCAGCAAACAATGAGAGAGACTTGACTTGGGCCTCTGAAGTAATTCTGTTCCTCCGCCGACGTGTCGAGCGAGAGAGGGCGACAGATGCACGCTTAATCGGAAGCTGGATGTTGTAAACGTTTCGGTTGCGGATTGAGTGTTAGGTGATTTGTCTGGAAAAACCGCTGCCCTGCAGCGTTTTGGAGCGAWWWTTTCGGCTGGAGGCATCGTGTGATTTGGTGCTTTATGTTTTTAAAAAGGGTGGATGATGATGCCGAAATTTGAAATTGCAAGTYGTTRYTCTTCGAGACARCMGCAAWTWAAAMSKTYMAA
>JAECYV010000008.1:1184159-1277577 GCA_023014305.1 Lepiota subincarnata
AAAAAAAGTATTGTACTGCAGTGAAATAATGCCATAATAATGAGTCGGAAGGGTGATGTTGAACCCTGAACCGGTGATGTAACGAGGCTCTAAAGAGATCGTTGTCCCCATTCTTCCCYTGCCCCACCTTGACTGCGAGCGTTTCTCCTGTGTTGGTCGCCAATTGCTCGCTTTATTGCCCGATTATTCCTTAAAGTCGTTGTAAGGGGCCTTTATGACTCCTTTAAAGCAGGAAGGGGGTAAAACACCGCCAGTCGTCTCCACCGTTTATTATTCCGYTGATTCGACCCTTGCCCTTGCTTCCCGACAATCAAGTGGACTCTTAATTCTTTTCATCAATGAATATCATATGTTTAATGACGACGAGCTTGTATTTCATATTGCTGGAACACTCTCCGAGCTAGATTGTGGAATGGCAACACTGARACACCGGGGCGGGCCCACTGGGATCAACAACCTGCAACCATTGTTGCCGCGACCTTCCATTCTACATTATCAAGTCACAAGCATCTGACTTTGAAAATACACGACYTTTTTTGCAATGGAAATTCACAAGCGGAACAGCAAATCCCTCCAAGCAAAGAATCAGCACGGGCCCAATATAGATTTTTTGCAGCATCTAACCAAGGGTAATCCTACCTTGGGCTGTGCTTCGTAGAAGCAACCATCAATCTTGCCCATGCGGTACTCCCATGGGGGTTATTCTCGACATTTACCATCTCTGTATTACTCGTTCACAGGCCAACTCGATTTGACGGGATGTGAGCTGGGTTATTTCCGGGACCTCCGGCTGGGCGGAGGCTTTTATGATTCAAACTTTTCCCACCTGGTGACGTCTTTTGCCCTTTTTTTGCCGCAGAGTGCGGGGGGGCTACTATCTCTTTCAAAGATTATTCGGTTTAGCTGAGGACTTCCAGGTAATCGAAAACAATAGCTGTGAGAGTATGCCTATTTTTTCTATCGTGAAACGAAAATACTTGCTCAAAGATAAGCCGATCCCACTGGGGCTTGGAAAAAGTAGAGAAGCACATTGAAGGGGTCATTTCACCTTTTTGTGGCCCACAGTGCTGGATCAAAATCCTCCTGAATCCTATGATCCCTTACCCACCATCAGCTGTTYGCTGTATCGCTCTCGCTGATGTCGGTTGATGGCGGTGGTCAGGCATTAACATTGATCAACACGTAGACGCAATAATTTCAGGTCCCAGGGGTAACCGAGCCATCAGCGGCGCTGGTAGTTGGCATCAGGGGGGCCTTCCAATTACAACTCGGCTATTGGTCAGAATCATCGATCAACTGGATATTTTGATGACTTGTGCTAGACTTTAACTGTATTCCCTCCGAGATAACTGGAACAGCCGCTTCATAACATCCTTGGGATCCTCTCGGAGACCGCCGTGCATAAGTTGGTTCGTTATGTATTGCTCCGTATTCTTTATTTTGGATGCTGTGGCCTGTGAGAGGTTGAAGTCGACATACCTGATGGAAAAAAAAAAGACATGTTCAGACGATCTGTGTGAACTTTTGGCATCAAAAAAGGACAAACATGTCATCAAAATACCTAGAACGCGAGTCATGATTGGGTCAATTTGGCTTTGGGTAAAGCAGACTCACGCCACGGCAGATACGTTGATCTTGTTCTCTGACAACTGCTTGAGGTCGTAGAGAGGTCCCCAGTTCTTATCTTCAGCAAGAATTTCCGCCGCCCGTTTCCAGGGGCGYAAGTTGACATAGTCATCAAACATGCTTGGGAAAATCTATGAAAAATCAGCAACAGCGGCCCCTTTCTGCTGTTAAGCGAACCCGTACCATTTCCCCTGTGAAGTGCAGGGGCTCGTTTTCTGCCAGAATTTTGACATGACTCCAGGAAAACTGGTTGTGCTTCGATATAGCCCTTTCGGCTGACCACCTCGAGGCATGTCTGAGAGTCACGTTAGCTACGCGTTTTTTCCCCCTAAGGTTCGGTTAAGCTACCCTGAACCATCACAGTAGATGGCTTCATGAATGATTGCGTAAAGGGGGTTCCCATCGAAATCACGGGCTCTCTCGATGGACTGCAGCGTCTTGTACCCAATTTTTCCAATGGTTTCAAGCTCTCTGGAGGCTCGGAATACGAGTTCTGGGCCGYGACGAGTTACCACTAGTTTCTGAAGGAGGCAAAAGGTCTCCCCACTCACGGTGAACATTGTCAATGCCCCCTATCATCAAATGAGTGTATCTATCCAACGTCAAACTAGGCCACTTACCACTCATACCAAAACTGAGCCCCAGTTGTTGCAACCGACTTGGTGTGAGTCGCCCACCCCCTGGGAGGGTGACTTTATTGGCTTCAAGGTATGCCACAATGTCGCGAACCTGTCGTCCACCAGTAAGTTATCTTGCGAGGTCGTTTTCCACACATCTAGTGAAAAGAGTACCCTCTTAATGTCCCGGGGATATTTCTCATAGTATATTTTATTCCTCTTGGCGACACGATCTGAAGTAAGTTCAGCGCGAGCTATTCTGGAGGTATCCAATGGGAGCTGCGATAAATCCTCACCAACAAGCGTCTCAAAGACTGTGTCGGGGCTCTTATCCAACGGCGCAAGACCCCCGGTAATAAAAGCCTCCTTTATACCCTCACTGTGGAATGAAAGGTAGGTGATAGCGCAGAAGCCACCGAAGCTCTGGCCCAGTAACGTCCATTTGCGGTCTTCGGGGTTCTCCTTGTGACCAAGGAGGATAGAGCGGATGGYTTCGCAGTCTCTCACTGTCAACTCATGCGTYAAAAGGTGTGCGATAGTGTGTTTATGAGGCAAGGTTTCACCGATATTATCTGCGCGGAAGTGTTTTAGATATCGAGCAATTTTCTCATCGGTATCTACATSCGCAGGAAGTGTGTCTGGAGACAGGGGTGTGCTGAGTCCAGTGCCCCGCTGATCAAGCCAGAGGATCTGCCACGGGTTYAGAGTGTTTCAGCGTTGCTGTTTGGCACTTGCGGGTTACTCGTGGTAARGAACCACGAACCTGATAGCCTTCTTGATAAATCTACGATTGAGAGGATGTAATTTTAACCTTATCTTGCTCCGAAGCGGGGYRCCGGACTTRCCTCTGCAGCATATCCCGAATTCTTCTCCAGSGCAATTTCATATCCAGGGCCGCCTRCATGWRGTCGTATTACAGCRGGGTCTGTTCRAATGCAAATGTGAAGAKCATACCCTGCAAAAACAAGACTACATTCATCATAACTTATATGAGAAAGAGCTTCTGCGAGARRGCTGCAAACGCACTGAAAGGAAGCTTGTCTTGATCTTCCKCTGTCTTCGCTTTAAAMGTTGGTATGGTGTGTCTTGCGAACACTACGATTCTCTCGCCCGATGGGTTGGAGTAATCGAGTGGGACGTTAAAGAAGCGCTCTATRACTTTGACTCCCTCTATGATGCCGGTCCTCGAAATCAGGGYATCTYTGCAATCGTGATAAGGCTTCGTGCYGTACCTTTGATCGTATATRTTTCGCGTTCTCCGCTGAYTATTTCGGTCGCCATTTTCTCTGAYCACTCRATGTCGYGTGCAAYGGTGGGATAACACTCTTGGCAGAGGTGAGYGGGGCATTTATACACCCTACGGACATGAGTCAGACGATCATGGACAAATGTGGATCGAATGATGCTCCGAGGCATGCGTACACAAGTAAATCCGGTYTTGCCTTCACATGACTTCAGAGTAAGCCTCGAATTCCCAGAATTAAAAAGACTSYATTATATAAGTTGTACATCCCCCRGACTTGCMAGTAGRGCTCGACTCAGCCCATCACCGTCCACCTGGTATGAGCTCTGCTCCAGTAGCCTCATCCTTCTTTGGGTCACTCTCCAAATCCATCGGATCAAAAGGTATAGTTGTAGAGGTAGTATTGAGTGGTGCGTCTCCACAACCACAATCGTACTCGGAATCTAGTTTTGCACAGTCGAAGTCGGGTTTCTTGAGTCGCTTATTTACCTCGTTGTGCACTGCACATAGCCTGAATAACAGGAGTCAATGAATGGTGAGGGAACTCCAGGGGGGTTCATACCATTGCGAGGCAGCATGGCGCGAGGATGTCTACAAGAATTTTTCAGATCCATCAGTCGATATGGCAAAGCGTTCTTGTAGTGTCACCTGCGGTGGATGTTTTTTCAGTAATTGCTGAAACTCGGTCGCGCATTCTCCACAGGGATATAACCGCGAGGTTAGATGAAAGTATGAATTGAGCGCGTCGCGTTCGTCAGATGTCGGGTGCTACAGTGTTTGTGGTCTGAGTGTATATCGCACCGACAACGGAGAAGCGAAGTTACTTCAGGAAAGCGTAATGTCATTGTATGGCTGCAAACCCAATTCAACATCCAGTTTAGCCAAAAAGCATCGAGACCTACAGCAGTTTCCACGTTGCTCTTCCTAACGCTGCCCTAATCCTAGTCAGCTGCCATGGTAGGCGGTGAATAAATACCGACGTACTTGGCGGTTTCGTTCCCCAACTTAGTCATTATCACCCCACCTTCCGCGCCAGCTATGGGCGGTGGACTATCCTTCTTAGGTGATTCAGGTCTTGGATTTGGGGGATGCCAGGTTTTCTCAACTCCTCCTTCACCAAAGAGTTGGCTCGTCCAAGGGTCGACGTAAGCACGAGACGGCGGATGAAGCGTAGCGAGCATGGTTAGCAGGAGCTGAAGATATTGAGTGAGTCGTGTGTCCGCTATTGATATAAGTCCCTACAATGAGGAGGATAACAAGAAGAAATGACTTGGCGAAGCGGGATATCATTGGCGTGGTGAGGCTGTCAATGGATCGGACACTGCGACACTGGCTGCTATTTGGACCTGTTTGGATGCGTGTACAATGTCGTTGAAGCAGATTCCTGAGATTTATCATTACTGTATCAATACATTACCTCTCAGTATAGAAGAGATGTTGGCAGACTATACTCAAATGCCGATGCATGCAGAGAGGATTGAGTCCCTTGTTAATCTGAGAATTACATTGAATACATCAAATATAATTAACCTCATTGCATGATGGACCCTTCAAGAATTTTCTTCATCTCTTCAACTGAAATCATCATCTCATTGGAGCCATTGGGACCATGTGCAATYAAAAACCACTCTCCCCTCCTGTCACTTGTACCATGATCCAGAATGGTACATTCTTTCACCTCTCCAGTAACACTGTGGTACCTAATGGTCTGCCCCAGGAGATGCTTACCAAACTCCAGAGATTGAGGGGGAGGAATATGAAGGTGGTGTTGGGTGTTRAAGAATGGAGGGGCACCTGGTTGGAAGGTACCAAGTTTGTCATTCCTGTAGAAAAAATGGATTGGGAATGACCTGGCAAGAGAAATCATGATGACATACAGTAACTCTCTAACAGCTCCAGTGATTTTTGTGCGATCTTCACTGCTCAAGTAGAGCATATCCTTCTCAAGGATATTCTGGGAAGCTGCCATGGCAGCAAATGTAATACATATGTGCCTAAATCAGACCTGTCAGAAATGTAAAGGCTTTAAGAGAAACCAATACACACTCTCCAGGTGTAGTAGGCTGGATGCCACAAATTTCATCGCAGAAAGCGAGGAAAGCTGCATGGTTCTCTGGATCACTCATAGGGGGGGAACATAGCTGGCGCTCCACCCAAGCCTTGGATTCTTCATCATAGTAACTCCTCAGATCAGGCAAGTGGCGGACTGCATAGATATGAGATTGYGCAAGCAAGAGGTAATGACCCAGTTTCTCAGCCAAGGTGTCCATGAAGATGGGATGTGAGTTATGCACGACGCGCGTCTAAGTCACTTAGACCCCCATCTGCGTGACAGTACAATTGTCACCATACTGTCACACAGATGGTGGATTGGTGGCGTATTGTCCACAGAAGTACAGACCACCCCTATGCGCCCAGACTGCTCACCGCAGCACCGCTCAAGTATTACGATTGCTCAGTGTAGACCATAGACCATAATTTCCAGAGACAAAAGTGCCCAACTGGCCCAGTGCACCTGCGACGCATGGCAAGGAAATATCATCTGCAGACGCTTTCGCACTGCGACAGCCGCTCTCTATACACAACATATCCCGTCTTTCACAGACAGTCTTTTACTTAGCTAGTTTTGTTCCTACAGTGATACAACAAATATTATAGTATTATTAATAATAATTTAATTTTGTTGTATTACGATGAATCCAAGGTTGCTGCTGCATTAAGTGTCGTAGGCGGTACCAGCTCCGTCTTGAGATAGCTGAAGGTTTTTCAGGGGGTTTTTTGTAATAGCTTCTTTGTGTGTTCTATAGATGGAGTCATCGTTACAGTCACTTCCTATCCCCCAACTCAGACTGAGGGAGAGGGAGAAAAATACATGGAGTACCCATAAGCTCGTGCTTGTAGYCGTGCTCGTCTTACAGGTAGTAAGACTGAGAAGTGCAATTATCATAGCCGGGTAAGTCTGCTCGACTTGGCTCGATGTAACATTATCTATTCAGCTGAGCTATTTACTGCACTCGTTTATCCCCGTTTTACTCTAATCGAGTAGAAGTAGAAGCCCCAATAGCAGCCTGAAAGCGAAGTCCAGCCAAACCAAGGCTATGGACTCGAAAATGACAAACCCATCGTCGTCGTAGGAGCCTGCGAGTGACATTGACGTGAACATACACTGATGGAGAATAGGTGGGTGACTCATGAGCTATTATATTAGTTCACAATAGGCGAACCGACGCAACTGATGTCATTCACAACTTGAAGTAAAACCACCGAAAAGATGTGACTTAGTCTCCCTCAAGACACTAAGATCACGCAATGACGTTTTTTCCACTTCTGCGAAGTTGGATGGAARTGGAGGGGCGTTTCTGGAGCTATCGCGACATCGCGRGCTACGCCAACACACGATTTCCTGTGGGTTCATACAGCCTTTATCAACGCGCAGGCTGATTGGATGCTAATATCCGTGGGAACTCAGCACTGCGTATCATTCAAACCGAGAGGAACGGTGCTCTGTAATGCGCTAGCTTTGAAAGTTTTAGGCTATAGCTATGATCTGTGGGCGAAGAGGAAACCCAACTTGTGGACTGTCGCATTGCCAGCTTGTTCCGAACCCGATTATTCTTGCGGTTGAAATAACCCGTTATCGGCTACTAGTCATTGTGGGCGCTCAGACAAGAAACGGCACGATACGGTCGAGTCATGGATTGCCAGCTATTTCGGAGATTGGGGTGAATTAGTGATCGAGACTAGCGTCGATATCCCTGACGAAACAAGRGTATCGATATCTCTTGTAACACTGGATAACAGACTCAGAATGGAATCTGGCTATAACGCTATGGCTTCCTTCAACAGCGTTAGTGCCTCGTGTTCCGGCATTTTAGAGACCATTTTGCAAGGCACCACGGATTTTCATTGCCGAAATGCGAAATCGAAGCCAGGTTCTGTTAGTCGCTGTCAAGGGACTGGGCTGGAAGGTTCAAGCCTGCAACATACCCRTGCCATCAAAGTCCGGTTGCAGAGTCATTGTGTTTTTTGGAAATAGGAAGAATGGTTTCTTTGGGTTATGTATTTTAGTACAATCGGGGAAGACGAGCTTGACTCGGGATTGGTTCAGATACACCGTAGTCAATACCGCGACGAACCTGCAGCGCAAATTGAAGTAACTCGCACCCGGGGTCTCACGTGCTTCGGTGGCCTCCACTATTGTTCCTCGCTCACGGTTCTTCGAACTTCCCATTCTCTGATGGAGTCATGCGACGGCCATGAGAGTTCCTCTTTCATCATTCCTCCTACAACACTGACTTGACACTATGGGCAACGAGACGAGCTCCACCAGGATCTAGTACCGACAGGTACAATTACTGTAAGCTATCTTAGAGGGCTATGTTTGTATGCACAACGAGACGATTTGACCACTAATCGACAGGCAGGGATCGGTGCTTGCCCGCAGCGACGGTCGGGTGATGATTCCCTTACGTGAGTAGTCTTCTCGGCGCTGTATCACAGGCTTACGAAGTTCAAGTTCTGCTTCGCTCACAGAATGAACCTCACCCCACAGCGTGGTCCCGTCTATCTCGGCAACAAATTCCTGGTTTCATCCAAGGTGYATGCCTTTGCTGGGGTTCGCGAATAGCTGAAATCAACGGCGCCAAAATATATTGTGCGTGAAATGAAGCTGATCGATGCGTCCAACTGTCGAGCAACCAGTGTACTTCACACCCACGGTTGATCGGACCCATACAACATCAAGAAGATCTTACACATGATACATGATGCCACACGCCAACGACGACTGTTGCGCACTTCAGCGATGGTTAAAAGCACCTCGGGAGGACCAGGAAGACTCAATCCCTAGCGTTTCAGACCAACCAATTCCCGTAGCCCCCCTCCTCATCCCCTTCCTGATCACCGCCAGCCTAGTTTTGCACCCGCCGCTGCCCAGAGCAACAAGGGTCTGACGGTGCACACTCAATAGGGTTAGGTCCTTCAACTACCGGATTATTGGTGCTCTCTGGGGCCGGAGCGGCACCTGTGCTGTCATCGGATAACTGCCTGAACTTAAATGTCTGGGCTCCGAATATTGGGAGAAAGCAGGCCACCGCCGTCCCTCTGTGGATCTACGGAGGATCATTCCAGTTTGGCACTGTGAGCGGCGATGTTTCTAATCATTGGTCGCAAGATCATCTGATACTGTAAGCAGACTAATTTTTCGGCCTATGATGGAACGAACTTTGTCCGCGATCATGATGATATCACCGTCGTCACCATCAACTACCGTATCAACATCTTTGGACAGCCCAATGCCCCTCAAATTGTCTCATCCTCTCAGACTCAGAACTTTGGTTTGGTTGAAGTASAGGCCGCGATTCGCTGGGTCCATTCAAACATCGCTGCCTTTGGTGAGGACCCAGAGAGAATCACCATCTTTGGGTCAAGTGCGGGAAGTGTAGCGGTTGATACTTATGCGTATTCATATCCCTCCGATACGATTGTCAAAGGKAAAAACTGGGTTAGTGATACTTTATATGGAATGTTAACTGAGTGTCATCCATCGGGCATTATTATGTAATCCAGAACGTGAGTTGAAGCCCTTTCTCTTTCAATCACACGACTAATCACCTAGCCTGATAGATTGGACCTAGTGGCCTCGATATCGATTGCTAGAATTGGTGTAGACGATCCAGCAAATGATGCTTGGAATCAGGTTGCCGACGCCGTTGGCTGTGGTACAGGTTTGATATTCCTCCTGTTAATTCAGCACCCCTATTAACTATGTCTATCATAGCCGCGATAYCCGCACAGTTAGCATGCATGCAGGTGGTCGATCCACACTGGATGGTCTGTTGGAACATAACACTATCATGCATTAGACACTGATCTAGCCATAGATATCACGCTCTTTTCCAACAATCGCCGGCGTGCCAGAGGTAGTGACTTCTTGCCTGTACCTATCCTCGGAGGCAGCACGACCTAGGAAGCGGACATTTTCGTTGTTGGGAGGAGTTGCTCACCGTCGGAGCCGCCGTTCCTGGTCTGACTGGTAAAGTTGCTGATATTGTCACTAAGGTGAGCCCTCTGTACTCGACGTCCAACCTCACCTATTGACTAATTGTTCTTTAGTTGGCTTCCACCTGCCCCGCCAGCACAGCAGCGTCGGAGTGTGTACGGGCAGGTCTCCCAACGTGGCGATACCAATATTAAGGTCAACAACTTCTTTATGTTTTCTGCGTTGCACTTAGGCCGATTTATGGCTGATTTTAAAGCCGTTTTCTCCGATATCTCCCAGTGCTCCGAGCTGAGCCTATCATGCTTCCAAAATCAAATCATCTTTGGAACTCATAATGCTAGTGTRACGAGATTTAGGTCGCGCAATGTAGAGAGGAAGGYCGATATATGTATAAAGAATCACTAGGATCCAGATAGGAAAATTGGATCCTCGGGAACCCGAAGTGAGGGATTAAATATTAACCAATGACATCGAGCTGTATCGCTCGGACTTCAGTATAGTCCCACTRCTGCTGGACTACCACAGCAGAAATTTTCTCAGTTCTTGTAGACTCATTTTGGACAAACAATAAGGAAGGTGATACCTCTTGGTATAAGTACAAGCTACCAGCAATTGTCTACCATGGATGATATCCCTTCGCTGTACAGTAATAAAGAACCACAGAATGCGGTATCTATGGGACTATATGCCCCAATTTKGTCCAATCTGAGCATTATCTGTAGGATGGGTACCTCGTGGTAAAGGGTTTGGAGCATTGGGGAGAGGGTTCGGGGCCATGTGTGGTGGGAACAAACCAATGGGAACGGGGCCAAGGGCAAATGGGCTCGCTACACCTCCTAGCCTAATTGCAGCAGTCATGATCATAACCGGTGTGTTGATGTGGAACATTTCGATCTCCCTCRCAACAGAGGCAAAGATCCCAAGGGGCTGGATCGTCCTGAGATCCAATATCGCGGACCAGACAACAACGGGATGGACAAATGGGGCTTGGTACACTGAACCCTGAGTGTGGGTAAGTCCCCAATCYAGGAGGCGGTGCTTGATCGCATGGTAAACCGTGCCTAAAACACACAGTTTGTTTTAAGTGGGGAAATTTGAGCAAGCAGAACACTTACCCCGATGTGCTGCCCATCCATTGGGCAGATCGCTTTCGATAGCTGYAGTGAGCAGGTCGAAGCATAGCCCAAAGGTTCCCCAAGGGTGAAAATATATTTCAAATGGAGGAGCTGTTGTGAATAGTCATAGAAGATCAACTAACATATCCTGGCTTGTGCCACTGTTAGCCACTCACGATAAAATACAGCCATTCTTATGTGATGCCTGGGTGAAGTTCAAGCCCTGATGGCGAGGGGCGTTGTTGACTGGAGCACTAGGGTTAGGGTTTTCGCAGCTTACCTTTCTTATGGGCACTCTTGCCATGCTTACCTCGTCGTTGTCATTGTACAAATTATCCACACCATCCTAAATCCTCTGCTGGTGATCTCTGGGCTGGCCAAGACATAGGGCAAGATGGGAACTTGCATTGTGTCAAAGGTGACCACCGTTTCTTACACCCGGTTTGACCAGGATACTGATTATTCGGCATGCACGCTGTGCTATCCAAGGCAATATCTACTATCTGGGGCAGAATGCACCTGCTCAAATGATAGCTATCACTCTCCTCTGGGCAGCGTTAGCAACGTGCACGCTTACGCTACCGCAGGCATACTGTAAAATCCGAAAATCCCGGCTTCATGGCAAAGGCAGTCACTGAGATGTTATCCGAGGCACTCTCAGCGCTTGCGATGGAGTATCCTCCGGCTATTGGGATGGGTGAGAGAAAAGTGGGTTCTTTGGGTCACACAGGTATTGGGCGACTCGGAGGAGCAAGAAAGAGGTTGGCACGGCTTGTGACATTGACTGAAAATCATATGTCAGGAAATAGTCCTGCTAACTGCCTAAAGCTCCGGCCTAAAGATGCAGAAGGGCAATTGTGTTTGTGGTGTAAACAACGGGATAAGAGGATGGATAAGGGAGGAGATACTACAAATTCACAAACTCTGGGTAAACTACAGTCTGCATTGGTGATTAAACATACTCACTCCCAATCAGCACTTGGATTCGTGTAGCTGTTTATTGCGCTGTCCCTTATGTGCCTTGGCCATGTGAACACCAACGTCCCTGAACCAGGATCCTTTGCGTGACCATTGAATTAGGCACTTTACCGAGTCGTGGCTCAACGGTTATCACTCCCCGTTCTTGGGTACACACTTTGAAAGGAAGGTCCCACGGCTGTTTCGCAAATACCTTCAACAATCCCCCCAACTTAGTAAACCACACAATCGATATTCACCGTCAATTGCCATGCGCAAGGCAAAGTTCGCCCTGTGGATATGCCTTTTTCGCTCGTTCATCATCCTTTCCCTTTCCCTCGTAAACCTCGGAATCGCGTCAATATTTATCRCCCCCATAACCACTTTTATGAGCGTGGTCCACATTTGGACGCACTTGATTATTATTTTCATACGTGAAAAACGCACCAAAGTCATTCCAGCCAACCACCGTCGGAGTCAAGTAGAGCATCCCCCTCGCCTGGATACTTTATCCCCTACATCCACCCTACCCAGCATGATTTTCACGGGTGTCCTGGCGATGCTCTTTACTGCTGCGTTCATCCTTTGTGTGCGTACGCTTACGGGGCCCCCRGTGGACAGCGAGCTCCTCCAGTTTGCGTTAGTTGTGGCGGTCTTCGAGGCAATATTTGAAGCACTCTGTGCGTGCGCGATGGTGTGGTTGATTGTTCTTGGGGTGAGAGAGAGGCGGTTGGTTGCTAGAAATATGGAGATGGTTCCTCGCCAAAAGGATAATGGCGTGCGGTTTCAGGACTTGCCTCCAAACTACACCCGGTATTAAGGCCAAGGTATTGTCCTTTGTTAGCTCTCCGAGAATTAGCGTCACTCCCCATACATTTAGGGCTAGGGGCTCAGTTGGAATGTTATTTTTTTTGGTGCAAACGTCTGAGCTCGCACGATGAGCTGGTTGGCATCAGGCGGGACAGCAAATGGGATGGTTACTGGGTCAACCAAATCGAACAGTTCCCCCTGGTTTTCCTCTTGTTTGTCACCTCGAGCCACGTAATTCCAGCGGGATGTCGTCACAGTCCATTGAGTTAACACGAAGTCGATGGGGAAATATCAGTCTGATCCTCTATGATACCTAGCCGTCGTGGGGATGGCGTTGTAATTCCAATATCTCCGGTAACAACTTCCAAGAGCACAGGTCGCTATTCAGCTGACCTATGAGAGCCCCACTCTCATTGGCTCACAACCACATCTCGTCGGTATGCAGCGGCTATCGTTCACCGTTTTCAAACCTCAAGCGAGGTGCCCCCGAACATACATAAATCACAAACTTCTTCCTGGGGTCAGGTACATACAAGCATTTCAAGCTTCTGGCCCTCATACAAAGTTGTCGACATCACCAATGGATCAGATACTAATCACCACACGGAATGCGAGGATTGCACTATGGACAGGTCTCGGTCTGTCTTCCATAGTTCTTGCCTTTTCCCTTGTAAATTTCGGGTTTGCTTCATTGCTCATTGGACTCGTCGCTTSATGCGTGACCATTATTCACACCTCTACGCACCTTATCATCATCCGCATACGCGAGAAGCGCTTATCCCGAACGACCCACACTCAAGCGAGGCAAACCCCTGATGCAAACATTGTCTTCCCTCCAACGTCCACCTTGCCCAGCATCATTTTTACTGGCATCCTTGCGCTAGCTTTTATAGCTGCGTTTGTCATCTCTATAATGACTTTAGTCATAGGGTTTTTTGAGTTTCCTGTGGCTGTGGTGGTGCCGTTTGAGGCGACATTTGAGCTACTCTGTGCGGGAGAGTTGATGTGGCTTATCATCGTTGGAGCCAGGGAGAGGAAAGGGTATTTGGAGGTTAAGAGAGGGGTTAGGCTGGAGGATGTCCCTTCAACTTGAGGTTTTAGAGGTGGTGGTATAAAGGCCTGACTCATTTCCTATATACGTCGTATAAGCTGAGTTGATGCGCTCCTCGAGGGGTGTATACTATATACCGACAACCATCGCTATGGTTTAAAAATATTACTCAGGGCCAGGGCTGTGGCCCTTCATCAAGGGGTTGGGACCATAGACCCGAATATAACGGCGGTACTGTCTTAACCACAGTTTGGAACTTCACTGCAGCAACCATCTATTTAAAGTAGTGGTGTTGCGCGAGCGCTGGATCAACCTCCATAAAAAAGAATGCCGTTGCCAATGCTACTCGGGCTATACGCYGTGCCAACAGATACGCCTGCGCACCCAATTTTACAGTCATGATCGAGACGATATATACCCAGCAGCTCCAAGCGGCACCTGGTACAAATGGACTCGATACCCATAATCACTCTCAGAGTCAAAACACTCCTCTGGCTGATTCTCATTCTGACTATCGCCGACCTTTCACTCTCGCTCATCAATTTCGGGCTCACATCGTTCTTCTTGGGAATCGCGGCCACAGGCGCCACCCTCATCCACATCATCGCCCACCTTGTCATCGTCTTCCTACACGAGAACGGGTACTGCGATGCTCGCAGAGACATCCTACCCCCAACGTCAAAAATGTACAGCATTGTCATGGACGCACTACTCGCGATAATGTTTATTGCAGCGTTTACCGTCACGATATTGGTGAAGGTGATGCATTATTTTGGGTCTCTGGAGACGGGGCCGGTTGTGTATGCGGATGCAGCGATGGAGGCGGTGTGTGCGATGGCGCTGGTTGTGCTCGCGGTTGTTGCATCGTTGGACCGGCGGCGGGTCCTCGGGATGATGCGGAGAATTTGACTCGGGGAGAAGAAATCTGACAACGGGACATWTGATTAGAGGACTTTGTGCAACCAATTGTAATGTACCAAATAGCAGGCTCAAGTGATAAGATAAGATAAAGTGATCGAGTCAGATTCTGTCCATGGTATAAAAAAAAAAAAGGAGCCTAAATTGGTGATTCTAGTCCAATTTCATCTCCTCCCTGTGTTCGCTGGCACACACTTGAACCCCCAACCCCCCCAACAAATGTCGACCGTATACATCGACGAAGCCACAGGCTCAGATACCACAGGCAAGGGCACGCAAGCCGAGCCCTACCAATCTCTCGGACAAGCCCTTTTCGCCAACGCAGCCAACGGCGATGGTGTCAAATACCTTATCAGGAAGGATACCACCACCGAATACGACGAGCCAACGCAGTCTGCGCTGAAGAAGGCGAAGAAGACTGCTGATGGGCTCGAGAAGAAGCGGAAGAAGGCTGAGGACATCGCAGAGAAGGAGGCCAAGGAGAAGGCAGAGATGAAGGAGAAGAGGGATAAGCTATTAGAGGAAAGCAAAAAGATTGTATTGGAGGAGGATAAGAATCTGCCCAAGGCTTCCAGAGTTAGTGGATTGTTTACCAAGGACGTGACTCCACTGATAATTTGGATCATTGCAGGCCAAGATCTCTAAACTAGCCGGCCTTCGAGGCCAGCGAGTGCGGGTATTTGGATGGGTGCACCGTCTACGYGATCAGAAGGGAATCATCTTTATCGTTCTTCGGGATGGCACAGGCTATCTCCAATCYGTTCTCTCTGGCCGTCTCGTATGTCGCAAATGTCGCTCCCTTCACACTATCTAAGCGCTGATCGGAGAGAAACACAGGCCCAAACATACGAGGCGTTGACCCTGACGCTTGAATCAACCGTCGAGCTCGTTGGAACACTCCAACCTGTGCCCGAAGGCAAGACCGCACCGGGGGGACACGAACTAACCGTCGACTACTGGAGAGTGATCGGTGCCGCTCCAGGCGCCGAAGACGCGTTTACCAACCGTTTGAACGAGGTATACATCTAACGCGATCCTAGACCATCTACAACCGCTAAACCCTACATTTTGCGCAGAAATCCGATCCCTCAATCCAAGCCGACCTCCGTCACCTCGTTCTAAGGGGTGAAAACGCGTCGAGTGTCCTCCGTCTGCGCTCTTTCGTGCTCGCCGCCTTTCGTCARACCCTCGTATCACACGATTGCCTCGAAGTCACTACCCCCTGCCTCGTGCAGACCCAAGTTGAGGGTGGTGCAACACTGTTTCAGTTTGATTACTATGGGCAACCGGCATATCTTACCCAAAGTTCGCAACTGTATTTGGAGACATGCTTGGCGAGCTTGGGTGACGTGTTCTGCGTGCAAGAGAGTTTCCGCGCTGAGAACAGGTGCGTATAAGCACAAACTCGAGTTGAGGACTAAATATTGAAAGTTTGATCTAGCCATACAAGACGCCATTTAAGCGAGTATACCCACCTCGAGGGTGAACTCGCATTCATCACCTTTGAAGATCTCATGACTCACATTGAAGCCGTCGTAAGTCTGCTCGTTCCTTTTCTTTCTTGTAGTGATTCACCAAAAACCAAATTCCCAAGATTTGCGAAACCGTCGACGTGCTTCTCGCCAACCCCATATCCGCCGCCCTGATCAAATCCCTCAACCCATCTTTCCAACCCCCCGCCCGGCCATTCGTCAGGCAAARCTACACCGACGCCATCAACTGGCTCAACGAGCACGGAATCAAACGCCCCGAAGAAGACGCCCAAGGCAACCCCATCAAAGACGAGTCCGGGCAACYCAAGATGGTCGAGCATAAAGTCGGAGACGACATTGCCGAGGCAGCGGAAAGGCAGATGACTGATATCATTGGCAAGCCGGTGTTCCTGTATGGGTTCCCGGCGGAGTTGAAGGCGTTTTATATGCAGAGGATGCCGARGAAGGAGGGGGATACGATGGTGTTTACGGAGAGTTGTGATTTGTTGATGCCGAATGTGGGTGAGATTGTGGGTGGGTCGATGAGGATTTCGGATGAGGAGGAGTTGATTGCGGCGTATAAGAAGGAGGGGATTGATCCTGCTCCGTATTATTGGTATACTGATCAGCGCAAGTATGGCACTGTCGAGCATGGTGGATATGGATTGGGCGTTGAGGTGTGTGTGTTTTTTGATTTTCGGCAATATTCAATGTTGACCGGCTGTTGGTCCATCTTAGCGGTTCCTTGCCTGGCTTGCTAACCGGTACACTGTTCGTGATTGTTCCTTATACCCAAGGTCAGAATAATAATTTTTTGCATCCGCGCGACCACTCGGAACTAATTGTTGAGAAAATTGTAGGTGGCCCGGCCGTGCTACTCCTTGAAGGGGAGGTATCTGTTTTGGAATCTAAAGTACCCGCTTCACTATCAATAGAATGTTCGCGTGACGAGTTTTTAAATAGCAGTTATTGGCGATATGCTAAGGATAGATGAAACACTCGAGTGCTCGGTGTTGCCGGTTAAGATGACCTGAAAAGTCGCCGCTCTACGATCACCAAACCTATAACGGTATATTAGGTTGCCAAAAACACCCTTCCTCCCCCAATACCATGGGCAATTTATAGATCATCTGCACCCATATGTTTCCTCTGCGACTCTCTTCCAATTTTCCTTATCAACGGCAAATTCCYGTGCATATTCGACCTCGAGGTGGTGCAAGCGTTTGCCGACGATGACGAGACTATGCAAGGGCTCGCCRAATATTTCTGGGGGTTGAGTGGCGAGTTCTGCAAGTGTGCCTGCGACGATGCGTTGAGCATCTTCATCACCCCCGACGCGGGAAAGTGCGATGGCGAGCGTGGTTTCTGGGGAGAGAGTCCCGGACTGCCGAGATTCTTCGGTTTGGAGGAGTTGAGAGACAGCGAGAGGGATGGACATGTATCGTGGTGGTTCAAAGATTTTTCGTCCCCTTTTGTTGTGGTTGTAAATTTACAGGGTTTGGAGAAAGGATACAAGCCTACCGTGCTAGGTTTTCTTCGCTCTGTTCTTTGACTTTGATGTCAAGCAAGACGAGAGTGTGCATGCCCAGATCAGCATTCTCTTTGATGCGGTCGTAGAAGCTGTCCGGTTTCCAGGATTCGGTGAAAAAGACGAGGGAGACGGTTTGGCCGAAATTGTAGAGCTGGAGACCGCATGCGCCGACGGCATTCATGATAGAAGCATTATGGATGACTCGAACAGGGATGCCGAGTGCGCGAGCACGCAGGATGATATCCGTGTGTGTTGTTGCACTGAAGGGGTTAAATTTCCAAGTCCGAGGGCAGAAAGAGAGGAGTTCATTGTGGTGAGAAAAAATCAAGATGCATGTGCGGCAGAAGGTGGGCCCGTGTGATGGTAGATGACATGGGAGAGAAGAATCCATGGAGACAAAATGTCGTGATGCATATCAGTATTTTGCATGAAAGCGCGCAATGGGCTCACCCAAAGGGGTCGCCGACGACGAGGAGCGAGACGTGCTCGGTGTCGGCGTTGCGGAGGATGTCGTCGCTCTGGGTCTCGACCATGTCGCGATCTGCGAGGATGATGGGTTTTTCGTAGAATGCTTCCTGGGGTGCGTGCAAGTGTGAAGCGAGGGGGTTCGCTGGGAACACAGAGCACGGGTGTGACGGACCAGCCGCTCCTTCTGGATCATGAGGATGCTTGTGTACGCCTCGAGGTACACTCTGGTTGAAGCCTTGATGGCCTGGGGGGGTGGTGGGTGAGCTAGTGCTGCTGGAATTGTTACGAGAGCTACCTCGAGGCCGCGCAGGGTGACGTCCTTTTCGTCAGAGAGGCCGAGACCGACGAGGAAGAACATGGGGGGGATAACGAGAGAGATAATCGGATCAGGCTGTCGGTCTGCTCGGAACTGATCGCATTTCGCTTCTTGGCCTCCTCCCTCAAAAGCCAATGTGAGTCTCTCGCCTCTCTCCCCCTACCCCCATGCGACGCTACTCAAACCGGCCCTCTCCCACCTTCTACAGGACGCCCCTCGTCACCGACGACCTCCCCCTCGACATCCTCCCCCTCATCGTCGATGGCCTCAGCTCCAGGCAGGACTACCTCGCCTGCACCCTCGTCAACAAGACCTTTAACAGGATCTCCACCCCGCTCCTCTACCGCGAGCTCAACTCGAGAGCAATTCCCCAGGTGATTTTCTCTTTCTCTTCCCGATGGTCCGCCCCTCGTGCCCTTTGTTGCTCGGGCATGCCGGTCAATAAGGTTTAGCCTTGGCCATCACGAGACAACCCTTAGGGTTTGCCCTGACCATGAAGGAACACAACATCGTCCCCGAGTTGTCCGCCCAGGGAGAGTTGCTATTACGGAAGCTGATACCCATCCTACAATTAAACAGTCTCCATTGCATCATCCYGCATCGACCCTCTTGAAGCGTCCCGAGCTGGCTAAATATGTCCGCCATATTACCGAAACAGGTCACCCATCATCCTCCCCCTGCAATCTGTTTTCCGCCYGACGCTGACTGTCGTTTTAGGTTCTGTCCACAGAAGTCTTCGTGCGCGATTTCCAGCCATGCTAGACAACGTACTCAGCGCCTTCGCCCTCTGCACAAAATTGTCCTCCTTTGCTTGGGTCGACCACTCGCCCACCACCGCTGACACCCTTCTAGCTTTCATCCAACTCATCCGCAACAAAAAACTCCCCCTTCGCGAACTCACCATCCGCACCCACAGCGACCTCGGTCCGGAAATTTGGAATCAACTCAACACGCTGAGCGGTCTCTGCAGCATCAGCCTTTGGTGTATGGAAGGCCCTCCAAGAGTCCTGCAAGGATGGAGTGAACCTCTCGGAACAACCCTCACTCATCTGGAGCTAGGAGTCAGTGTATTTCCTTGTCCTCCCTCTGAATGTACGTCCTAAGCACACATACACACACCGCACCTGCCCTCCACTTGTATCGCTTTTCTCCCTTGTCTCTATCTTCTCTTGGATGTTTTGTTTACGCACTAGCGCTGCGCCGGCGTCCCACCGACCATCCTCGTAACAGTTCTCTCGCACCTCCCTTTACTCACGAGCCTTCGCCTCAAAGGCGCGCCAGCAACCTCAATACCCAGCATCCTCACCTGCCTCCCCAACCTCAAAATCCTCGACACCGAATATCTTCCCTCGTTCCGCAAAGCGGGAGCCCCACCCGCATTCCAGATGCCCACCCTCTCCATACTCACCGTACGCACCAACACCGTCGATAACCTCGGTCCAGGTAAATTGTGGTCCTGGATTAAAGATATCCTGCCTAATGGTGGACTTGAAAAGTTCAAGCTGCATGCGTACGGCGGGAGTAGTGGGACGTTGGTGCCGAGGATGTTTTTGTTAGATCTGGCGAGGGTGCATGGGGAGTCGTTGAGGGAGTTTGATATTGGGGATGTTGAGCTCACGATGAGTGATGTGAGATGTTTGGTGACTTATTTTTCGAGGTTGGAGATCTTGGTTTGTGCGGTTGCGGTTCCGGATGTGGTAGGTGGTAATCCCTATATTTCTACTATGACAAGGTCCAACTTTTTTTTTTAATACAGACAGCGATCCATTTGATGGTCTCGGGTGCACGAAACTTGCATACGCTCAAGTTTGGTGTGCATTGGATACCATATGATACCCATCCGGGTAGCTTGGCTCAACTCGATGACGATGATGTGAATATCCCACTCACCGTTTCTCCTTTCCGAAGGGGAACCAAGTTCACTCTTCAGGAAGCTATCGACATGATGCGGACGCCGGAGAATCCGAGATTGCGGGTTATTGAGATCGGGAGGAAGCAGTTTATGGTGAGTTGCTGTGCTTCCTTTTTTTTTCTGCTAAAGCACATCTTATACGTGTGTTAAAAGGGGAAATGGGTGCTTGTTGAAGGAGAGGATGGGAAAGGTATGCCCAAGTTTGAGGTGTTTGCGGATATGGCGGAGGATAAGTGGAATACGTGARTCTTGACGAGGATGCTGCCCGCTGTTTTTAGTATCGTCATATATCCATGTTTTTTTGTTCAGAATGTGTGTACTTGGTAGTGGATAAAATGTAGTATATTTTGAAGTCGCAATATCCCTAAGTACCCACCGAGGTTATCACTTATGGGCTCCAAGGATTCCATATTATTATCGAATAGGTAACATGAATRGAAAAGGCCATCATTGAGGAATACGATGCCATCCTCGCGGGAGTAAAGGCCGATTAAAAGAATAGAAACGACGAGGTGACCCATGAGCCGGGGATCGCNNNNGAAACGGTGTAAACCAATACCAGGGGTATTGATCGTGCAAGTGCGGGTGTAGCTAAGAATAGACATAACTAAATATAGAGAGTGTCCATAGTCATACGACTAAATATAGTAATACATATGAAATAGAATGTGAACATGATAATAATAGAAACCATTGATGATAAGTCCGTATATGGATGTGTGGGCAATTGTAAGATGATGTAATCTTACTTACCAGTGTCTAGTGACACTGTGTTGCCAGTCTTGTGGACGGATGTCCCACAAGTTCATAACAAATACGATGCCATCCTCGCGGGAGTAAAGGCCAATTAAAAGAATAGAAACGACGAGGTGACCCATGAGCCGGGGATCGCTGACGGTAGGTGGTTGGTTGAAATTAACTTAAAATAGGATGTGGGACTTCAGTACTCGAGGGTGTCGCGGCTCTACATACATATGAGCAACCAATCACAGCGAAGGAGGCGYTTATTTTCAGGATTTCCATTTTAATCTACTCTATCATATATTCAAACAGTCGTCTGCCCATCAGCTTGGGATAGTCCCACCAGAAGTTATCCCCATGAGCTGGCGGAATCCGGATATCTCCACCTCAGAATATTGCTTTCCGTCCCTTAGAACCCAGCACCGCCAGCGCTTCCAATAGCCGTAGCACACAATGCAACTCCTTGAACCATAGCCCAAAAAGAAATAGCGCACCTCCCCTGGTTTTCCTGGAATAACAAACTGCGGATACTTGAGTCACAAATGACCAAATTACAACGGAAGAGAAGCCGGCCAACCCACCCGAGGAAATTTACTAGGAAATTGAGCAGGGGCCAGCAGCGCATTGGGACCTGATAAATACGATAGGTAGCCCAGAAGCCGTGCATCCTCTGRGTTGCCAACTTTTACCCTGACAAAGTTGTTGCCGAAATCCTCTCTGCAACCCTTTGTGTAACAGCAAATGGTTTCGAGACGGACGYTAATCAGTTAGAATAATTCTACATGAACAAGACGCACCRGCTGATATAATGCATTTCCAAGGCTTCCAACCAAATCCAGTGGCGTAATTGTAAAAAAGTTGGTGAAGTGACATTGATGAATTTGAGAGAAAAGAGTCGGATTCCCTCCATGACTGGCAAGCTTACAAGCACTTTGCAAACAGTGTATGGCCGTCGTGGCTATCTGGCTGTGTATATCTCCTACTTGAGATGGAGACGCCCACAGAAAATGCGTAGYGTAAGAATTGGATCTCGCCCGGTCGCTAAGGCCTATTTAGGTARGGCTTTCAATTTGATAATTTGTACCACAAATACGCGCTGAACAGGACCATTCACCTTCATTGTGTGGGCAGGCTGCGCCCCACTGTAGAGAGTAGGCAGCGAGTTCATCATTCATCGCTTGACTATCGATGAAATATTTTCCAGAGCGGGTCGAGTCTTGAAGGTAATCCATGAAGGAGGCGTGGTGAAAGCGCAGCACTGCCAGAGCTGCCATGTGGGGTGGAGGAACTTCCATGACAGCATGCAGTTTCCGTAGGGCGRCATAGAATGTTCCTTGGTCAAGGCGTAGAAAATTGCAAACGACTTGTGCAGAAACGTGGGAGAAGCTGTGTCCATCGAATTGAAGTACAATGCAGAATCCGAGGATCAATAGTGTRGTAGGTAGGATGTGCTTTGAGACATTGGAAAGAATATACKTATACAAGAGATCAAGGGCTTCCCATGGGCTCTTCGAACCCAGGTTTTGGGACTTGTCAATGAAAGCCAGCAGGAGTCGCAACTGGTGGCATGGATCGGCGTATTCAGGATCGGTAATATACTTGAGCGCAGTAGCAGCAAATATGAAAAGCCCAGATGCTGCATTAGAAATCCTGGTAAAATCAACCTCAGATGGCCAACATTGTCCTGCCTGGGCTCCAACGACATCCGGGTACTGGTTACAGATTTCCGCAAAGCTGTCCCGCAAATATCGGTCAACGTCGTTCCGTGAGTCATTATCCAGAACGAGCTGCTCCCTGCAACAGTTGATACTTGAATCGATAGTAGAGAATGTGTTGACGATGTGGGGCTCTGGTCTGCTGCAGATGAGCCATAGGAGGGGTAACCCGTTCTCGGGATGCGCAGCTTCGCAGACAAGTTTAATCATTTCGCGCTGGGGATCCTCACCCTCGCACTCATCAAGACCGTCCAAGACGATGAGGAGCGCCTGTCGAGAATTTATGGCGAGGCTCGAGAGTGGTTCAACAATGAGTTTCTTGAATTGTACCCGGAGAACAGCATCCAGGACTCGACTATTCTCGGCAAGCTGCCGGGTGAGCAGTGACTTATAGTCAGACCATTGTTCTGCTAGCTGGTATGCTATCGTTGGGATGACGCAAAGGGGRTTATTTCGTTCGTTTGTTCTGGAAAAGAAGAACGYTGCGCCAAGGCGACCTTGCTCTCCCGCACGCTCAGCGAAGCTTTGAGCAACTGCTGACTTTCCGGTGCCGGCAGGGCCACGGAGCCATACCATGTCCCATTGGCGTTGYTGATGCGTCAACCACGCGTCAAGCTTGTCACCTAGATGTTTCCGAGTTCCTGGATGACAGCGAGGGGGYGGATGGCGAGCACTTGAGTCTACAGTCGCTGCCAAGGTGGTGTTGGGTCGGAGAATATCGAAGACTAGTTGTTCATGAGTTTATCTAATGTCGATCTACGCGAGTTGGACGTTGGGGACTAACTTGTCTTCAGGTTCTCAGAACCTGTCACATTATAAGTGAGTTGCGGGGAGCTATCGATCATGATCGGTTTGTAAAGGAGGAAATGTCGAGCTTTGTGGAAGATGCCTCGAGCATTTTTGTCATTCTTGTTAYCTATATTGTATGTATGATTGCCACAGGAATTGATGGTAAGCTGATTAGCCACTATARTGTCCGTCATTGGTCTTACCAGCACTTCTCGATTCCCGTCCGCTGACAGGTCGTTGCTCGACGTTCGTTGCCTTGGGGTGGCGTGATTTTATCGGTTTGAAAAGTGAGGACATGGRGGGCGTTAGRAGTTGACAGTGGCCCAAAGCTGTTGGGWTCGTCTGCAGTCACTCTCGTGACGGGTTCATCTTGCCTTATCCTACCTTATCATTGACATACGGTAGGTACGTCRRAGTGKTTGCAGCCGGCTGTGCACACTACCCAGTCTTTTATAATTGCATACTCCACCTTTCTCGTCTTTACCATTGATTAAATACCATCCATAAGCACCTATTCGAGTCTATATCCCGGACTTCCAGTGTTTCGGYTATCCTCTTTGTTCAGTTGGATACTCTGGTAGAAGCCAAAATTATCCGTACACCCACCGTAAGTAAGCTTATGTTCCCCCGACCAACGCATCTATTCCTAAGCGAAATGAGATCTAGCAGCGTTGCGTTGAGGGTACTGCACAGTATTGGGAGGCGAGTGCAGCTGTGCGGTGAGCGTCAAAGGGCTCGGATGATCAGAGTACAGTAAGTCGGCGGATCACACTAGACACTTTGATGGACCCTTGGCTTTACGCCATCATTGATCCACACGGGCAGTGCAAGCGGTGAAAATTCACAGGAAGCGTGTTTGTTGACAATACAAGATCATCAGGTATCCATATACTAGTCATACACTTCRCTGCTAGCACACTCAAAGTTGAACCGGTTATCTTCAGTGTTCTATGTTTGTATATCATCATATCATCTGCCAAATGAACGAGACGCTTATTCCACAGCCACACCACAGCATTTACCTATTCGCCACCACCTGAGTGAGTTCAAAGCTCCCCTCTTGCTTTGATTTCCTGCTCATTGTGCATTCAGTTGCCTTTTCTCACTCGTTACAGGTACYCAATTTTTGCCTTCATAGGTTGTACATCGAATTGATTGGCCTCTCTGGGTCGCGCCAGCACCGTGTAACTTGCAACGCGTCGAAAAGTCATGGGCCATTCCTTCTCTAACCTGAAGCAAATGCCAAAATCCGCTAGAGCGCGGAGATTCGCCACAGCTGGAATCACCTCACATCATGAGTTCGAGCGTGCAGGTGCACTTGGTGCCCTGGAGAAGGCAATTGGGGATTTCCAGCAGGCGGTATTACTCACTCCTGATGGTCATGCCGACAAACCAAGGTATCTCAACAACCTCGGGGCCGCCTTGGAGAGTCGGTTTGAGCACACCGGGTCGCTGAGTGACCTCGACGAGGCCATCAAGAGCCAACAGCAGGGTGTGCGACTCACGCCTGAAGGTCATCCAAACAAGCCGGGACGTCTCAACAACCTCGGGATTTCCTTCCAGAGTCGGTTTGAGTATACAGGCTCGATGAACGACCTTGAGGACGCCATCAAGAATCTTCAGCAGGCCGTGCTACTCACTCCTGACGGTCATGCCGACAAACCGGGACGTCTCAACAACCTTGGGACTTCCTTCGAAAGTCGGTTTAGGCGCACAGGGTCGCTGAGTGACCTCGAGGGCGCCATCAAGAATATCCAGCAAGCTGTATCGCTCACTACTGACGGTCATCCTGATAAACCTGGGCGCCTCGATAACCTCGGGAGTTCATTCCAAAGTCGGTTTGAGCATACAGGGTCCCTAAGTGACCTCGAGGATGCGATCAAGCATCAACAGCAAGCCGTCTCCCTCATTACTGACGGCCATGCCGATAAACCGGGGTGTCTCAACAACCTCGGGAATTCCTTCCAGAGCCGATATAGGCACAGGGGGTCCTTGAGTGACCTCGAGGATGCCATCAAGCATAAACAACAGGCTGTGTCGCTCACTCCTGACGGTCATATCGACAAACCAATGTACCTCAACAACCTCGGAAATTCCTTCCAGAGTCGGTTTGAGCACAGAAGGTCACTGTGCGACCTCGAAAATGCCATAGAGAATCTCCAGCAGGCCGTGTCGCTCACTCCTGACGGTCATCCCAACARGCCGATTTATCTCAACAGCCTTGGAATTTCCTTCGAAAGTCGGTTTGATCACACAGGGTCAATGAGCGATCTCGAGGAGGCCATCAAGAATCAACAGCAGGTCGTGTTGCTCACTCCTAATGGTCATGCCGACGAACCRAGGCGCCTCAACCACCTCGGCATTTTCTTCGAGAGTCGCTTTGGTCATAGCGRRTCGCTGGATGATTTGRGCAAGGCAATTTCAAATTTTCGSCWAGCTGCAACGTCCARCCTCGGTCCAGTATTACCCCGATGYCGTGCATCCTGGTGGTGGGCTCGCCTGGAAGCCAAAAGGGAGTCCCCTTCTACCTTGGTTGCATACCGTCAAACTATCGACCTCCTTTCCCAAGTTGCCTGGATTGGAGACCCCGTTGCTACACGCCATTCGCAACTCACCAATCTTAGTGATATTCCGAGAGAGGCTGCGACATTCGCCCTTGATGCCGGCAACCCAGATCTTGCACTCGAGTGGCTTGAGCAAGGCCGTTCAGTCGTCTGGAATCAGCTACTCCGTCTCCGAACTTCCGTCGACGACCTCCGCCGAGCCCACCCAGACATTTGTGCTGAATTCACACAAGTCTCGCATGAACTCCAAGGTGCAGCCATTCGCGGACACTTCATGAACACCTCCGATATCGTCACGAGTACTCATTCTCCTGAGGAAGAAATTCAACGTCATCATCGCCTTGCAGAACAATGGGATTTACTTGTAGAGAAGATCCGATCGCTTCCAAACTTTCAAGACTTCCTTCTCCCCAAAAAAATCTCTGTTCTCAAAGAAGCAGCTAGCTCCGGTCCAGTGGTTGTCATCAATGTCCATCAGCGCCGTTGTGACGCATTGGTACTCGAACGAGGCAGAGATAAGGTGCTTCATATCCCATTGGATCGGCTTCGCTACGGGGATCTGGGGAAGATGCAGAGGTCACTGAGGCGGCACCTTGCAAATCCTCAGCGGGCTCAGAGGTGGGGCGAATCGGCCGACCGTGCTGGCGGACCCACCCCAATGAGGGGCTTAGACATGGTGCAAGTTCTCAAGAAGATCTATTTAGAGATAGTACATCCTATTCTTCAGGGGTTGGGCATATCAGTAAGGGGACACTTTCTTTCAGAGAATTATCCGCTGACGCTGAATGTAGACACATACATCTAATCCTCCGAATCTCCCACACATTTGGTGGTGTCCAACCGGGCCCCTCACCTTCCTTCCACTCCATGCCGCCTGCCACAGCATCGAGGACAAAAYAGATGGGACATTCAACTACGTCGTCTCGTCGTACATACCCACAGTTAACGCCTTACTCGAGGCCAGAGCGGTGAAACAACAGCCATTCAACCAACTTGTTGGTATTGCCATGACCAAAACGCCTGGTCAAAAATCACTCCCATGTGTTGAAACAGAAATGGCCGCGATAGGAAAACTTTGCTCTAATAACTCCAAGTGGGGGTTCGAAATACTTCGGAATGAGCAGGCGACAGCCAAGCAGGTGCTGGCCTCTATGGCAAACAACGGCTGGATTCACCTCGCATGTCACGGCGTCCAGGATAAGCAAGAGCCCACACGGAGTGGTTTCTCCCTCCATGATCGACGTTTGACCATCACMGATATTATTGGCGAACCATTCGTCCATGCTGACCTCGCATTTCTGTCAGCTTGTCAAACAGCGACTGGAGATGAGAAGGCTTCAGACGAGGCAGTGCATATCACTGGTGCGATGTTGGGGGCAGGATATCGGAACGTGATCGGGACGATGTGGGCGATACCCGATGAGGTGGCTCCGAGGATTGCTACGAAGGTGTATGAGATTCTTCTTTCTGCAGAAGAACCAAATAGCGATCGGGCGGCACAAGCACTGCATGAAGCTGTGAAGGAGGTACGAGATTCAAGCCATGATTTATTTGGGAACTGGGTTCCTTTTGTACATTATGGTGCATGACATCCATACGCTATGCTATCCCTAAGTATGCTGTRTGTACTGTACTGTATATTATACGAAGTATAAATCTACTACCAGCCATATCTCACCACAAGACTGGGTCGCCTCAACACGTCCCTTACACCATACAGCTGATCTTGTCCCTAGCTCAGGACCACAGTACCGAAGTGGTCCAATTCAGTAGGGTAGAATCAAACCCAACTACGGGCCATTGGCGATCACCTGAGGGCTAGTATACACGAGTGGCTTTCCCGGAACCCTGTATTCTCACTCCTGGTGAGGCTTTTCTCGGTACTATTAGCGTTTACACCACGTTGAAACGACTGGCGGGAGCTCAAAGCCTCATCTGTATCCTTTTCTTTCCCTCCGTCTGTGCTTGGAAATACTCTKGTAGGTATATAAGCTTCTGTACTCGCGTAGTTCACGACACGCTCAGTTCGTAACTCCTCTCACTTGCTCCTCGAAAATTAGGATTTCAAGGACCCGAACACGATTCTGCAAATYAGCATTAGATATCAGTCCAGTTGCAGATGGAGTACCCATATATTTTGCGGAATGCACTAACTAGGGATAACAGGTATAAAAAAAAAAAAAACACGGGGGAGCAAGGGGTAACAGTCACCACAGCGACTGCACCAGGAATATCTAGATAACCCCACTCATTGATTCATTGTCGTAGTAGACGGAGTTGGCGGAAGAGCTCGCGTCCGCCAATATAAAACGGATGCCACAGAAGTCGATGGTTCCGGCGCAGTGGATGAAGGCGATGGTGGCCGTTGGGGCGGAGGTGGAGGTATTCTACTCGAGTGTGTATGCGACGGAGATGGCGATCGAGGAGGTGAAGATGAAGACGAGGAGGGAGAGCGGCTAGAGCGCCTCGTTATTGCCCGAGATCGGGATGCGATCGGTGGAGAGGGGRAGTGTCCCGTCCTTGCCTGAGATCGGGACGTTGGTTCGGGAGAGCGGCTAGAGCCCCTCGTCCTTGCCCGAGACTGAGAAGCAGGTGTAGTCGACGACGAAGAGGAATGCCTAGAGTGCTTCCTCCTTACCTGAGACCGGGATACTGGTGAAGGAGAGTGCCTACTCCTTTCCCGAGATAGGGAAGTGGATGCAGTCGACGTTGACGAGGATGAAGGGATCGCTTGTCTCTTAGAAGGCGAATGAGAGTTGTGGGAATGGTGGGGTATCGACGAGGACTTGCCATCGCTTGGGGGGGTTGGAACAGGGGGGTTAACATCTGCTCGGGTGGGTTCCGTATTTCTGGTCCTTGGGGCGGAAGGGATAGGATGGCGGGTTCCGTCGCGGCGGGCAGGGCGGCAGTGATCACGGTGGATAGGAGCAGGGCGTGTGGCGCGAGCARGGCGTGTGAAGCGAGCAGGGCGGATAGGGTGAGAGCTGGGGCGATGACGTGCAGAGAGAGGATTGCGTCGTCCCCCTGTAGCTTCCTTGCGCCCTCGCTTGATTTCTTTTCTCTTTTTCTTATGTTCCTCGTAGGCTTTCCATGTCCGGTCTATTCGCTCACGCTGCGTGAGAAACTGCTTGTCCTCTTCGATTAAGACAAGGAGAATATCTCGGAGGGGCATGATGAGAAGAAACATAGCAAGTGTCTGACCAAATGTCCAATCAGATTCTCCCGATCGCACATATGGTCTCATAAAGTGGATCATGGTTTCCGTGTCAATGGTGATAACAACGTTGATACCAGCGAGAATGATGAGAGAAAGGTAGCCTGGTCCGAAAAAAGCAGTGTTTTTTGATACCCACCCCATGTGTTTCAAAACCAAAAAACATAGCGAGGCAGAGCCATAGATGACCGCAACTGCCACTATGAGATTGACCGCGGGGACAGCTATGACACCGTATATCGCAAAAGAAAGCTTCCGAAGAGCTCGACTCGTTACTGGGACATGGCGACCGAGGATGACGAGAGGTACGGGGAGATCGGGAATACACTGGGAACTGATGCCAAAGCTGTCCACCGTCTTCCAAAACCATAAACCAAACCCACCCACAAACGAAAGATGAAGGGACCCGATTATCAATAGCGGGAGAGCCTTTTTCTTCGGAAGCGGCTCACCGCCGTGAGCACGGGGAGAGGTGCTGGGCACTTGCAAGAGTCCCTGGTATCGGAAGAGGATAGCGTACACGAAGGTGTTCGTGTTGTTCATCCATGCAAGRTTGAGGATGACGAGGGCATGATAGGTGCTCATCCCRAGCTTGACGGCTTGTACAACAGCAGATAAAAGCARRGCACAAGCYGTCAAAAGGATGGACATGGATAGACCCTCGACGATGCGCATTTCCGTCCAGGACACATATCGATCTCCAAGCGCAGCGAAAGCAATGATGAGAGCGAGAAAGTTCTGCGCGTAGATAGCAACCCGGACACCAATCCCCGCAATGTCGGGATTGGCGACGATGCAGTCTTGGGGGAGGGGAGAGCCAGACATGAAGAAGACCCAGACTGCCGCCGAACAGCCATTTGCTCTGTCGTTGTTCGGTTTAATATCGACACGAGGCGACAAGGTATACTTAGCTATTACGCGTGACTGTAGATCACCTGGTGTGACATCAAGCGCCCTCACGTGATACGGCGCGTTGATTAAACAGCCAGGCCCTTATCACAGCCTCTCCACACTCTACAATGCCCCGCACAAGGAACGTCACTCGGGAGCAGTGGCAAGCAGCCGTCTCTCCAGACCCTGCCGCCGCCACAATCCGCTCTCTCGAATCCAGCCAACACTACAGGAATCACAGTCGCTCGTCTATCACCACGGCCAGACGCTCCAGTATCAGCATCACGTCGTCCTTGAAGGAGAACAACGACGATGGCGAGAATACCAGATCTCTTGCAGCCGACACAGAAGTCAAGGGAGTGTTAGGAGAGAGGAAGAGGAAGCAGAGGCCATTGCAGGACATTACCGATCTCGTCTTGCGCAGCAACCGCCGCCCCTACGATGACCCCAAGGGCAAGAAGCGCGCAAAACATACACACCACGAGGCTTCATCGCAACTCACATCGCCCACGAAACACCAATCAGCGCGAAACCCGGGTTTTCCTTCATCCTTGCCCCCATCGTCGCCCCCACCGCCATCCAACGAACACCCAGGACCGGGTACATCAAAGCCGCACTACGAACCCTGGGCAGAGGAGGAGGAGGATATACCTCTAGCCTCAGACGACTCGAGGCCCTCGCGTAGCTCTGACCCTTTTGGGTTCTTTGCTGTCGAGAGGGAACTCAAAGCCCAGCGAGTCGCGCGACCCAGCTCCGGACCGAGAGAAGCGGGAGGGCTCGTCCTGATTCCTGCTTCTTCTCCCCTCAGACTCACTACGCTGAGTGCTGCACGTGATACAGAGGACGAGGAAGAAGAGATGATCTCACCGTGCGCYACACCACCTACTCCTCACAAGAAGAAGAAGAAGCGGGGACGGTGGGCCGGTGGAGAAGGGGGAGCATTATTGCTCAGCCCACGAACAGAATCAATGCCGAGCTCGCCGTCGCCCCTGAAGGTACGCGAGCCTACGAGGGCAAGGGCACGGGGTTATTATGCCCAAGATAGGAGCGATCTTGTGGTCAGCACCAGAGGGCGCTCGGTTATCGGAGCCGGAGGGGATGAAGATGACGGGGGCGAGACAGCCACGGAGACTACGTACCGTGTACTAAGGACGAGGGCAAAGGGCAAAGGGGTGGAAAAGGCCGAGCCACAGCCTGGGAGGAAGGCCAAGGCTCGGGGGAAGAGACAACGGAGGGAGAGCAAGACGCCGAGTGATCCGATGGTGTTTGCGCAGAGGCTCGTTGACCGGCTGCCCAAGCGCCGGAGGAAGCGCGCCGCTGCCACCACCACCAAGACGGTAAAGGAGCCGGAGCGGAAGAGGACGCGGAAGAGACAGTCGCGGGTGSTGGGGGACAGCAGGGAGCGAGAGGCTCGGGTGGACTACTACAGACAGGTAGACGCGTATGCCATGTGCGAAGAGAAAGTGTATGTTATCTGAGCCACGTGCAATGACATCATCGCCCACCTCCTCAGCTGATCGATAACAGCCACACCTCAAGCTACCCCTTGCCTCACACAATGGTCCTCCAAGGCCTCCAAGTCCAGGTCGGCTTCGACCCAGAGGGCCAGGAGTATATTGCACCCCGCCATCCATCCCCCTACCTCCGGACCCTCTTTAATTACATCAAGGCCCTCAATTCAATGGACTATGAAGCCATCATGGCCACGTTTGATCAGCGGCTAGTGCATACCATTTTACCCCAGGTCTTGATGAAGCCCGTCCTAGGGTACCAGAATTACGGCAAGTACCTGCAGGCTATCATGCCCATGTTTGCAAACTTCCAGGTGGGTAAAATCCCATTCTCCTGGGCCTTTTATGTGTGTGTGTGTGTGTGTGTGTGTGTGTGCGCTCCAAGTGGCGATTAGTGGAAAAAACGGGGCTTTTCTTACGCTACACTTCCAATAGGTCCGCCTTCACGAGGTGCTCGAAGAAAACCACAAGATGACCGTTCAGGTGCGCCCTCATTTTTCACACCCACTTACCATTTCATCTCCTTGCGTTCTTACAGGCAACCGCGAACGCGACAGGCGCATCAGGAAGACCCTACGTTAACGAGTTCATTCTCATAATTCATTTCGTCCCTTATGATGTCCAAGAGATGAGGCAATACGGCGGCCCACAGCATTGTCCAGAGCACCTGCTGCCAAAGATGATCAAAGTCAAGGAATTTGTGGATAGCGAGAGCACGCTGAAGTGGTTCAAGGAGGAGAGACAGTGGATGAAGGAGCGACAGGAGCAACCGCAACAGGGATCAAGTCAAGGCCAAGCACGTGGAGCGGCGCAGCAGCAGCAGCAGCAGCAGCAGCAGCAGTCACCGCGGATGCAGTTTACACTGGGATCGTCACGACGAACATTGGGGCAGGGGCAAACTTTATCGCCATCGCAGGGCTACAGCAACCTCCGTCAAGGACTTGGATCATTAACGGTTCCGACCCCGACCCCGACTTCGACTTCGGCGCCGCAGGGACAGGGCCATGGGAACCAACGCTGGAATCCAGGATATCCAAATCCGTCGCCATATAACAGTAATCGATATAGTGGGGTCTGATGAAGTCGTTGTATTTATGTCCTAATGATAAAGGCGGGGGAGATCGGGAGAGGGGCGTAGTGTTTTTTATGTGTGTATTTGCACTGTATGCGCGGGGGGTGAGGTGGGGGTGGAAGAAGAGGCTGGGCCGAAATCAGCTTCATTTATGAGGGTTCCCCTATATGCTTATTTTAGATCTAGAATTCCACTATCAACCTTGGCGTGTTTCATAGTGAAACACCTGGTCTCTTAATGGCTACTCTCGCCGGCTCTTCAYCGGCACTTGGAACTTCTAGAAAACGGCAAATGCACGCTGGCACCGTGGCGTACTGGACTCGATCGCACGTCCAGAATGCGGCGAGTCTCCAGAAGAAGCAGGAGAAATTTGTGTTCGCACAGTACGCCTGTTCCCCTTGATGAAGGAGTGGACGCGGGCTCATGATACAAATGATCAGCTTTATGGTTGGAAACACCTACGTACGTTTAGTTATTCAAAGGCCTGTTATCGGCTAGGGGGGTGCTCACACTTGAAACTTTTCCTTGAAGCCGTATACACTTGATGATTGGCTAGATGACTTGAATCTTGCAAGTGAACAAGAAATGTAACGTAGCCCCCCCCCCTTCTGAACTCGGTCGAAAGGGATTATAACGCGATTAACGTTTTTTTTTTTTTTTTATGGGCAAAAAGCGATGGCTTTGTACTCAACATCGGAATAGAAGAATGGCAGAAAGATCGCGTGGCGGATTGTCTCAAGGCCTCTGATTTGTTATCCAAAGATAACACATTCAAGTTTTTCTTCAGTTTCGATATGACGTATATATATCCTTCCTATCTTACTACTCAAAAAACTACTACTACAATGGACAGGTCAATCCCGGGTCACACCGTACAAGACACTCGACACTTGGCGTCATACCTACTCGCATTCGCGGATCACCCGCGTATGTTCAAGAAGCAGCGCCCGTGTTCAGGGAGAAACGTAGTCGTCTCGACGTTTTCTGGTGAGAGGTGTTATTTCGGCCAGGGTGTCCTGGATGAAGGATGGGCACATCTGAAGCGAGAGTTGTCGTCGATCGTTCCCGTGAGTCCTTCACCCGCCCGCTCTGATGCTTTTCCCCGTCTTCACCCATGAGTGATATCAGATCGACTTGATACCTTCCTTTTTCCTAAATCCCACACAATACTCCTCTATTTCGTCATTGGATGGTATCTTCAACGTAACGTCAAAACTCACTTTATCGTGCGGGGGGGACTATCGAAAATAATTATTTTCATGTTATTAGTGGAATGGCGGATGGCCAGTTCATCTAACACCAGAATCGATTCGGGGAGAGATCGAACACCCAAAACTCGATTCCGATCATCACCATCTAGAACACTTGGACCATAGCAGGAGTTTTATGGCTGCCGTCTCGCCTTGGTTCTTCACCGTAAGCTTTTCATATAACCGTTCTTCCGTGTTTCAACTGACATTTCTTTTTTAGCATTACGGTCCAGATAGCTGGAACAAAAATGTGAGTATGGATATTTTATGAACAATCTGTAGTGTTCTGCTTATTCTTTTTTTTTTTCTCGTTCAGTGGATATATCGAGGAGACGACTGGTTGTTCGTTCGACGCTGGGAACAATTAATCGAGATGCGTGATCGGGTTGATATCGTTCAGGTCATCTCATGGAATGGTACGTTCTTGAATACCCATGTAAAATATCCCGTGAACACACACACCATAATCTACTCCAGATTACGGCGAATCCCATTATATCGGACCAATCAAAGTATGTATCAATTCCCCTGCCACCCCCATCGAAATCTCCCCCGACATTCTTATCACCAGGGTGCCCAACCAAATTCAGAAGCTTGGGTCGACGGATACCCACATGAAGCATGGCTATACCTGAACAGCTACTTTGCCCGCGCATTCAAAGATGGCGTATATCCTAACATCCAGACGGACAAAATATTCGTTTGGGCGCGTCCTCACCCAAAAGACGCCATCGCCAACGACAGCGTACCACGACCTACCAATTGGGAACTTGTGCGTGTGTTTTACTCTTAGAGTTTATTCCCAATTCCACACATTCATCTAAATCTCTCGTTTCGCTTTTTTTTCTCTCCGACTTTTGTGTTAGACGGATGACTTGATGTGGATCGTGATTTTCGCTATCGCACCCTGCATCGTCGGGGTATACACCACCGAAACGGATGTACAGTTACTATTTGAGGTGAAAGCGGGYATGACGAAGCTTTCTGCGCCTTTGAAAGTTGGGGGTGGGATAAAGGTGAGGATGGTGAGGAATGAGGATGTCGTGGCGGAGTGCGCGCCGATTGGGTATAGGTTTGAGGGAAGGCCTGSTGTGTATAATTTTAATGCCTTTGTGGCGATGTCTTGTTAGATAGGATCATTAAGCCTCTGGCGAGTGAGGCGGGCCCGGATGCTATATTCATGTGTGCACAACAAAACGTCTTTGTTGTTTTTTTTAAGGTCATAAGTTACCAAGGAAGACAGTACAGCCGTACACAGGAAGGATGGTTGGGATAGAAACGCCACATCATCGAGTTGGACGCGGGTCTTAAATAAGTAGTACCGTGCATCATGATCAYCCAAGAAACATTGTGACACTTCTTGGTCACATATTGTGAACTAGACTATGTGTTTCTGCAGGAGGATTCTGAGAGTAGCAGCAGCAGGGGGGGAGGTCAAGACATAGATTGAGCGGTTATAATAAGGAATGGCTACGAGGGCAAGAAAAACCTTTCAACTTCATGCCCTGCCGGATTCCAATCATACTTGATGAGGGAACCTCCCGACCAATACCCCCCTCCTAGAGGTCCATGATCATCTACAAAACCTCATTTTCGTTGCAACTTTTGATCAAAGTTGGAAGCTTTGATAATCTTATGTAATTCTCCACAATTGACCAAAATACCTCACAATGCCGCTAATATGTGTTCCTACAGAAATCCATTTCGGACATTCCACTACATTTAGCAGGTTGCGATGTATTTTTTAAGAATTTGAAGGGATTACAATGCAACTCAATAATGTTCAAAGCATTGTAAAATATTGGAACGAAAATGAGAATCTGATGATGATCAGAGAATGGGGGGGCCAAATGATCTTACACAGTTTCCCATCGTACCTTGCAAGGGCGAACCGATGCCTATGTAGTCCCGACTACCATGGAATTTGATCCTGTGTTGCAATACTTAAGAATGGGCTTGGAAAATGCCTTGGACACGTTTTGGGTCCCTCTCTCAGCCTAAACATGACTCTCGACGAGTCCGTTCCCCTCTACCGCTCAGGCCAGCCATCCGACCATGAGGCTGTTACTTCTCATCTATCCCAACAGCACTCCAAATCTCTCCCGGGTTTTCAGCACGACCCTAGGGCCAGAGCACTTCTTATCCTGCGCTTCATCATATTCTTCCTACTCGAAGCTAGCTTCCTCATCCTCGCCCTGCGCTGCCTCAATCCAATCCATCTCCCGCTATCCAACGATGATACCGTTCTACGGGAAGCYAAAGCGCTCACCACCGCCATCACAGTCGTATGGCATACCATCGCCGCTCTCGTGGCTCAAGACTTGAGAGCTCGTGTATTCAGCGCCGAATGCATGGCACAGTATCGTCTGAGCGGCGCACTGAAGCCTGGTGAAACTGACCGGGTATCCACAATCACAAGCGGCTTCGTTTCGCATGTCAAACATATCATGTCTCGCTCTGCGACACCCCGCTATCGTGTAGGATTTGCTGTCTTGGTTGCCTTGATGGCTCTGGGACCTATTGGTCCTGCTGTACTCACTGTCAGTACAGTCCCCACCCAATCCCTAGAAGAGATCCAGTTGAGCCAAATGACACTGGGAAACAGCTTGACCGTCTCTCGAACCGTTAACAGGAGTGCGGAACGAGCCACTGAAAGGGCTGAAGTTATCCTGAGGACGGAGACAATAGAGAATCACACAATTGGGTATCGGAATGCAGAAGAACGCGTATTAATTCCGTGGCCTCAACCGGGTCTGGAGTCACGGGAAGGGAAAATCAGATACTCAACAGACGCTGTGGCGTACAACTACAATTGCTCCTGGCATCTCCCTATTGTGGATTATTCTGCTGTAATGACAGACCGCTCTTTCGGGCGTATTCAATGGACGGTGAATGGGCAGGGGTGGAACGTAAAGAGTTTGGAAGATACATATAGCGAAAATCAAGGGTTTGATATGGGTTCCTGTAAGTCCGTAGAAATTATGGCCTCGAGTGAAGATTGCTCATCAGGAAAACGTTAGTATCATTTGTCATGCCCCTCATCCCTACAAAACACTATGAATATGTAAAGGATCCAAAATCAGCCTTTATTTTTTTCAACAGGCCTACGACCTTCAATGCGATTGAATATCGTTTGGACCTCGGCCGGGTCCCTTATTATGGGGCACACGTTCTTTTATGTGACCCTCACCTCGAATTCTTCGTTGGGGATGTTGTTCTTGAACAAGGAGTACTGGATATAGTTCAGCGATCAGATCACCTGCCCATAGGAAATATGCCAAACTACACCGTCAACACAATATTCTCTCAAGCCCTCGTTGCAGCCATTGAGCCCAGTCCAGGAAAGAGCCCGGTGTCCGACCACGTATTTTCCCTTTTCCTAAGCCGATCCCATCATAATAACACAGGCATATATGGGGAAACAGAAGAAGACACAGAATGGCTAAGCATACTTCCATTGGATCAAATCAACAGGAACATGAACCGCTGCCTACAGTCTGCAGCGAAGGCATACCTTAGTGGCGCAGTTGTCCCTGATACCGATAGCATGCCATCACGAAAATGGATCCCCTACGGTGCAACGAGCGAAACCCAGCAACCCGCGTTGATGGCCAGCAAACCATTCCTGATAACGCTGCTAGTTATCGTTTGTGTCACGACAATATTGCTGTCGAGCTTGCTCGCAATGATGCGGCATGATGACATGGAGCTATTTGATCTTCACACTTTTACTGTCAGAGGTAAGCGTGGTTTGTGCTTGTGTATACCTCGGCTGATCCATAGTACTGTTAATAGAAAAAACTGAGTCTGATGATCCTTCCAGATATGCGTGAAATGCTGCTCGATCACTGGTCTCCAGCCATTAGTTGTTCGAGCAGGTAAGATGAAGTGATTTAATCCGGCAATTTTCGAGGTCAATCATGGTAATTTTGTGTTTTTTTTTTGGGTCGTTAATTGTATTATTATTATCTGTATAAATTAAGCCAAGCCTAGATGTCAGGTAGTCAAGAACAAGAACGCGTTGTATTGACGGCAGGTTGCTGAGATGTTCCACTGTTATGATGTGGCGTATGTGAAACTTCGGTGATGGCCGACGAACGACTGAATGTATTTTACTGCGTCCGGGGATAGCGAACCTGGGCGTTCTTTRCTGAATCTTTTGACAGATGAGAAGCCGACGAGCGCTGTCCACCCTCTGCGCTCTCACGGCCCTCCTCGTGCTTTACCTCATATCTACACAGCTTGCCCTCCGCGAAGCCTACCCACAGCTTACTTCTACCAGCCCCTCCGCTGCCCCCGATGGCGTTCGCAGGGCCCCAAAAATACTTCTTGTCTCCGCGTTATTCCCATTCGCAAAGTCAAAGCACTCCCACGAGGAATAYGAGGCCTGGCTGTCCAGGTACCTAGGCTCGGTCACCACYCCRGTGTACTTTTACGCCCCGCCATCGCTCGCTGCGACMGTCCTAGCCACACGTGGCAACCAGTCCATATACCTCAACACAACCTATTCCTCTCCCTTTGACATCCCACCCCTCCTCCATCTCGAGTCTGCATACGACTACTTGCACACCATCGACCGCGAGGCAGGATGGCACAATCCCGAACTCTACGCCGTCTGGAATGCCAAAGCATGGTTCCTGGATAACGCTGTCCAACATCTGCGGAATGCCCGTGGGGAGGARTATGACTATGCCTTCTGGAACGACGCGGGCAGCTTTCGGAGTGACCATGGATACAASCAGTGGCCGAGTCCACAACGCGTAGAGGAGGTGTGGAAGGAGGGAATGAGATTGTCTAGACGGCCAGCTGAGGAGCTGGTGTTTTTCCCACTTGCGAATGGTTTTCCGTGGTTGAAAAGATTTTGGCGTGAGGATGATGGRCCAGTGGATGCCGACATTAGCGAAGGTATGTATGCCGGCTTTTATCCACTTATTTATAACCAACCCTTTTTTGGATAGGCTCTTTCTTTGGCGGTTCTCCCTCGAGCATCTCGTGGTTCGCAAAGACATTCTACGCGTATCACAACCATTACCTCGAGAAGGGTCTTTTCGTTGGAAAAGACCAAACRCTGTTCAACGCTCTCTTCTTGCTCTTTCCCTCMCGGTTCATCAGCGTATGGCTCGGGGATCCCAGCAGCCGATCGAGAATAACACCCTTTGACGCTGGTCCACAAGGAGAATGCGGGGGTCCCTGGTGGTATTATCAATTCTTTCTCGCAGAGGAGGAGGAGAGGGAGACGATGCACAAAATATGGATGAGGGATCTAGGAGAAAGGCTGAGGTGGCCGTGGAAAGATTGGGATTGGTGGTTGCAGCGGCAGCATTGCACGGTCACTAGGGTTGTATGGATGCGGGATGTAYTATGGAGTGCCTTTGGCAAGAGATGGGGCGCGGTGAGCACCATAGAACATTACTGAGCTGTATACACTAGTTGCAGTTTATTTTATTTYATCTTTATTTTTAAACAATATTATAGTCAGTGATGGATCACGGCCGCGGGGTAAGATGACTGTGCCTCGAATTGACCTCTTGATGCCCAGCAGTCACACTCATGCACCGCCATTTRAGTAAATCCAACGCTCCGGCCTTGATGTGCCATACATCGAATTAATTAACCTATCAACTGGAGCAAGAGCTGGAATCAGCTAGAGCAGGGGGAATACGCTACAGTCTTGAACTACTAAGTGGTCCAGCTCAATATCTTTTCCTTCTTTATTTGATATTTTCTATGGACACTGTACAGTGGTGTCCAAAAGTATTGCACTGCTCTTGTTGACTTTATATCTCAACAAGAGCAGTGCAATACTTTTGGATGCCACTGTATGCTTGATAGCAGGACGTTTTCCGGCCCTACCATGGGCCTACCATGGGCCAGTTGGGGACTGAGATGCCTCCGTGGACTTGGGTGTTTGCGGGGAAGTGTTCCCCGATTTCAGGTRGACCACACCTCGACTGAGACCGGGGGCTGAACTCAACACACGGATGCTGGGCTGTGTTTATATCCGCAAAACTTAGCGTTCTCGCTTGCCTATATCATACACAGTCCGTCKTCACATTGAGGCTGGTCACARATTTTGGGCTACTATTGGATAGCCCGTATAATCCCCTTCAGACGAAGTTCACACCATGAGGTATGGAAAATATAAGAGACATAACARTCGARATCACATAGTACATGATCGTAAAGATCTTCCGCTTCGTGTTCGTGGCGAATCTACATATCTTGRTTTGGGAACCAGATGTTTGCACCAGCACCCTGCCTCCTCGCAATTGCTTCAAGCTCCTTGTTACGCGCGTTCGAAGAGTCGATCCGGTGGTTCGAGCCTCCAATTGGGGCCTTGCATTCAGGACACCGGGCTGTTTCCATGGCTCCGCCGCACTGTATAGTGTTATCAGTCTCCACTTGTGCAAGCAATAATTAAACTGCCTCGCACCTCTGTTATGACAAATGTATGCCCGTTTTGACAATTGTAAAAGTGACCGCTGTGGCCTGCACAAGTGAAGCATTGGTATAATCAAGGGCAAACTGAGTAGAGAGAAACGTCACGTACTGAAGTTGAATGACCGGATTATGTCCTCAAGCTCCTGTGTTGACATTGGTTGATACGTCTCTCCCTTCACAATGGATTCCTCCAGCTTGTCACATTCATTCTGCCACATATTAACCTTCTTCCCACAGTTTTCTTCCACCCATCTGCGTTCTTCATATAGATCTTTGAGCGTAGAGATCGAGGGTAAACTTCGAATGTACATCTTCTGAATGTGGTCGTAACTCTTGAACATGAAATATTTGTATTTTTGGACCGTCTTCGACAGCTCCGCTCGAGCATCCACATCGAAAGAACCCATCAGGATCATCTCTGAATGTTGGGTTGTAGTTTTCCATCTAAACAGTTCAAACTCAAAGCGAAGTTTGTGAACAGAGGCACGTGCAACTTGACGGAACGCTGAGGAATCCATCGCTAAAGCCACCGCCTTCCCCGCGTCGATGACACACGACTTAAACARAAAGGTCACAAAGGAGACCCACAGCTCACGGTGATGGATGGCGTCCGGATCCATGGCAGCCTCAGTGRGCGGAAGACCCTGAAGACCCTCTACTCGCGCCTGGCCGAGCTGGGCAACGAGGGCGCGGATCTCGAGGGAGAGAAAATATGCCTCAACCTGGAAACGTACATCGGCCTTGGGAGGGGGCTGACCAATCTGCTGGTCAACAATGGCAAGGGCGGCGGGCTCTGGAGCGTCGGTCGCTCTCTCAGGATCATCGGCTATCGCCTGCAGCTCGAGTCGGTAGAGTGTGGTGAGTGCGGCCTCGTAGGCTTTAACATGCGCCCCACGAGTGTTGGAAACCTTCAAAATACGCCGATAAATGACGACGATTGGCTTCACAATCTTGTACCATGCACGAGCCTCCTCCGAGCCAATACCATGAATTTTCTGGATCCCATCCAAGTCTAATGTGTTCGCGGGAAGAGGACCGTGCACGTCGGGGCACGATGTCTCCTCGAACTTGGGTGGCATGGTGCCATCTCCACTGGATTCCAACTTGAGCTTCTTGACATTTTCCTGAGAAGTAGTCATGGAGGAAGTGAATTCCGTGATTGCAGGACTGCAGTCATCGAGGGCGCGTGACATGGTTCCGGCAACATTTTGCTCAAGAATATCAAGCATTGCACGCTTGGTGACTCTACCGTAGCGCAGCGCAGTAATTGGGCCCCGACAAGTTGGACATGTAGGCGGTGTTTGGTAATTGACTGGCGGCCACTTTGTGGAAAGGAATTGACCCATTCCATCAATATTGTAGAATGCGCCCATGTCACAATGACCGTCAAGCGTCTCCACAGTGAAAATGTGCCCGCAAGCGAGCGTGATCAGCCGTTCGCTGACATCRRTGGAGGTCAAATCAATGTCGGCCAGGGGACGCTGCATGATAAAGTCGACAATAGCTGCCTTCTGTTCTTCTGGTAGGCAGATAACACATTTCTGCGTCTCACACAATTCTCCACAAACTGGATACGAAAWTCAATTCAACTCAGAAATCAACTCTAAGAGCTAACAGATCACCCACCAGACGGACATGGATGCCCACATYCCAGGATTTYCTCACATGGCTCGTCACAYGGCAAGCGAGAGCAGATCTGACAACAGCAACGGCGAGTTCAGTTTCAAATTGCCAASTAAATGATGTCGACATACCGAACCGCAAAGAACAGGACATGCCATGTGTGCACACGTCCAAGTGCAGGGCTCCATGCAAGGGCTACAAGGCTCGGAACATGGTCTTGGGCATTTGTGGTGTACACATTGCTGACGGCACGTCTGTTGACATGATGAATTGCAATTCTGATCCTTCGGATGGCAGTCCAGGCCACAATTGTGATTGCAGTAAAGCGAGCGTTCGCACGGATGAGGAGCATGGTGACGACGCCAGATTCTGCCGGTCATCTCGGAGGCAGTGTGCTGGACTGTGAGTGACCGACATATAGAACAGGTGGATTTGCACGTCTTCGTGCAACATTGGAGTGGCTGCGCACACGGTTCCAAGCATGAAACAGTCCCAGGGTCCCTATGACACGCCGCGATCGCCGTATGCTCGCACCCTGGAAGCTGCTTTCGGACTTGCTTGTTGCATTTGACGAGCGCAAGATTTTCTAGCATGTAGCTAAAACACACATGTTAGCACAGACACTCATAGATAAGTATTAAATCCTATACTGACCAAGAAACTTTTGCAACAATGTGACCGCAAGGTAGGGATACCTGGTACATCGGGAAATCACAGTCACCACAGTCATCGGAGCACCGTTTAGAGCAAGGATGCCTCCGCGGGCATGGCGTGCGATTACATGGAGCCATACACTTGGTACTGCGGTGGTTGTCCAGTGCAGAATGACACTAATTACGGTGTCAGTGGAGACTCGGGTTTTCCCTGCATTTGGAATACGTACAACCGAAGGACAGATATGTCCGCAAGCAAGACGAGCATCACATGGAAGGGTACAGCCACCAACAGGCGCATAGAGAGGAATCTCCCCCGGCTTAGATATTGGTCTTGCCTGTTCAGGATGTCTTGGGCATACAATCGGAAATGCATGTCCGATTTGGTCCCTGGCTTCCATCTCGTCGAGGATYGTAGACCATGTTGAGTTCTGGCGCAAGTTCGCAGCATTCCCCAGCACATACAGACCGTGCTTAGCCCTTGACAACGCAACATTTATACGGTTTGGACTCTGCAATGTCTACGTCAGAGAGTGTCAGGATAGTAGAGTGTAGATCTGACCTTGAGGAAGCCGATTGATGCAGATCCGGTGTCAATTCGTCCAGAGTTCCTCACCAGCGAGACGATCACAATCTTTGCTTCTTGGCCTTGAAAGATGTCAACAGTACCTAGACGTACCTACCAAGTATTCAGCACCTCAAGCTTTATAGGATTTAAAAGGAAACTTACATGCTTCGCAACGAGAACTTCCTCATATTCCACATCCTCTTCGATGCCATGTCGCGCAAGCTGCTCCGCATCCCTCTCATTGACAGTGACAGCGATCTTGAGGTCGCGCAACGCCGCGCGAACCTTCTGAAGTTGACCGAGATATGCACATAAGACTGCGATGTCTCCTGGGCCATCGTAGGAACCTTGATGTAGGAAATACACAACTAGATCTCGAATCATCTGCACCTTTAGAAATATTCAGCAACAGTGATTTGTTATGAATGRCTCATGTGCTTGCCTCGAATGTATTGAATTTTGAGACGGAGTCCTCGGTGCCGTTCTCCTTGTTGAGGTGATTGAAAAAGAAGACATCCTTTTGCACGCCTTGGACATGTGGGTAACTAAAGACAAGTTCGTTGTCCTCCAGTTTGGGATAGAGAATTGTTCTGTAGTGCTCGTTTATCATCAGCATCCCGCAGAATGGCAACCACGGAAACGCGTACCGAATGAAGTGAGAAATCGTTGGGCGCATCCTGCGCTGTACATTTATCTGGGACATCGGATATTGAGTGTCCGAGAGTCGCTCCATGAGCGAGCGATCAAATTTGTACAGCTCTTTTCCCATCGTGCTGTCCATGGACAGTGCTGGAGAATCTTAGAAATGTATTGTRGATCAAGTAAACGATATGTAACGCACTGTATGTTGCCAACGAAGGGCGGAGTTGCTGAGGATCGCCGATACAGATAAGATGGTGAACTAGGTTATGAAAGCATTGTCAGCAAGGTCTGATGAAAGGASTGATATATGGCGCACCTGATGAGACTAGAGAAGCTAGAATATGTGCTTCGAGCACCTGTCCCGCTTCTTCTACCATTAGCACCCTTGGGCGGATGCTCTACAGGGCAATGTCAGAAAAGGAGAATTGCACAAGCAAAGGAGCGCTTCTTACGCTGAGGAGTGAAGTTAGGGAGGCCGCACCTGGAATCAATGTGAGTGCCCCTTTCCCATCATCGCAACCGACCTGATTGACCTACCGGTTGTGGTACATGCGATGAGATCGGTTTTGCTAAGAATACGACGTCGAATCTAGCAGAATGTAAAACACTGAGTGATAACAGTTTACAGCATCGGATCGACTAGAAGCACAGTACCTCATTCCTCATGTCGTCATACTCTTTGCATGCTTCCTTGTATTCCTCCTTGACCCGAGCGTACTGGTCAAGATTATTGACATATGCCATATACCGAATCTTCTGCTCCCACTCATCAGCCAACCTTAGGCGCTCGCGTGTGGACATGGACCAGATGTAGACGGAATCGAGAAGGTCAGTTATTTGCCGGTCCCCGCATGGCACTGGTGGTACCCGCCCCTCAAATCCTAGGGATGTGAAGAATGCAATTGGATTCGTGAGTAAAGATTGAGATATTTCGGGCGGCGCTTCTGTGTGTGCATCTGCTCGCTGCTTTCCCTTTTGCTGTCCAAGGGGTGCAGGCGGCTGTTGCTGGATGAACTGGATATCAAAACCTTGACGCCAGAACCCATAGATTGTTCGTGAGACAGACTCCTCGATTATGGGTTTTTTGCCCTTCTTTCCGTGTTTTACTTCCTGGAACTCGCCCCTTTCCTCTTCCTCTTGCCATTTCAAGCTCGTAAGTTCTGCGATCCAAAATGGAGGCATCCGAAACATGTCGGCGTGTTCCGGGTGGTGAATGTCCAAGTATTCTTCAATCTTCTCCCAAGATAAGAGTGGCAGCCGGATCGAGGTCATGAGCTGGGTCATACTCTCTTCTAGCCTCTTCATAACGCCATATTGCCGTTTGATGGAACGATCCAATGTTGGTGCAGTCGCGAGCCTTTCTAGCTTGTCCAGCGTGTACTGTGAAATCCGCTCGTCGGATGAACGTGTACCAAGACGGACGATGTTCTCTGTAATGTTTGAATCAAGGACAGAGGTGACCATATGATCGAGGGCGTGGTTTGTGAAGGCAATAAGTACTGTATTGTCCCAGAGTTCTCCGTTAACATGCATAGACAATTGGACAATATTTGCTCACCAATTGGCCTGATCTTGCTAGAAAAGAGGATACGGAGAATCTCTTTTGCGGTATAGCTCTGTTATGTGCTTTATGTCAGCAGATGGTCAACTGTAAATATCGGCAACACCACATGCCTTTCCCGTCCCAGGTGGTCTGTAGGCATATCATGGCCGATAAGTCGTCAAGCTAATAAAAGTCACAGATAAACACCCACCCTTGAATAAGGGATAGTTCCCGAGTTAGCGTATCTACAACCGCCTCCGCCTGACTGGGGTCAAGTACACTGTATTTTTTCAGTAGAACACGAGCTCTTGCAACGGCAACCGGGTTTGAGATGTCCAAGTCAGGGATCCCAGTCACCTGTGGCTTCGCCAAACACTGAAGATTAAATCTGAACCCTGGCGCAATTGCATACTTTGGTGGGAGAACTTCGACCCCCTCCATGGACCCTCCGGGAGCGATGTATCGTGAGAACGGGATTTCCGTCGGTTCAATTGCCTGAAGCTTCTGAAGGAATGGCCGTACGGACTCAAACATGACGCTGTTATCAATAAGCACCGCAAAAGTATTTTTGCCGATGTTCAACCGCTGTCCACGTAGTGCCATGAACTCAACCTCCGAATCAAAGAAGGAGACACGGAGCTGGATGCGTCCCTTCTCGAGTTTGGCAGATTCAGCAATGTTCTGACCATAGGAGGCAGCAACGCCAAGATATGCATGGACGGTGCGACGGGATACAACGATGAGTGTGACAAGGCTCGAGCCCTGAAGGCGACGGCTGTGTTCCCAGTATGTGAACCGCTTCTTTGCGTCCTTGTTGTGTGCAGCTGGGATTGGAGGAGCGTCAATGGTAAGAGTGACGATAACACCATTAGGTCTGGCCTCTGGCGGCCCCGCAAGAAACTCGACGTTGGTGTAGATATGGAAGAATACGGAATCATGTCCGGATGTGCGGTATGCACCTCCAGTCTGGTCCAAGAGTTTTTCGAGCTTCGTCTTCTCACTTGAGTTTTGATTCCCTTCCCATTTCTTGAGGAGGTCGTCGTGAATGGCAGTGACAGCTGCTCGGGTGGTAGAGCTAAACATTGACCATCAGTTCATTCAATCGAAGGATGACGAGCGAGACTCACATTAGCTCCTCGCGCAGCAGGCGGAATTGAATATCAAGATGACGTTCCATTGAGCCCACCGGGAGATGGTGAGGTGCATCTGGGCTAAACACAGGCATATACGGTGCAACAGGCGAAAACAGCTCCGAATGCGTAGGGGCAATACGGATCTGCTCAATCGCCTCAAAATCGTTATCATGACGTGATCCATCGGTGCGAAGTTCACCCGGAGGTTCGTATGTTTGCGCAAGCTGGGCGGCGCGTGCCCGACTACGCTGTGCATGAGTGACTGTTGACCTTACCGCGCCCTTCTGCAGTCTCAAGACACCACCGCACTCTCGCTCGACAATGGCGAGGAGACGGTCAATTTCCTCGGAAATATGACCTAGAGTGAGCTTGCGCTGGATCTCAGCTGCAGAGGTGATTGTGTCCTGAAAGCGAGCAGGGACCGCTGAGACATCACTTGCCCAGATGCTGAACCATTCGGCAAATTGTTGAATGAACATCGGAACTTCAGAATGGCTCCGAATACTATCTTTGTATCGTTGAAAGTACCTGTTAATCTAATCAACACACTCTACTTCCGCACATAGAGACGTAACTTACTGGAGAAATGTCGTTGTGAGGGTTCTAAAGACCGTCAAACCATCGAGATTATTTTGAAGTAATGGTGARAGGGTTGGGGTAGGATCTTTCCAGGATTTGGCAGCCATCATGGCCCCTAGACAGGTTTGAAGCGTCGCAAAGATATAATCATGGTTGTTCTTGATAATCGCATACAAAAGGCTGGAGGAAAAGCGTTCAGAAGGGAAGAGCTGCGATGTGTCAAGATGCTCACTTGATATTTTTGTGCAGTGTAGATTTCAGGACAAGGTCGGACGAGAAGAACTGAAAGATGGGAAAGTAACCCCTCTGGAAAGAGAGCGCACCGGTGTGAAATCCGATAGATACGTTGACCGGTTCAAAGCGCAGTGCGTCGCCGATACGATGGAGCGCGTTTCCCTGGACCGCTCGACTAGTATAGACAGCTCAAACCAGGCATAAACAGCATACCTTAACGACGACCTCTAGAAACTCTTGCGCACTGGCTGTATTCTTTGATCGTACGGAATTGTCAGGGTCGTCATCTCTCAGTAAGGCTCAGCACGTACCCATGTCTTGTTCCTGTCGTTCACACTTGCAAGCACTCTTACAAACCCCTGAACATGCGGGGCGACGCCAAACCGATAGTTTTCATGCAAAAATGCCTTCAGATGGTTGTGGACCTCGCTAGGGTTCAGGCTGTGTCGATCCTCGCGTACGGAGCCAGCACTGGCCGCAAGGCCCTCGGGCGAGAAGAAGTCAGTATAACCCTCTTCTTCATTGGCCGAGGTGGCCTCAGCGGTTTGACTCCGGTCACTAGATGCGCCAGCTTGTTTAACATGGCGGTATGAACACTCGAAGCCCCTTAAACAGGCGCCGGTTGTCCAGAAGTACTGGCACGTGCCCCGTGGAACACCACTCAGTTCTTTGTTCGGTGGCCGGGGTGACTGAGGAACTGATCTTTGTGCTCGTGATGATGGAGAGGTAGGGGGCGAGCTTATGTCGCCGTCGGTATGAGAGAACCTGCATTGATCACCGTGACGACAACCTCCTGGGCTAGTGAAGAATCTGCATGAGTCCCGCCTTCGGGACATTGAGGCAAGTATCAGATTATGGCGTAAATGGGGTAGAAGGTAGGCCTTGTTGCAGAAACTCGAGATAAGGTCAGGTATAAAGGCCACGATTCTGGCGCTTGGGCCCACGCCTGAATAGTTAGTTGCCTGAGGTAATCTGATCGATAACCCAGCTCCTGGTCTCCCTTCAGAACCCATCGAGCCTAATGGATGTTGGTGGGTCAATGAGTCGATAGGGCGCCAGAAATGCTCCACCTTCTGATTAGAAGACTGCATGTTTGATTTATATCTGTGAAGACAGCCTGAACAGCGTTGTTGTGATATGTACGGCTGCCGACCAATGTCACGTAGATTTCCCTGGAGCCGAGGCGGGGTTCGTGGCTGTCAGATAGAATTTGTAGTCCTAATAGGTTAGGTGGAGAAATATTATTTGAAAGGTGTACTGGGTCCTGGAACTGCGTGACACGAGGAACACCCAATGTGCATCAGGAACCGCCAAATACTATGTATCGATACTAGTAGCAGCCTCACGTTCATCTCTCACATATCTCACACCGGAAAGGTTGACGTTTAGATTTTTTTTTCAGCTTGACCGAAATGGGCTTCGATTAAAACGAGCCGCAAACAAGATACAAACGCCAGCTTTTCCGCCTGTGTCTATTCATAAATCAGATTTGTGATGGCTGGAGCCGCTTAGGCCGAAGTGATCAGACCAGCGGCAAGAACATCACCAAATTCTCATTTTTGTTCCAATATTCTACAATGCTTCAAACATTATTGAGTTGCATTGTAATCCCTTCAAATTCTTAAAAAATACATTGCAACCTGCTAAATGTAGAAAAATGTCCAAAATGAATTTCTGTTGGAACACATATTAGCGGCATTGTGAGGTATTTTGGTCAATTGTAGAGGATTACATAAGATTATCAAGACTTCTCAGTTTGATCAAAAGTCGCAAGGTATGACAACGAAAATGAGGTTTTGTAGATGAAGGCCGGTGTTTGATGAACCAACAGCAGGCTACGTCGCTGACACCTTAAGGTCATCCCAAYAAACCTATGTATCTCAGCAATCTTGGGACTTCCTTCAAGAGTCAGTTTGGGCTCACAGGGTCGCCACACGACCTCAAGGATGCCATCGAGAATAAATAGTAGGCAGTATCCCTCACTCCTGACGGTCATGACGACAAACTAGCATACTTCAACAACCTCGGGAATTCCTTCGGKTTGGGCGCACAGAGTCACTGAGCGACCCCATCAAGAATAAACAGCAGGTYGTATCGCACACCCCTGATAGCCATACCGACAAACCAAGTTATCTCAGCAACCTGGGGCTTCCTTCAGCGTCGGTTTGGGTACACGGGGTCGCTGAGTGACCTCGAGGACGCAATTAAACATCTCCAGCATGCTGTATTTCTCACTCCTGACAGTCATCCCGACAAACCAAGGCATTTCAGCAACTCGGGTTTCCTTCAAGAGTCGGACGGCAGGCTGTATTGCTCATGCCTGACGGGCATGCCAACAATCCAATGTATCTCAGCAACCTCGGGAATTGCTTCGACAGTACGTTTAAACGCACGAGGTCACTGGGYGACCTTGAGAACACCATCGAGAATAGACGACAGGTCGTATTGCTCGCTTCTGACGATCACGTKAACAAACAGTATACTTTGACAACCTCGGTATTTCCCTCGAGAGCCAGTTTAGCCACACGGGGTCACTGAGTGACCTTGAGGACACCATAGAGAATCAACAAAGGGCCATATTGCTCACTCCTGACGGTCGTGTCGACAAACCAATATATCCTAACAACCTCAGAATTGCCTTCCAGAGTCAATTTGGGCACACGAGGTCACTCTGTGATTCAACGGCGGGCTGTATCACTCACTGCCGATGGCCATGCTAACAACCGGGGCTTCTCAACAACCTTGGGGTTTGCTTCGAGTGTCGCGATGGTTACAGCGGGTCGCCGAACGATTTGGGCGAGGCTGCTTCAAGTTTTCAGCGAGCTGCAACTTCCAACATYGGCTCAGTACTACTCCGACACCACGCATCCTGGCAACGGGCTCGCTTGGAAGCAGAAAGGGGATCCACTCCCACCTTGGTTGCATACCGCCAAGCTATCAATCTCGTTTCCCAAGTTGCCTGGATTGGAGATCCCATTTCTACACGTCATTCACGCCTCACTATTCCAATAGAGGCCGCTCCATTCGCCCTTGATGYTGGCCAATTCAAATCTTGTGTTCGAGTGGCTTGAACAAGGCCTTCCAGTTGTCTGGAATCAGCTGCTCCGCCTCAGAACCTCCGTTGATGACCTATCCCAAACCATCCCGWTATCTCTACTGAATTTACACGAGTCCCAAACCAACTCCAAATTGCAACAAGTCGCGGACAAGTCGCGAACACCTCCGACTACATCATGGGTACTAATACCCTTGAGGAAGAAACTCAACGTCATCATCGTCTTGCGGAACAATGGGATTTACTTGCAGAGAAGATACGATCGCTTCCGAGCTCTCAAGGAAGCCGCCAGCTTGGGTCCTGTGGTCGTCATCAATGTTCATCAGCGTCGTTGTGATGCCTTAATACTTGAACGAGGCAAAAATCAGGTACTCCATATCCCATTAGATCGGCTTCACTATCGGGATCTACAGAAGATGCAAGGTGTCATTGAGATGGCGCCTTGCGAATCCCGGTGTGCTCAGAGATGGGATGACCGTGTACCCAGGCTCACTCCAATAGGGGRTTCGCACATGCGCAGATCCTCAAGCAGCTCTACTCAAATGTTGCACACCCTGTTCTTCAGCGCATGGACACGACGGTAAGAGGCATTTTCCTCCGGAGGATGTACGCACTGATGTTGAATGCAGACAGGTACATTCAGCCCTTCCAGTCTCCCCCGAATTTGGTGGTGTCCAACCAGGCCCCTCACATTTCTTCCGCTTCATGCCGCCTGCCAAAGAATTGGAGACAGGATTGACGGGACATTGAACTATGTACGTCATCTCGTCGTCCATACCCACAGTTGATGCCTTGCTTGAGGCCAGAGCTGTGAAGCAACGGCCATTCAACCAACTCATTGGTATTCCCATGACTTAGTAATACACCCGGTCAAAAATCGCTGCCGGGTGTTGAATTAGAAACGGAGATGATAGGAAAGGTCGAAATACGGTCACGACGTAGTAKACAGCTCGACGTGGATCGGCGTCGGTCATTTACTCAATACCGACTATTGGCTTTTACTGTAGGTGCTCGAATGTATTCCTTTGCTACGTGTCAACCAGGTATACATTACGCAGCGAACAACTACATACATTTTTTGTAGTACTTAGACGTTCGCCTGACTTACCTAGGGTCCACCTTCTCYTGTGTGGATCCTAGGTGCGTAGCTTACTTGTATATCTCCTCCCTGGGTTAGACTAACCTTCTCTTGTGTGGATCCYAGATCACCTTAAACATTCCTTTCGTGTCTCGTCTCTACTGCGTATAATAACTCTCGTYAGGAAAGCTTTACTATGATAACTCCAGGTGGGGGGTTGAAAATACTTCAAAATGAGCAAGCGACGGCCAAGCAAATGCTGGCTTCTATGGAAAATAGCACTTGGATTCATCTAGCATGTCGTGGTGTCCAGGAAAGCAAGAGCCTACTCAGAGTGGCTTCTGTCTGCATGATCGACATTTATCCGTCTCAGACATTATTGACGAGCCGTTTGCCCATGYAGATCTCGCATTTTTGTCAGCTTGTCAAACAGCGACTGGAGATGAGAAGATATCAGACGAGGCCATGCATGTTGCCGGTGCAATGTTGGGGGCAGGATATCGGAATGTAATCGGGACGATGTGGGAAATATCCGRCAAGGTGGCTCCAAGAGTTTGCGCGAATGTGTATGAGATTCTTCTTTCCGAGAAAGAACCAAATAGCTGTCGGGCGGCGCAAGCACTGCATGAAGCTGTGAAAGAGGTACGGGATTCAAGGCATGATTCGTTTACCTCCTGAGTTCCTTTTGTACATTACGGTGTATGACGCACATGCGCTAACCATGGTTATTTGTGCTGTATTGTCGCCCGAATTGTATAAATACTATGAAGTCTGAACCATTACCAGTTTCTCTCCTCACAGGGGCGGGTCACCTCAGCACATCCTCTATAAATGTGATGTGGGCTCCCGCCCAGAACTACAAAGCGTTTCTCGCTCAGCGGCTATCGTCAAAACTGAATTTATACTGACCTGCTCGAGCCCCGAATCTTTTTTCTTTTGGTGGAGCCACGTGTATGCAGGCGCTCGCAGACGCGCCCTTTCAGGGTTAGGTCMGTTCCTCGGTTGGATTCCCCTTCTATGGTGTAGAGGGAGAGTCTGTGATTTCCTGCTAGTGTATGTACATTAGACAAAGTTCCCGTGATTTCCTCTGGACCTCGCCTTCTGTGAGGCCTCGGTGTCCCACCGCATTCTCCCTTTTCGTACGCTAACTCTATCATATTTCCACAATTCTGCCAGGAGAGGCGGAATGATTTAGCATACTTCCATTGGGTCCTTCTGGAGGCGATACGGTTGGAGGCAATTTCCGATTATCCGGACGGTGGATGATAATACGGCATCAAGGGTGAGCTAAACACGAACCTCTGCTATCCCTTCATTTTCTTGTTCCATTTGAGGCGGAAGTTTCATTTGGTTAAGTATATTTGGGTTCTGTGTGTTGAAAGAACATGGCCAGGACCTCTGCTGGGATTATTCAGGTGAGAGATAGTAGGGCGTCGAGCCTTCAGCACAACATGCCAGCCTCTTTTTGATGGTCGCGTCCTGAACCTTTAGAATATCAATTTCGCGCTCGATGATAGCGAGTTCGAAATAAATGTTTTCTTTGACAAGAATATCTACTCCTGTGATATAGTCATCTCGTGTTGAGTGCGGGGGTCGTGAAAATCCGGGTGGAGCACTGCTAGGAGAAGAGCCTGGATTGAAAAGTAGACAGTCGGCTTCTTTCTGTCCGTTGTCCCTTYCCTCTCAGTTCGAGCCTGAGACAATGCACTTCTCCGTCTTTCTGCCCTATCTTCGGAGACGGCCGGACTGGCGCTTAAGTCATGTCTTTCCACGGCTTGCAGTACAGACAGACAGACGTAAAGTCGTGTTCGCACGCACCAGACCGGCCTCCTCATTGGTCGCTTACCGTGAGAGGGACGCCTCAGGTCTGACCCCCCTACATACCTACCTGTTCGGGGTCCCGGACCGCAGACAGGCGTTCGCCTGGCCCGGTATACCGGCTGCAGCAGTCACCGGTCATACTCCCCCTCAGCACCCTAAGTTAGGTAGTCTAATTCTGTCGCTTCTAGAATCGGGACGGGTTAGGGCAGCGGTAAGCCCTCTGACGAGCCCCTTCGCAAGGGCGAAACCCGTAATAAGTCCCGCCCTCTTCGCACGAGGCAACTCTTGAATTAGCGTACAATTTCTTCGGTACCCCCGGCTACCAGAGTCAATGTCACGATCACCTGAGTCCGGTTCGGTTCTAGGAAAGTGACTCCTGACACGTTTTGTGAACTCGGTGCAGTGAATGTCCGATATATTAGAAGACTACGGTTGACCTGTAAAAAACAGCGATGTAGTTCTGCAGTGATAGAAGTCGAGTCCAAGTCCAAGTCCAAGTCCAAGTCCAATGAGAAAGCTTATAATGTGTCTATCTGCGAAAGTCCAAGTAATTGTATAATTAAAATCATCGGTTCCAGGTCCAGACACTAAAATCATCACTCTCCACGCTTATCGCCCTCATCGATGCAGAAACCCCTAAGATCCTCTTTGCAAACTCTTCAAAGTCCTGTTGCGAGAAGTTTTTCGGAAGACAAGGACGCGTGATAAACACGCGGCGCAAAGCGGGGAACATGYTCAACCACTGCACTAATAAGTTCACAACACCCTCACTAGAATGCGCGATCAGCTTCGAGTCCAATTTCAACGTCTCGACACAACGTAATAGTCTCGTCGGCTCGGTTTCTCCCGCAGGATTATCCTGAGCACGGAGTAGGGTGTCCCGCAGCCATTCGTAGAGACAGGTAACATAACTGAATTCCAAACAAAGAGTGATGTCATTGGCGCAGGGAACAATAGCTTGAAGCGCCAGCACCGCTCTAGCCGAGTAACGGGTCATATCCCCTGCGGGCAATATGACCGTTCTGAGCCTCGAGAAGGTATCGAGGGGTGGGAAGTAGCGGACAAGATACTCCGATGATGTCCGCAGCCGGATTAGACGGGGTAGAGAGCCCGGGGCTAAGGCAGGTGGGTTGGGAAATAGGTAGGTATTGTGGTGAAAGTCGAGAGAAGTGATCGTTGGGTGGTGCTGGAGGAAAGTTGGAAATCCCTTGTCGGGTATGATACAATGAGACACAGTCAACGTTGCAAGACTGGGGAGGTTGAGATTCGTGAGGAAGTGCTCCCACTCTCGACCGTTGTAAATGTAGCGAAACGTTAGGGTGGTCAGCTGGGATGAAGCGTTGAAGCGGCGGAGAAAGAAGGGTTGGAGGAAGGTCGGGAGGGTTTGAATGTAGCAGGTTTTAAGGTGATTTGGCTCCATAGGCTTGGTGTCTTTTTTCTTGTGTCCACCCGACGGCAGGGAGAGCTTCTGAAAGAACGAGGAGAATATGTTGCTCTGCGTGGTGCTGGACTCGGATCGGGCGAGAGTCTTGATGTGCAGATCGGTGCATGACTTTTTGACCAAGACATCGAAGACGGTGGTCATGGCATTTTCCCATCCCTTCGTCCCACTGTTCGTGAAATAGAAGGAGCTTTTGTGGACCGAGGCGAGCAAGGATAGGAAATTAGCTAACGAGGCTGTTTGTCGCATCATCAGCGGCTGCGACCGAATATTGACGGTCAAGTCGCAGCTCAAGAACTGGAGAGATGTTCCAATCATACGTGAAGAAATTGCCAGAGTTGAGAGGAGCGGGAGGGTACAAATGTCGAGGATGAGAGACCCAGTGGTCCACGGCTGAACGCCGTGCCTTGAACACAACTCGTCGACAGCGAGGAAATTGAGGTCGCGTGATGCCTGTGCCAACGCGTGGAGGCTCTCCGAATCCCCAACGTTGTGAAGAATAATCTCGACAAGCTCAGTGGGTAGCTTGTTCATGGTGATGAATAGGGGAAAGGCCCTTCCCTCCGGTTGCGCGAAGGCCTTGTTCCTAGAATTCAGCACATCATGTGACCTGTGATAAATTATCGAAACCAGGGCTCTCAAACGACCATAAATGTTACTTTGGTACCCTGGCACCAGTAGACCCGTAACAGCATCATCAATTCTTCATAAGTGTGGATTATTTYAAGTAAATAGAATGAGCACCCATGATAGTGACCCCAACTTGAATCATTGGGAGTACACGTCGCAGGTATGTTGAATGGTAAAGCTCTCAAAAGCTGTTGCTTGTATAATATCAAGCTATCATTCTCCTATCCCAAGTTACCTGGATTTGAGATCCAATTTTGACATGGAGATGATCTATCTCAAATACTGATTCACAAGTCTCGGATGAACTCAAAAGTGCAGCAGTTCGCAGACATTTCATGAACATCTCCGACAACGCCATGGGTACTAATCCCTTGAGGAAGAAGCTCTCAAGGAGCCACCGACTTGACTCCTGTGATCGTCATCAATGTCTACCAACACCGTTGTGATGCATTGGTACTCGAATGAGGCAAAGGCGGGGTACTCCCTATCCCATYGAATCAGCTTCGCCACCGGGATCTATACAGGATGTCCATAATTAATGCATTGTTCGAGACTAGAGCAGTGAACAAACGGCCGTTCAACCAACTAGTCGGTATTTCTGTGACTAACACACCTAGTCAAATATCGCTGCCGGGTGTTGAAATCGAAATGGAGGTGATAGGAAGGCTTTTCTCCAATAGCTCCAGATGGGGGTTCGAAATATTCCGGAATGAGCACACGACAGCCAAACAGGTCCTGGCCTATATGGCAAATAATAGCTGGATTCACCTCGCATGTCACGGTGTCCAATATAAGCAAGAGCCCACCCAGGGTGGCTTCTGCTTCCCTGCTCGACGTTTGGCCGTCACAGACATCATCGCCGAGCCATYTGCCCATGCCGATCTCACATTTTTGTCAGTTTGTCAAATGGCGACTAGAGCCGAGAAAGCGTCGGTTGAAGCGGTCCATATTACTGGTGCGATGTTGAGAGCGGGATATCGGAATGTAATTTGGACGATGCGGGCGATACCCGACAAGGTGGCTCCGAGAGTGTACGAGATGCTTCTTTCTAAGGAAGCACCAAATAGTGATTGGGCGGGCACAAGCACTGCATGAAGCTATGAAGGAGGTCTGAGATTCAAGCCATGATTCATTTACCTCCTGGGTTCCTTTTGTACWTTACGGTGCATGGGGCACATGCGCTAACCATGGTTACTTGTACTACTGTCGTCTGACTTGTATATATATTATCAAGTGAGAGGTCATTTCTAGGATCTCACCACAGGGRCGGGTTGCTTCAGCGCATCCTCCATCCAGATCATGTCAGCTTTCATTCAGAACTACGATACAGGAATTTCCCTTCAGTTGGGTGAAGATCGAGCCAGGYGATACAGCTCAGCAGCTATTGTTAAAGTTGAATTTACACTCCTCGCTTGAATTCCCAATTTCTTGAATTTTTGTTTTTTTTGGCGGAGCCACGTGAATGCAGACACCCGTAAACGCGCCCTTTCGGGGTCAGGTCCGTTCCTCGGCTGGATTTTCTGCCAGTGTAAGTAAATCATAAAAGGATTAGTTTCTCATCTTAACACCGATCATGTAGAAGAGGTGTGAATATGCTGAGACGATACTCTGTTGGGGCCTGGTGCCCTTTCCTAAATCGATTCGATCATAATCCCAAAAGTCCACCGGAAAAATATAATGGTTTTGCATACTTCTATTAGAACCCTCTTGAGGTAAGGCGGGAGGCAAGTCCCACCCTTGGCGGAGGGGGAGTTTCGCAAGTCGATTTTGACAGGGCACCAGGGTCACGTGTATCCGTCCTGCCATACAGTCGTAAGCCAGAGCATTTGGACGATTCCTCACAGGATGAGAAACCGAAGGACACTGTCCATCCTCTGCGCCCTCACCACCCTCTTCGTGCTCTATCTCATAACCACACAGATTGCCCTCCATGGAACTTACTCTTCACTAAACTCACAACTTACTTCTACTAGTCCCTCCGCTGCCCCAGATGGCGTTCGCAGGTCCCCAAAAATCCTTCTTGTCTCTGCATTATTTCCGCTCGCAAAGTCAAAGCATTCCCAAAAAGACTACGAGGTCTGGCTGTCCAAATTTCTAGGTTCGATCACCACCCCAGTGTACTTTTACGCCCCACCCTCGCTCGCTGCGACCGTCCTAGCCGCACGTGGCAACCAGTCCATATAYCTCAACACAACCTATTCCTCTCCCTTTGACATCCCACCCCTCTTCCATCTCGAGTCGACATACGAGCGCTTGCACACTCTTGATCGCGAGGCATTCCGGCACAATCCCGAGCTCTACGCCGTCTGGAATGCCAAGCCATGGTTATTGGATAATGCTGTCCAGCACCTGCGGAATATTCGTGGGGAGGAGTATGATTATGCCTTCTGGAACGACGCGGGCAGCTTTCGGAGTGAACATGGATACAAGCAGTGGCCGAGCCCTCAACGTGTAGAGGATGTATGGAGGGAAGGAATGAGGCTGTCGGGACAGCCGGCGGAGGAGCTTGTGTTTTTCCCGCTTACGGGTGGGTTTCCGTGGATGAAAAGATACTGGCGTGAGGATGATGGGCCGGTGGATGTTGACATTAGCGAAGGTGTGTTGTTAGTGTTGACTTTCAACTGCTTATCTATAATGATCGGTTTGATAGGCTCTTTCTATGGCGGTTCTCCCTCGAGCGTCTCATGGCTATCAAAAACATTCTACGCGTACCACAACCATTACCTCGAGAAGGGTCTTTTTGTTGGAAAGGATCAGACGCTGCTCAACTCTCTCTTCTTGCTCTTTCCCTCGCGATTCATTGGCGTATGGGCCGGGGATCCTAGCGCCCGACCGAGAATACCGTACTTTGACTCTGGCCCACAGGGAGAGTGCGGGGGTCCTTGGTGGTATTACCAATTCTTCCTGGCAGCGGAGGCGGACAGGGAGACAATGCGAGAAATCTGGATGAAGGATCTAGGAGAAAGGCTGAGATGGCCGTGGAAGAATTGGGATTGGTGGTTGCAGCGCCAGCAGTGCATGGTGACTAGGGTTGTGTGGATGCGAGATATACTATGGACTGCCTTTGGCAAGGGATGGAGTGCAGTGAGTACCGTAGAACACGACTGAATTATATACCCTAGTTGCATATTATATATCTACTCGACCACAAAGTACCAGCTCTTTGCAAGGGACTCACGTGGCTTTACGCGACTCGTGGCTCAGGGTCACTGGCCAATTATAGATGCTCAGTTGAGCCAATTAGTGGTGTTGAGTTTTCACACAGAATTCAAGTTCTAGCCTTGTGATTCAAACATCGCCGGTGTTATATCATTCTTGTTTAGTTATTTATTGTTAGCCAGTCGGAAACCCCGTCATCGGTACACGAATTCGATGCCACTCCATGGCTAGAATATTTTTCAGAATTTTCTGGGGACTCTCAGCCTGAGAAATGGCAAAAGACTTGTTTTGAGGACAAATTTCATAATGGATTCCCCCCCATTGTTAGCTGACTGGTGTTGACGGTTCATCCAAGACTTTAAATATGTGGTGTATAGCTCTAGTACAAATTTTTAGGGACATAGTGCGATCAGGGCTCCAGATTCGATAACGGCCCCCCGCGCGCTCCCCACCAAAAATGCCGGTGCTTGTGATATCACGAATAAGCTTGCTGTTGTGCATTCATCTCAACGCCGACTTCATTGACGAATTGCCGTCGGCTTCTACCCACGCACCCTATGGGCTGGGCTAGTAGGGCTCTCTAGACACACCCTTACCTTGCATAATGACCCCGACATGCTTCCTTGCTGTCGTGCTCGGATTCATATATTTGCAATTTATGACTCCTGCTATTCGAGCCAGGAACTAAATCTCTCATATCCATATCAAGTATTGAAAAATCGGTGACATATTCACGTCGACCCGAAACAATGGTCTTTCTCTGGTTTAATTGGATACTGGGACTTGGACTCAGGCACCGAGTCCTGTTGATCTTTGCCGTCCCGTAATGTTGACAGAGGTAATGGTCCCTGTTCATACACACCCTGTCACCATCTATTGATTACCGAGAACCACATTGCCTCAGTATTCAACTTTCCTTGTTAATCGCACCAGAGCGCAAAGTTAATGTTACCTATAATATTATGAAGTGCTTAWCCGATGTGCATTCATGAAACCTATTTTGCTTGCCACATATGCCCTTAACTACCCTTGTTGCGGCAGTGACTCACCTCCATGGTGGATCTCCTGCTGTGAAAACGCGCGGGGTTGAGCACGAGGCCCACCTTCAGCGCCGTAATAAGGGCACACTAGCTCTTCTTGTCCACTGAGCTGCTTCCAGYGCGCGGCCGAGCGCTGCTGAATTAAGCAGCGCTGTCAAGTGTTGACCCCGGTTAAGACCCTGTACTATTATCGAGTTCAATATCACTCCAAGATATCTCTTGGAAGTCACCGCTCAATCCTCATCTCACTGCATGTATTTTGTTATTTATAGATATTAAGAAACGCATCAAGTAGCTGTAACAAATGATGAGCACTCATTCATGAGCATATTAACTTCTTCAGTGTTCAGGCCTTGGAGACATCTAATCTCAGCAACTCATCCGGACAATTAGACCGAGCACGGATTGAGACCATTTGAGCATCAGTTCATTTTGCGTACACTGAGTTAGCACATCTTTTTGTCTCCAGGCTCGTCGTATGTTCCATGATAGTGAATCATCTACGCATCGCCAAGCTGTGGTGTTACGGAGGTGACTCACCGTAGATTAGAATCAACAGGTACGAATATCAATACATGGTGTTAACGTGCCACTATCAGGTATAAGGAAAGGGGAAACGCCTATTCCGTTCTTCGTGGCGGGCGTTGGCGCCTCGACAACTTTCTGTCGCATAAAAGACACGCCATGGAATTTACGCCCTCCACCAAAACTGCGGTTCATCCCACCTGTGAGCCCCTCAAATTCTTCCTCAATTAACTCTCAAYAAAGTCTTTGGTTTTAGATTCTCTAACGGCCTTCTGCACGCTCAAGACGTGTTGCTTGTAATAGTGATCAGCCATGAAATGTGTTTTTTCCACTGCAACATCCACCTTCGCAGCTATTTTGATATTGATGATAGCTCTCGCCTCCAATGGATCCCCTGTCGCCCAGGAACCGGATACCCCTAATTCACCCGATCGGGCTCGGAACTGCGTATCATCGTGCACTAGCACTTCTTTTGGTGGGGGTGACATAGGTGCTGAGGGGTTTGGCGGCTTCTGCCCCGCTGGCCAAGTTCTCTGCAAAGTAAATGAATGCACGTGGTGCTGCCAATCAAAATGCCGAATTTGAGGAGTTGAGAATTTATTTCGGAGCTRGTTCAACGAGTGGATAGTCATTAGCTTGCCCATGTGACAAGGAGTGGACTAGCGACTTTCTAGACAGACACTTTTGTGTAGTTCTTGACTCAAATTTTCTGTGYACTACTGCCCCAATGAAGATGTTTGTTGGACCATGAATCTACTTTCTCGTGATCCGTGACCTCACGCGACTTGGGGTGGGGCTTGGTATGCCCTAACGAAACAAACTCCATCTGCATCTAGAAGAGGGTACCAGAGGCTCCGTTTAGATTGAGGTTTAAAAAGGGGTCGTCTTCGGGAGGTAAAATCAAATTGACCCAACGGCACCTTCGGTACGTACATTTAGAAAAATAATCGAGAATTCTAAACCCTACGGGAAGTAATTCAATATTAAATGAGGATGAAACGCGCTAGCTTTGCACATGCTGATGTGSGCAGATGATGCCCAATACCGAGTAGGTGCCTGGGATGGATTTCTGAGGTTGGACACTCGTTCCGGGTCCAAAGCGAGGCAATGGAGTCCCTCAGGGATATCAGAATGGAAGGAAAGGAGAATAATAGCGAATTTGTACATCACGATGGTCACCTTATTGTTATTGAGACACTTGTGGGGCCCCAGGGATGGTGGCTGCGGTGCGTTTACTGTGTTAGAGCATTGAAACATAGCGAGTAAGGGCGAGAGCAGAAACGCGAGTGGGCCTTTATACGCTAGCTGGTACATCGGGTGGCTACGGAACATGCGTGCTAAGTAACTAGTTGACATTCGAGCAGAGGAAAATATTGATATGAGAAAGCTGTTATTTTAAAGCGGATGTGGTCTATCCTACCACCACAGTCGGCGCGCGCATGCTAATAAGAGTTATATAGGAAGTAAGAAAGGCAAAGACGAAAGAGGCCGGGAAAACCGAGTAGGATGGGTTGCATATCAAGTCCGAGGAGTTGGGAGATGGAGGGGAATGCGGTAGGCGAGCCTGGAACACCGTTGGAGGGATGCTCAGGCGCTCCTTCCGCGAGCAGATATGGTATCCTTGAGGGCGTGGATCGTGAAAATCCGGGTGGGGCGCTGCTAGGACAAGAGCAGGGATTAATAAAATATGAAATTGACTTTCTGTCGGTTGCCCCTTCCTCTTCGTGCGAAGCAACTCCTGAATTAGCGTACCATTTCTTCGATATCCCAGGGTTCCAGAGCCAATATCACAAACACTTGAGTCCGTTTGGGTTCTAGGAAAGTGGCAGGTTAAATGTAGTCTTCGGATATATCGGACAGTCACTACGCCGAGTCCACATAATATGTCAAGAGCAAAATGCAGCGATACAGTTCCGCGAGAAGGATCATAATGCGTCAATCTCCGAACGTCCAAGTAATTGTAACACTGAAATCATCGGTTCCAGGTCCAGACACCAAAATCATCGTTCTCCACGCTTATCGTCTTCATCGATGCAGAACTCCTCAAGATCTCCTTTGCAAACTCTTGAAAGTCACTTCGCGAGAAGTTTTTCGGAAGAAAAGGCCGAGTGATAAACACGCGACGCAAAGCGGGGAATATGCTCAACCACTGCACCAGCAAATTCACCACCCCATCCCTAGAATGCCCGATCCGCATCGCGTCCAATTTCAACTTCTCGACACGACAGATATAACTCGTCGGCTGGGTTCCCGCAGGGTCATCCTCAGTGGGGAGCATGATGTCCCGGAGCCATTCGTGGAGACAGGTAACGTAAGTGAATTCCAAACAGAGGGTGATGTCATGGATGGCGGGATCAATACTGTTCAGCACTGTCAGCGTGCATCCCGCTTCATGGAATATATCCCCTGCGGGCAATATGAGCGTTCTGAGACTCAAAAGGCCCTCGAAGTACGGGAAGTGGATAATATGGTCTGATGATGTCCGCAGCCGGATTAGATTGGGTGTTAAGAATTTTTTACCGAAGGCTCGGAAATTCAATGGGAAGGTGTTATAATYAAAGTCGAGCGAAGTGATCGTTGGGTGGTGCTGGAGGAAAATGCGAAATCCCTTGTCGGGTATGATGCAGTAGGTCACAGTCAACGTTGTAAGACTGGGTATGCTGAGATTGGTGARGAAGTACTGCCACCCTGGACAGTCGTAAATGTGGTGGAACGTTAAGGTGGTCAGTTGGGATGAGGTATTGAAGCGGTGGAGAAAGAAGGGTTGGAGGAAGGTCGGGAGGGTCTGAAGACAGCAAGTTTCAAGGTGATCTGGCACACTGTGCTTGGAATATTTTTTCTTGCGTCCACCCGATGGCAGGGAGAGCTTCTGAAGGAGCAAGGAGAATATGCTTTTCTGCGTGGTGCTACTAGTAGACTCTGATTGGGCGAGTGTCTTGATGTGCAGATCGGTGCACGACTTTTTGACCAAGGTGTCGAAGATGGCAATCATGGCGCTTTCCCATCCCTTTGTCCCACTGTCCGTGAAATAAAAGGAGGTTTTGTGGACCGAGGCGAGCAGGGATAGGAAATTAGCCAACGAGGCTGTTTGTCGCATCATCAGCGGCGGCGACCGAATATTGACGGTCAAGTCACAGCTCAAGAACTGGAGCGATGTTCCAATCATACGTGAAGAAATTGCCAGAGTTGAGAGGATTGGGAGGGTAGAAACGTCGAGGACGAGAGACCCGGTGGTCCACGGCTGAACACCGTACCTCGAACACAACTCGCTGACAGCAAGGAGATTGAAGTCGCGTGATACCTGTGCCAATGCGTGGAGGCCCTCTGAGTCCTCGACATTTTGAAGAATCTTCTTGAAAAGATCAGTGGATAGGCCCCCCATGATGGGCTACGCGCTTCCCTTTAGTTATTATCCTGAAATTCTGCGCATCATGTGACGTGTGATGTATCTACATGGGATCGTTCCAGAGCAGTGGCGGTGTGATGCTGAATGTCCTAAAACGAGTCATTCAACATCATCCCCAACGCAAACTGACTCTTGTCTCGCAAGCCGGGCTTTATAAAATAGCCTTCGCTGCCCCCATCTCCAGACTTCAAGCCAGCATGGTTTCTACCCAGGTACTCGCAAACGCTACTCAGATCGTTACCCTCCCCCACATTCCTGAACTTCTGGACCCCAACTATCTTGATGTTCTCCTGCCTCCCAATGGAGCAAACCCCATCGGAAAGGCCAAGGAACCGGCCAAGGGACTCTCGAACCCTCTCATAGATGCCCTTATGGCGGATAACCGCACATTCACCGAAAATAATGCACCGGCCCTCAAGTCTACGGGTTCAGCTACTCTCGACGCATTCAACACCCTTGACGCATGGTCATTCACGGAAATCAACAAAGCTCTTCGTGATGCTTGGGCTGAGGACCCCGGATTGACGCTGCGCATTATCTGGAACATGAGGAGTATCCATGACGGAAAGGGCGAGACAGAACTATTTTATCGGTAGGCTCTTCTACCACTCACTCATCTGGAAGTCTTCTGATTTTTTCCTAGTTCCTTCGGCTGGTTGTATGATAATCACCCCCGTACCGCCATCTCCAACCTCCACATGCTCGTCGCGCCAACCTGTACCACTCCGAAGCACAAAGACGTTGCCCGACCTCATGGTTACTGGAAGGATCTTCTCAACATCCTCGCACTGGCTGCTTGCGGTGAACTGAGCGATATCACCCACAAGGCCAACTTTCTCCATAACTATACCCCGAGATCTACCGCCAAATTGAGACGCCGTTCGGGATCGAGGGTTCGAAAGACCCCCCAACAAGTTAAGGAAGCGGAGGAGCAGGCCCGCCTACGCGCAAAGGAACGCAGGAAGGAGCTTCATAAACAATTCCACGAACGACTCGAGCAAAAGCTTACCAATGACCCTAAATTCCGCGCCTTGTACATCACGGTGGCCAGACTATTCGCTCAGCAAATCCGGAAGGACATCAAAACTCTGGACGAGCTTGCAGGCGTGGACAAGCAGGGGAACAAGGATCGTTATTGGACCCTTCTTAAAAGTATCTCGCTAGCTGGAAAATGGGCCCCCACTCCTGCAGGCTCTCATGATAGAGTCACCAACATCTCCACCGCTATCTGCCAACTCCTCTTCTCTCCCGATACAAATACTAATCTCAACACGATCGGACCCCTTCCCTCTACAGCACCTTACCTTATCCCAGACGATGCCGCAAATTGTAATACGCTACGCAGCTACTATCATCACTGGATCCTCAAACCCCTACGCGAAGTTATATCRTGCCCTGAGCCGCTCATGTCTGCGAGACGGTGGACCGAAATCCGATACAACCGCGTCCCTTCTGTTTGTATGGCGCGTAACAAAGCTCGGTTTTTCAAGCACGACCCGGAGGGATTCCAGCGATATATGATTGATGTGGAGTCTGGGAAGAAGACGATTAGCGGGGCAACACTCATGCCCCACGAGCTCGTTGCGGAGGCTCTTCGACTTCAGGCTGATGGTTCATCGTCGAAATTTCCCATGGTTCAAGAGTTCAAGAGGAAGGCTAGTGAGCAGCAGATCAAAGTTGTCAATGCCCAATGGCGCACATTGATCTCGAGATTGAAGGAGAGCGGCAACTTGGATAACGCGCTGGCGGTCTGCGATGTCTCTGGATCAATGGGGTCAATCCATCACTACAATAAGCGCAGCATTCAACCCATATTCCCCAGTGTTGCGCTCTCGCTTGTGCTGGCTTCATTGGCGAAACCACCGTTCAATGCTGGATTCATTACCTTCTCGCAGAATCCCGAATTTGTGCGACTCGAGGGTTTGGAAGAGCGGGGTTTGGCCGAGATCGTCAATGAGATGGTTGAGAAAGACTGGGGCATGAATACGGACTTGCAAGCGGTATTTGTCAAACTTCTACTCCCGCTCGCAAAGGAACACAAAATTGCCAAGGAGGATATGGTCAAGCGCCTCTTTGTGTTCTCTGATATGCAATTTGACGAAGCCTCTGGATTGCRGGAAAGAAACACTGGAASATGGGAGACGAACTACGATTATGTGGCGAAAGCGTATGAGGAAGCTGGGTACGATGTTCCGGAGATCGTWTATTGGAATTTGGCTGGACAGGGGACGGCGCAGACAGTCGAGGTGGAGGCGGAGAGGAAGGGGGTCGCAATGATGAGTGGGTTTTCGAGTGCTATGATGAAGGTGTTTATGGGTGAGGCTGACCCCGAGGAGGAGGCATGGGCAGAGGTGACCCAGGAGGGAGTGGTAGTCGAGAAGAAGGAGGATCAGTTTACGCCGCTGAATGTGATGAAGAAGGCGTTGTTTGTAAAATCGTTTGATGGTCTCGTCATCGTTGATTAATTAATTAAAGCGTTATTATTTTATTTCTCTTGGTCATTCTCATTCCATAACTCGCATCTTGCAATTTGATACAAAGTACAAACTCAAAAGACATGTATATCCTGATTAAATTATGTGATCCCAGAACGCTCCATGTCGTCATTTTGGGCCCCTCACCCACAGCATCCCACATTACATCACCTGCAGGCGCTTAACGAATCACTCTGTCAGTTACTCAATCCCGCCGGTCGACCAAGGGCCCGTAAGTTTCGCTAACCTCACCATTAAGATTGGACATGTCGGTCCGTCTGGATTCGGTTCATCACCAATCATCTTCTCACTCTCATCTTAATTTTCATCAGGACCACAACAGCAGCCATATGCTTTCTCGTAGTGGCCTAAAGAAGGTCGCTGAGGAGACTCTACAAGCCATCGAAGCGGGATCGTATGCCATCAAGTCCCATCCACCAACAGGGCCGTCCAACTACGACCGTTTTGACCTCCAAGCAAGCGTCGAAAGACTCAAGGAGCACACTGCATATTATGGCCCCGAAGCACTCTCATCGTGGCATCAGCCGCACTCCAAGGCACCGACACGATCCCCGTCGAAAACTAGGTTCTCGGTGGTGGACAAGACAACACTCGAATCAGCCCGATGGCTCCTCGATGTGCTTGCCTCTACCCCTGCCCCCACCTCCACAAGCTCAACTGGGCACAAGCCACATGCCCATCCAGCGATTGGAGTGCTCAACTTCGCATCCGCCAAGCGCCCTGGAGGAGGGTTCTTGAACGGGGCACAGGCCCAGGTACGCCTAGATCAACCTACGTCGAATGACCCTCATAAGGCCTGACTCGTTTAATGTTAGGAAGAATCTATCGCACGTTCATCGACGCTCTAYCCAAGCCTTATGTCCCCTACAGCCCAACAATTCTAYACTCAYAACCACAGCATCATCCACGCCAAAACCGACGGATACTACTCACATGCTATGATATACAGTCCCTCCGTTCTTGTCTTTCGGGATGATAGAGGAAGCTGGGTGCGGCCGTATGAAATCGACGTCCTAACTTCTCCTGCAGTAAACGCAGGGGCCATACGGTATAAGCGCCAACGAGCACTCGAACGTGGGGAGAAAACGAAATCGGAAGCAGATACAGAGGACATGATCCGTGCGGTTATGAGGGAACGCATGGGGAGGTTGTTGTATCTCTTTGAAACCCGAGGTGTGAGGAATTTGGTTCTGGGAAGCTTTGGGACGGGAGTGTTTAAGAACAAGGTGAGAATGGTTGTTGACCTGTGGGCCGAGCTGCTGGTCGGGAAGGAAGCGAGATTTGCGGGATCATTTGAGAGAGTGGTGTTTGGAGTGATTGGRCATGGGGCCAATGCGCAGTTTKCCCAGAAATTTGGGACGGAGACGGGATAGATTTGCTGGAGGAATGRTGCATTTCYTCTCAGTTKCCACAATCAAATGTGGCAGACTGMGAATTTCTCACCGATAAAGATAGTTCGCAAGACTTAATTATGAGCTGGGGTYTCTGTTTTTCCGACGTTATGGGACTCGAAATAATCCTAGGGCTCCTCTCTGTCGCGTTGGTAAATACCTAAATGAAYRGCCGAAAYGATAYCATCTGTTGTACGAAATTACTTAAACMAYCYYCGTCAAAAWTAWYATGACCAATCTTAATCAGCCTTCGAATTCTTTGTGATGGGTACGATAGGATGACTATAACCCCAAACTGGTGCTACTTGGGTGTATCTGCATATGGGATGGCCAGCCTCTAGATCGCAGCTACTYCATCGACAGGGAGGTTGACCCATACGCCCTCTTGRGCTRRACAGGTAGYTGGTCTGATGTGGAGCTACAGGCTCTGTGTCAACAGCTCGATGATCAGAAGAATGCTGTGATCGATCCCTCAAACACGGGATGTTCGTCAAATCTCATAAAGCTTGCAATAACTGCGCTCTACCTCCCTACAACCACTTTATCCCCTATAGCATCCGCCCAATCTTTCTAGCATTGGGAAATGGCGGTGCCAGCACTACCGATATGAATCTGCTATCTATCTGGAGGGGCCACAGCTTGATGATAGGCGGGTTAAAAATGCCTAGACCTGATCTTAGAATGGTATGTTATTGGGCGTTGATGGCCCGGTAAGGTGGCTGTGGTATTATATCCGGGTGGTCCCCATTACAGGAAAATATGACTATGGGTTAATTGACGTGGGAAAACCTCAYTTTTGTGGTAGCTAGAGGATATATGTCACTGGGCGGCATTCCAAACCTTGAAAATAAGTGGCGGTAGAAGGTAGCATGTAGTAGCCAAAAGCTGATACGCACACAGYGCGGAACCTGAGGCTTTGAAGCCTCACATCACATATATCTGCCAAGGCAACTTAGAAAGATAGACCTTTGTTCTGTTTCCRTCTTTGATCATCATTGGAATGCAACGCCCATGCTGCGATGCCGAGATATTTAATCAGTGGTGGGAGCCATAGCTCCAGGTGCGACTACAACCCACCCGCTGGTCCGGGCCATGGAGACACTCACACCACCTCGCCTCCAAGCAATTCTCAGTAGCCTKCAGTATGTACAAGCACAGCGAGTGAGTAGTGTTGCAGTGTTCCCACTATATTCTTCATGCTGACTAGGTGCTGCCTGTTTCTAGTATATGGATAGTGCGTACGCTCCTATGCTTCGTGTTGCCGGTTGAACTCAATCTTCACTTCGCCCCAGTGTCGGCTTTTGCGATCCTGGTAAGCAATCATCAGTTCAGCCGGGGGTTCATAAATGCCCAAAAATGCATACAGATATTTGATCATTTATTGACCTTCAACATGGAAATTACTTATGTATGGCGTGCGAAATGGAGGATTTTGGACTTTTTTTTCTTGGTTAACCGCTATCTGCCCTATGTCGATCTCACCCTGGGTGCCTTTTGTGAGCATCGCCCTCAATATTCGGTAATTATTTGTGCTCCAACTAAGGCTTGCGAATATTGCTTGCAGATAATCACGCAACAATGGACAGTATTCATTGTCACACGCTATTCAAGACCCACACATGTAAATTATTTCTTCGCCCCGTTTCGYGATTTCAGCTGATCTCATATCAAGTTGTGTATATGATCGGAACCTGCTTATCTGAATGTAATGTCTTCCTAGCTGATATACCTAACAGACGAAGATTTCATGGCTAATACTTTGTATCAGATATCCTGGTTCTTCGAATCTGGGCGATATGGAACGTAAATAAAGTGGTACTAGCTGGATTGTCGATCATCTACTTGGCGGGTTTTGTGGTGTGTGTCATCGTAGGGCTACACACGCTCAATGTTAAAGAAGGCCAGTGATGTTCATGGGTTTTGGAAAGTTATAGTCTGATGGCAAGGAAATTAGTTTTCGTAGTAAATCCGATTTCTGGGTGTTTGACTCTCTTCCCGCAAGCACAGTTCTATGTCATCTTTGCGGCGTTCATTATCATTGATACTAGTAAGCATAATAAKTTTGACTCCTGGCTGACTCCACTGCTCACTTCCGTAGCCATGCTCGTCCTGATCATCATCCCTTTCATCAGGAAAAGTGAGTGCATCGGAGAATGCCTTGTGTCGTCATTTACTAATTAACCCTCAAACCAGAATACCTAACAAATCATTTCATATTCCAGCGAACCAGATCGCGCATGAGAGTTCTCTACACCGAAGGTATGACAYATCTCTATTACTCCATTTCTATTACTTGAATAATCCATCTCATGCAGGCGTACTGGTCTACGCAGCATTTCTCGGTAGGTTGTAGCCTCGAACGGAAGTGCAGATTATTAATCATCTATAGCCTTTGAYATYGTGAAYGTGTTTCTACAATTCTCCACCGTGAGTTCAGGGAATGAGRKGGAAACRCGGCTTCTGACCATGAGCTTTAGAAAGAWGATCCGATAATATTCTTCAAGTATGTTYCCCTGGCATAAACGTTGARCAACCATCCTAAAACYTCGCGATATCTYCCAGTCCAACCCGCATTGTACGAGCTGCATTGTCCAGCAGAATGATACTGCACATACGGGAGGCTTACAAAAAGGAGGAGGGAAATTATCCCAGCATCATCGGATCYACCTCGTCGGCTGTCAGCTGAAGGGTTGCAACGGGCGAGATAGCAAAGCTGYTGTGTTTGTAATTATTGGAGCRACTGTTGGCCACCATCTACTGTAAAGATAGCTTGTACTGTACGTTCATTACATTGTGTCTGTTGCATGGAGAGTGGAAGTCGTATCGTGCATTCCTACAGTACAAGGGAGGTCGCAGAAATKCATGGGTGAAAGTTATTGATTGACTCATCACTGTTCTCTGAMACRTTTCTTGTTAATAATCAAAAAGGCATAAATATAATCTGGCATAGTCAARCTTCTGTRCATTCGATAACMTAGCCYCCCMATCCCYTACGCYTTGATTTCRTCCTCATTTGCCTCTTTCATCCTCACCCAGAGCCCACCCTTGATATACATCGTCARRTGAGTCCTCARCCGGATCTTGTCTTTRCCCTGAGGACCTGCACGCCCGGCCCACTCGGGCATTGGTAATGAATTCGGTGGGCGCGCGTCTTCCTCAAAWGTGAAGGACGAAAATTGCTGGAGGAGTCGGATCAGGAAAAACGAGGCCTCGTGGTAGGCAAACTGTTTGAATGYCCACGTTAGTGCCTATCAAAYTATTCTAAAAWGAGGATGTGAGATACCTGTTGGCCAAGGCAAATTCTAGGCCCAGCATTGAAGGGACAGAAAATRAAAGGGTTGGGAACRAGGTAYTTGTGCAGCCGTTCATCCAGGAACCTGTCGGGATCAAATTCCAATGCTGTTCAAGCTCTGTTAATAGCTCAAGGAGTGGGCTCAGCGCGTCAAACACTTGCCATCTGGTCCCCACAGATCTGTTCGTCTGTGCATCAAAAAAACTGAATAAACCATCCTACARTGCGGGCACGTAAGGTTTGGTCGAAACATAATGGGCACACGTAGTGATACTGACATTGAACCRGCSGGGACGTATATRGGACTAGCTGATCCCGTTGCGGGACTGATAATGACAGGTTTCGTTGATGAGCTATGTGCGACCRTGAGGATAGATTGAGGCTGCCGATGATGGACTATTGCCTACCGAGAGTTGAACGGTCTACAGAACGTATAAGTTTAGCTTCCGTCATAGGACAAATAAACTAGCCCTTACACAACAGCATAGAGACGTAAAACCTCTGTAAAGAAATCACACTGTCACCTCTACCCACATCCAACTAGACGACGCTCACCATTCAGGAATGCTCTAAGGAATTTCATCTCTTTGATGTCCTCTATAGTGGGAGCACGCTTTGACCCGACCTTCGTTAGGATCTCCTTCCTTAAACGACTACCGATATCTGGGTGCTCAGCGATCATATAGAGCGAGAAAGACAACAGAGAYGCTGTCTGTTTAGCTATTAGGTCCCGCTACTGCTTTCTAGGGATGAATGACCCACTGTATCACGAGCAGCGATAAGGAGGTTAATGAGCTGAATAAGGTCAGATTCATCCTATCAGATGTGTTAATAGATGAAGGAAGAGCAAAAGAACAAACCTCATCTCCGATAACCTCTCTGTCTACCGAGAACGTTAGCAATAGAACATTGGAGAGCAAGGTGGCAACCTCACCCGAAGTCTTGTTTACTAGATAATCCAGCAAAGTCTCTGGATTGTCTTCTGATTTATCATTTGTTCCCTTCTCTCCAAAGCCTTTCGCGATAAAGGGCTCCACAAATTTATCGACCACCTGACGAAGGGGTGCAACTATATCCCCTCGCATCTCCCTCAATGGCCAGATTTTACCAATTTGCGCTCGACGGGCAATGATGTCCTGGGCTGCGACAAACGCATTAACAAACTCATTTGAAGGGTGCGTTCTGAATGAGGGAGGGTTTCGCTTTGCCATTGGAGAAGGGTATGATGGGTAGGGTAGGCCTGCAGAGAGTGAGCGTACATCATTTTTGAAAAGGAATTCAGTGGCGGAGTCGAGCGTGAAGCGAGCGACGAGATCCTGTGGTGGGAATGGCAACTTATTCCTCGACGCTACTACGAGGCACTTGCCTGGAAATCGATAGGATATCCTTCTGCGAGTCTCTCTTTTACCTGTTTAAGAGCATCCTCCGTGTGTCGATCAAAGGTATCAAAATCGGTGATGCGATCACGAGTAAAGAAGGGACGAGTTATGGAACGGTGGAATCTAATGTGTATTGTGAGCAATATTGAGTAGCATTGAGATGTTCGGAACATTRAGCTCACTTCCACATTTCCCCTGACGATTGCCGAAGTCATCAGCATGAGATCAGTCCGAAAGAGTGTCACGACATACCGTCTGAGTTGAAAACCCCTGTTCCCAAGAGGGAGCCAAGTTGTTTATGGAAAATGGGACCTATGATTAACAAAGCTCTTTCAGATAAAAAAAATCCAAGCTGAGCCGGGCTTTCGACCTTTTTCAAACGCTTCGAACTCCGTAGCAAGTATCGCCTTCATATACGGGTCACCAAGGGCATCGATATCTCCAGTTATGATTCCTCACCTTGACGTGCTCTGGTTCAGTCGTAAAGTACTGCGAAATGATGTAAGCACTTCGAAACACTAAACCCACAAGCTACACCACCTACACGTTCGTCCAGGCCGATGCTGAATCTGAATATTGGCCCGTACTTCTGGCACCACCTCCCAAATGTCTCGCCTAAAATATAAATTCCCGGACACCCAAAAGTGAAGCAATTTGCTCAATTTACCTGGATACCCAAAGTCCAGCTCTCGCACAAGCGACCGGGCGACCTCAGTGTGTTTTTCCTTAATATGGGGCGCAAGAACTGCCCCATTAGCCCGAGCCACCTGAGCGTTTCGATACTCGTCAAGCCAGGGCCTGGAAGCCATGTACCCTAGACGCAAGGTAAGGCTGGAAACGACCAACACCCATTTTGGCAGGGTGAGAGAGAGGAAGCTGCAGCTAAGGAGAAGGGTTGCATAAACAAATGCACAGGGGAGGAATAGATGGATTGAGGAGCGAGCGATAAAGTTAAGGCCTGGTGAGAGGACCATTGTCGTGGGCATGGRGTATACAGTAAATGAAGAGCGACAACGTTGAATATATATATGGAAGAACACATCGACCCCCAAGATCTGAGATTACACTGGCACTTCCAGGTTTAGAGTTTATTCCTAAGTGCCATTTCCCAAACTCCTCAGGGCGCCCTAAGCCAATCTGCCGTTTATTTAGAGAAGCCACGTCCTCATATGCCGAAGATCGCATTCCGGATTGTGACTTGTCTCTCTTGGGGCCTGCTGCGATTATGTCACGCCGTCGTCCCTGGAGAGTCGTGTACAACGACCAACCGCAACGGGGCATGGCTTCCAGTGGCTGGGTCGAAACGACGGGAATATCGTTGCTGATGTGAGAAAATACCTGTAAATCTGGCAGCGCATAAGACACTGGTGGAATTTCCTAGTAGGTGCATCCTTCCTAGTTCCCACCCTCGACAACTAAATCACARGTTCAGGGCGTTTAAGCACCCCCTATTTGATGTGAGTGTCAGACAAAAAGTGGACTTGTACTCGGGGCCCCAGTGATGACAAAGATCAACATTGGCATAGCCAATGTCTCCGACTCGAGCACATTGTCAGGTGGGACAGGGCGAAAGTGATGGGTATGTCAGTGTTGGTTACGCACCCTCGAATATTGCTTGATCACCTACCATGGTCGGCGGCCGCAGTTAAATGCTGACTACRGGGAAGTCCGGCTTCGGGCATAATTGATCGCCCGAGAGTGTAGGGTTTTGAGTGCTCCAAATCCTAGCACARGTGTTTAACATGTGACAAATCCCCTATTCACATCCTCAGAGACATACAGCCACACGCACGATCTAGCTATAYAATGATAAGCGTCYGCCTAAAATACTCCCATCATAGCTTTTCTTGATATTGAGATATTTCGGAGAGGAACGGATCTGGTAGCTAACTAACATCCCGGCTGCTGTTCCCATGGCCGAGTACCACATTAAAATTCAAACGAGCATGAAACATTAATTTTATGAAAATGCTATACCATATGTTAACTTCGCATTCTATGAAGCATTGTCTCCATTTGCCTCCTTCATCCTTACCCAAAGCCCGCCTTTGATACACATCGTCAAGTGAGCTTTCAGCCGAATCTTGTCTTTGCCTTGAGGACCGGCAAGCCCAACCCATTCAGGATTTGGTAATGAATCCGGTGGACGTGCGCTCTCCTCAAATGTAAAGGACGAAAATTGCTGGAGGAGTCGAATCAAGAAATATGAGGCCTCATGATATGCAAACTGTTTCAAGATAGACATGTTAACGTCGATCAATAATATTTTGAAGAGGATGTGAGGGCACCTGTTGGCCAAGACAAATTCTAGGTCCAGCATTGAAGGGACAGAAAATGAAAGGGTTTGGAATGAGGTACTTGTGCAGTCTCTCATCCAAGAACCTGTCTGGATCAAATTCCAGCACTGTTGTGATTCTATCAAGTCACCGAAGGAGTGTGGTATGTGAATCAGACACTGACCGTCAGGTCCCCACAAATCCTCTCGCCTATGCATCAAAAACACGGAAAACATGATCCTAGGAAATATAAGATTCGACAAAAAGATAACGAACATATAAATACTGACATTGAATTAGCAGGTAAATATATGGGACTATCTGAATCTGTTGCGGGACTGAGAACGACAGGTTTGACTGTCGACCTATATATGTATGATCAGCATGACGGGACTGGGAAGCCAAAGAATACCCCACCGTGTGTTGAGTGGTCTTTACAAAGCTTAAATCAGACTCTGTTGAAGGATGAAACAATAAGGCTTACACAACAGCGTAGAGACGCAAAACCTCTGGAAAAAAATAATATTGCTTTCATCACATTACTCAGTCAGACCAGACCCACCGTTAAGGAATGCTTTGAGGTACTTCATCTCCTTAATATCGTCGATGGTTGGAGCGCCTTTGGTCCCAACCTGGGCGAGGACCTCCTCCCTCAAACGGTAGCTGATGTCCGGGTGCTCAATGAGCATGTATAAAGAAAAGGACAATAGGGATGCGGTCTGGATGTTTTCCTGAGTCTCTGTCGCATGCAAGTGGAGTAGGTAACGCACAGTATCGCGACCAGCAATAAGGAGATTAATGAGCTGAATATGGCCAGATGTTTTTTCGTCAGCTTTTCATTAGCACACGACGAGGGCCAGTCAGAACTGACCTCATCTTCAATAAGCTCTTTATCTGTCAAAGACATTAACACCATAAAGATGCTGCTAAGGGATAAATTTGATGACTTGCCTGAAGTCTGATTTACCAGATAGTCCAATAAATATCCTGAAGTGCCATCCCAATTGCCCGTCGATCCTTTCTCACTGAAACCTTTCTCGATAAAAGGTTCTACAAATCTATCAATAACCTCTCGGAGAGGCGCGACCTTATCTCCCCTCATTTCCCTCAATGGCCAAAAGATGCCGACTTGCGTCCGGTGAGCAATRATATCCTGGGCTCCCACAAAYGCCCTGAGAAACTCATTTGAAGGGTGGTTCGTGAACGATGAGGGGTTTTGCTTTGCTAACGAGGGAGGATACGATGGATAGGGTAAACCTGCAGACAGTGAGTGCACATCGTTCCTGAAAAGGAATTCGGTGGCGGAGTCCAAGGTGAAACGGGCTGCGAGATCCTGCCAAATGGTCAAATGGTCATCCAGTGCTTATTCGAATATCGTTTACGAGGGACCTGCCTGGAAGTCGATGGGGTATCCTGCTGCGAGACGATTTTTTGCTTGTTTGAGAGCATCTTCTGCATGTCGATCAAAGATATCGAAATCGGTGATGCGGTCACGGCTAAAGAAAGGACGAGTAATGGAACGGTGGAATCTAATGGAGCATGAGTAAAATAAAATAGTATCGGGGCGCTCAGACGATTAGAACTCACTTCCACACCTCCCCTGGCCATATGTCGAAGGTATTTTAATACGCCGTCACCATCCAAAGTTCTGTAATTATCATACCGTCTGAGTTGAARACCCCTGTTCCCAAGAGTGACTTAGCCATTCCGAAGAGAATAGGGCCTAGAGATARTGTTCTATCAGACAATGTTTGTAACTCAATCGGTTGTATCGTGGACCTTTTTCGAACGAGTCAAACTCGGTAGAAAGAATCGACTAGGTACAGATGTCATTGAATATATCGATATGCGGATTCATAATTACTCGCCTTGACATGCTCTGGCTCTGTTGTAATGTACTAGAAACAATGTATATAGTTAATTYGAATATTTCAAGGTTTATTGCCACATTACTGACCCGTTCGTGCGAGCCGGTGCTGAATCTGAGTATCGGTCCATACTCCCGACACCACTTCCCGAACGTTTCAACTTGGAATATCCCGTTTGCAACGGATCCTAAATAATGAAAAAAAAAAATCAACACACCTGGATAGCCGTGTTCTTGTTCCCGAACAAGGGACCTGATGACATCGGTATGCTTTTCCTTGATATGCGGCGCAAGAATTGCTCCATGGGCTCGGGCCATCCGGGCGTTCTGGTATTCATCAAACCACGGTTTAAAGATGATGTACCCTAGACGCAAGGTAATGCTRGAAGCRACCAAGATCCATTTTGGCCATGTGAGGGCGAGGAAATCGCAACCGAACCGAAGGATGGCATAAATAAGTGCACAAGGGAGAARAAGGCGGGCGGAGGAGTAGGCAATAAATTTGAGGCCTGGTGAGTCAATCATYGYTRATGYTAGGCATCGARGMARGGYAGCATGGTTATATACACAAAAGAACAGGCCGATCYCCAAGGTATGGGGCAARATGTATTGGAGCTCKCTGACGTAGAGAGGAGTGCGTATTTTTTTCAGTAGACTCAGGGGTATCCAAAAATCCACGGGATACCCAACCGGCTTCTGAAAAGATAATGTCTGCCTGTTTCATCCCGGGTTTGCGCAGCGTAACAGTCACTTTTGGAGCCTATCTCGGACACAGTATGCYCTGCCTCCGGGGCGTCACGGTATAGTGCCTTGGGAGCCACAGCTGGGTCATCGCTCCTCCTTGCCGACAATCTTGTGAGTCAGCGCACGTAAACCCATTTCGAKTAAATCCACGGGGCTCCTATTTTCGATCTTCCAAAGCTCCAGTGGGCTTAAAACTGCCGTAGAAGCCAAGATTCTTTTGATCAGATTAACCGCTGGAGCTTTTGAGACTGCTGRTAGCTCAAGACTCCGTGACGGTGATAATTAATGAAATCTTGACAGAGCGCTAGCTACGGTCAGTTGTTGAGTGAAAGTTGGGGATTGACATTGGGCGCCCGTGACGCTAGTGGTTCCGTCCATCGGCCGGGTGGAACCAACACTTAATTATAGCTCAGCTCCCTGGGTCCARTGGGCAGCTCGTCTGTCTTTGATGCTTATCTACACCCAAGCCCCGCGGATGGGTAAACTGTCCATTCGTATTTCTCTGAATCGCTTCGCGGGCCCTTGAATATCGTTCCAGTGATATGGTCTTTCGTTCAGCCACCCATCCGAGCCCCACCCAAAAAACACAGGGATCCCGTACCTCCAATTTATGGCGTATTCCGCTTTGTTCGGGATTATATTAACACCCAATTTACCAATGAAGTCCCCAATGAAGAATCTGACGTGAAACCATTTTGACCATCCGTGAGGGGATTTTTACAATATGCCATCCCAACAACGAATCCTACAGATGACATTGACATGCAGTCCGAACTTGCGTACATGCGTTGAACGATGTTGATGGTGGTTGGAAAAATCAGTACGCGGGCCACAGTTGGTGACGTCTGTATCAGCGCCCGTTGGATATTGTAAAATAGAGTTCCATAGTATCCTCATCGTGAATCCTCCGAATCCCAAAAAAGAAAAACACGGGCCCTAACCTTGCGTTCATTTTCATATCAAATGGTCATATTGTCACCCACCTCTAAACTCTTTCCTGTGTTCCACTGGGCCGGCGTTGTTGTAATACAGTGGGTGACAATTGTCAAAACAGCACCTACGACCACCAACGAGCGTCCCACTGTGTTCTGTGGGGACGTTAACGGGACTGCACATTCGGTATAAAGGGCGGGGTTATGTTCTGGAGGTCAGCCCTCGCATATTTTTCGGCTCAAGCGGCTTGCGTTTTTTCTGTTTTGTAGTCGGGCGTGGTACTGGAACCCTGTTATATGCGTATAACGTTGGATGACGATTGTGATGGAATATCCGTAGTATTTGCCATCAGCCATGAATCCAAACACGACACTCACTTCCTTGTTCCGRATTTCAGTATGCTAATCCAAGGTAATCAATGTCTTTTCTCATTCGACGTCTACCGCGCCCACCTCCATCGCACGCACACATCTTCAARCGCAACACCCACTCTTTWAATCCCACATCCATCCCTCCCACTTTCACCCAGAAGCCACCTATATGGGTACGCTTCGCATGGCCAATTATTATCGCCAATGCTTTCCTCATGTACGTTCTCCTCCCAAAAACAAAAATTCCTCCAAGAGAGGGTTCCCGTATCCTGATTTATATGATGCAAGGGGTTCTGCAGTAGATATCACATGGAGCCACTGGGCAACGCTCGTTAAAGACCTCGAAGCCATCGGGGAAAAGAACAACACCAACACCACAGCAAAGTCAACTACACATGTACCARACACCACCGCACAAMCCTCGAACAACACGGAAGAGGCGTATCACTGGGAACGTCGGCCTACATGGCAACGCGCCGTGTTTTGTGGGATCTAYGTGACAGGATGGGCGATTTCGACCGCGTATTTCCTCAAGTATCGACAGACGTTTGTGACTGGTCTGCGTTTCTTCCGGGGGCCTAAGGAGATGATGCCTAATCCTACTCCTACTCCTACTCCTACTCCTACTCATGCGCTGGCTGCTTCTACTACGACGGCAGCGACTACGAAACAGGCCCCGCCTTCACCACTAACAAAATCAACCCCTCCGCGCTTGGTTCACATCACCACCGCGTCCAACCCGAAAGGACTCACACTCCCTCTAAACGAACTCAACATCCAACCAGGGCGGAACGAAACAGAGATGGTGATCCGCATGAAAAGCGCGTCTGACCCGCAGGCACAGGCTAATAATAATACTAATAAACCCGGGAGAGGGAAGAGGAGGGCCTATTGGTATTTATCATTGACGGACGCGATTGTGGATGGTGGACGGTATAGCACTGAGGGTGCACAGGATCGGTTGTTGGCTGCGTGGAACGGCACATCGGGAGTTGAGAGGATGCAGACGGTCAGTGGGGGATGGAGAAGTGGACCCGTGACGCGACCTTGAGGCAGGTTGTGTGCCATGTTAGGCTTAGTACAAGGTATTATCCAATTTAGATCCCAATAGATATTTGATACAATTACAATTGGTATAACGAATTTCATGAATAAGCGTAGTGGTCCGTTATAWGTGAGGGGAGAGGCTTCGTTAGGAAGCGGTGCGTGTGGGTGGTGGATATGCTATTGAGAACAGGCGTTCAGCGGTGGGTGTAGGCTTCACCGTTACCGTGACAGTCGGACACGGGGAGGGAGTTGCATAGACGTAGGGCCAACGGATAAACGGCAGCGAAAACAATGGCTCCTGCCGCGGTACAGGCTCACCAGCACCTTCATCCACCCCTGCGCTCTGTCATATCATTAAGAAAAAGTCAGCCCYGGGGCATGTAGAAAGGAAAGGGAAATACAGACAGTAAAGTATCTACCAGACGAGAGACTCAAAGTGAGTGTCTCCACAAGCGACATCCACAGCAACACGATCAACATGGCTACACTGAATGCAGAGAAGAACCGAGTCCATGTACGTTGCTGGGCCTGTCTGGCATCAACGGGATAGGTCGTCCTCAAGAGCACCGACTGTGGTGAGAGTGGTGTATGCGGGGCGATAGGGTGGTTAGTGTGAGGATGAGACGATGAGCTCGGTTGGTAGTAGGGTGGTGGTGGTGGTGCAGGGCCTGCGTCGTAGCGCGTCGACGTTACGGCCGACGTAGGACTTTTGAGTGGCGAGTTTTCAGTCGGAGTAGAGGGATCATCGACGATCATGACTGCTGCAAATCCTCCGGTGGGGAGGAGAGGGGGGAGAGGAGACGGCGGGGAGCTGTGGGATTATAATGAGTCAGACGAGAGCCAAAGATGTACAATGCTGCCCCATATGACTTGCTCCCTTGCGCAGCCGCAGTTAAAAGATGCGCGCTTTGTTTTTCGTTATCATCGGACGTGTTTATAATACATTGGGCGATTACGGACAGTACATCGGCACACGGCGAAGCAAGCCTGAACAAAAAAAAAAAACAGTAAAAATACACAACAAAATACAACTTGAAATCGCAGCTCCAGGGAAAAAAGTAGCAACCCGCCCCACCCTGGCAAACAAGTCGCGTATCAAACGATCATCAAACTTGTTAGGTGGGTAAGAATGTGCGGTTAGCGGTGCAAGGTAATTCCGCGCAAACGCGCACCGGGTCAATTAGAAGGATCAGAGGGCTGGGAAACGGGAAACAAAGTGGATGGGGGTAAAAACCCAAAAAAAATCGTGGGGGGTGGGGGGGGAAGGGGTCTTCGGACACGTGGGCGAGGGTATCGATTATTGCCAAACCTCTGTTTACCGGTCGGCTGTGATGATGGGTCGTCGGAATGCCATCCCACGTGCCGACATTTGAGGGGTATGCAAATAATGTCCGCTGGTCCCCAGAGTCAATCTCGCGACGGGCGGCTGTATAACAAATATCTCAGCAACGAGCGCTCATAGAAAGTAAAGCTTGAACTTACAGGTCCGGGGCGAGGGCCATGGGGTGGCGGATTATGATGGGGTGGGGGCGGAAAGCGTGGGTGTCGGTGATCGAACAGGAGGAGGCGGATACATTGCACGGCGATAAGCCAGAGAAAGATGATTCCTAGGGCAACGAAGAAAGACGTAAAGAAGCGACTAAGAGCACGGCGCGTGGGACGATAAAAGTCTGGGTGAATAGGGGAAAAGAATCCGGAGCGGTTGGGGTGGAAGTCGTATGGAATGGTGGTCACTCGCAGAATTGGGTGTGGGTAAAGCATCACTGGAGGAGGAAGTTCTGTCGAGCTTTGTGCTTGGCATAGGCGATGGGCTTGGCTCTGGGGCTGGGCGGGGTCAGGGGTAGTGGTTTGACCGGTGCGAGCGTATGGATATGGTGGTGGACATGCATGATCCTCCTCCTGTATATGATATTGCGTGTCGGAGGCTGCGGTGCACCGGAGACAGGAGGATTTTGGGGCGTTGACAATCATGAGCTGGGAAGATAGTGAGCTGTGGGCAAAGGCGTGAAGATAAGGCGACGAACGGGGTGGTCGTAAAGTTTCATAACTGTATAGTTGGTGGAAACAACTGGGCCCTGCAGTTGCCCTCCAGCCGTTCATATATTTATTAGTCGGCGAAATAGCCGGGTTTATGACGTAAGCAGGTAGCCGGTCACATGGCTGATGGGATTTTTGCTCTTCCTCGCGCTGGGGGTTTCCCAGCCAGAAATGCTCTCCGACGAGGACAGCGACGACATCCACGACACCCACCAGCTCACCGTCAACGAGCACTATGCAAAGGCCTTTCAGTACAGGAAGGAGCGTGAGGAGCTCGAAAAGCGTAAGTCCCCCTTTTTTACAATCCACCTTGGGTTAATCATTTGGGGGGACTGCAGTGAAAGCCAAGTTCGGCTCAGACATATCAGAGTCTGATGTGGATGAAGAAGAGACCGATTCAGAGTCGGCTGAGTCAGAAGACGAGGATGGTGAGGAGCTCACTCCCGCCGTCGACGCTGCGATTCTGCGCACGCTCGCCAGGATCAAGCGTAAGGATCCGTCGATATACGACGCCGGGAAGAACATTTTCGGAGGTTTGTGTGTTTTGAATAGGCGGATTAGGTCCCGAGTTTCAATGATCCCACAGAGGAACAGGAGAGAATTCCATCAGACACCGCATTCGTCGGCCCTCGTAAAAATCAAAAGGATAAAGTGAGTTACTATCCAACCTCTATCACGCAACTTATAACCCATGGCTCGGGGAACAGTCTAAACCGATCACCCTCCGCCAAATTGCACTCGAGGCCCAACTGAACCCCTCTCGCTCACCATCTCCGGAACCATTGACTCACGTCCAAGAGCAACATGCGCTACGAAAGGAGGCTATCTCTGCTTTTCATACCGCCGTTGCTGGTGGTGCTGGTGATGATGACGATGGCGACGACGAGGATGATTTACTCGTGCCGAGGGAAAAGACCAAGGATGAGCAGGAGAGAGAGGAACAGGAGTATCGTGCATTTTTGGAACGTGAGGTGGGCGATTTGAAGGAGATCGTTGGTACTCTCGACGTAGGTGGTGCCGATGAAGAAACCCACGACGCTGATGACGCAGTTCCAAAAAGAAAGAGCAAGAAGAAAGCCAAGGGAGGGAAGGAGGATAACAACTCTACCAAAACGCGGAAATCAAAAGAGGAAGAAAATCAAGAGTTCCTCCTAAAGTCGGTTTCCCATCTTTTTTTTTTTTTTTTTTACAAGTAATCTAACTACCATTAACACCTACAGTTACATCCTCGGGCGCGGCTGGATCGACAGATCCAAAAACCACATCCCAACATACAAAGAAGTAACCTCCAAGCACAAATCCAAGAAGAAGAAACACAAATCCGCCTCCGATGTCGATTCTGATCACTCCGAAACCGATACCCAAAAACCTCCTACGACTACCACTACCTCGAAAGTCAACGCTAACGATGAAACAGAAAACCTCGACGCCCTCTCCGACTCCTCCTTCGACTCTCTCGCAGATGCATTCGAGAGCTCATACAATTTCCGYTTCGAAGAACCSAACGGCGCGCTTATCCCCTCTTTCCCTCGTAATATTCCCTCACTCGTCCGGCGAGARGACAATAAACGTAARGACGCCAGGGAGAGGAGAAAACAACGAAAGGAGGAAGAGGTACAGAAAAAGAAGGAGGAGGTGAGGAGAATGAAGGCCTTGAAGATGAGGGAGGTTAGGAGGAAGTTGGAAATCATTGGWAGGGAGGGTGGAATTYTGGGGACTGGGAAGGAAGGGAAGGGGAAAGAGRTKGCTTGGGAYGGGGAGCCAGAGGGACAGGTGGTGGATGCTGCGYTACGAGATTTGGACTTGGAGGGGGACTGGGATCCAGAGAAGCATGATAAGCAGATGGCAGGGCTCTTTACTGGAGACGGTGACTGGGAAGACGCAGGTGAAGTCGATCAGGAAGGGAAGCCAGTTTGGGAGGATGATATCGATATTGCGGATATACCCATCCTGGGGGATGATGACGCCCAAAGCGAAAGCGAAAGCCAAAGAACGAAAGACAAGAAGAAAAAGAAGAAGAAAAGTGGGAAGGAAGTGCTAGAAGACGAGGGCGTAGATGTGGATGCTATGGAYGCAGATATTCAGGCACTAAGGGAAATGGGAACGGGGGAAGAAGAAGATGAGGAGTGGGATGGGACCGAAGAGATGAGAAAGAAGAAGCTGGATGAGTACATGGAGGAAATTTACAACCTCGATTTCAACGACATGGTACGTACTATTGTTCCTCGACTCCGTCAAATGCTCATAGCAACGGCTTCTAGGTGGGGGACATGCCAACACGCTTCAAATATGCCCCTATCGCACCACAAACCTACTCCCTCTCGCCCGTAGAGATCCTTATGGCCACAGATAAAGAGCTCAACGAATTCATGAGYATCAAAAAGTATGCCCCGTACCGGAAYGATRCTCGAAAGTGGGATGCGCAGAGACAGCAGAGGCTCAAGGAACTAAGAACAACTATAACGAAGCGCACCAAGGCCGGCGGATGGCAAGCTAGTAGTGGCATGCAGGATAACGCAATGGGTCAAAGAGACGGAGAAAGGGCGACGAAACGTAAGGGCAAGAAGGAACGTTTGAAAGCAAAGGCCGCTGCTGCGGCTGAGGCACAGGCCGAGGAACAGGATGAGGGACTACTRGTTTCGAATGGAGGTAATGCGGACGCTACTTGGGAGGGGAACGATCGGGAGAAGGAGAAAGGGCATAAACGGAAGCATAACGAGATTACGGAGGTAGGAGTGGAGACCCAGCMAAACGAGAATGGTAAATCAAAAAAGAAAAGACGGCGSAAGCATAAGCATGGAGTCGAGGGCAGCTCTGYGCAGGTTGAATAGTAMCACTCCTCTTGYATGTACTCCCGATACRCCCTCGCCCTCGCAATYCATGCCACGCAYCAGTTAACACTGGATTAAGCGGATCACRCCCACCCTCCCACTAGCCTCCCTTCGACTGTCAAGAACCCAAGAACCTCAGCTCCTTAGACATCTGGGCGCTGAACGTGATTAGGCGAGCGTGCGAGCGTCGATTTACGGATTTTTTGGTGTTCCCATTACCTGACCCATCAACACGACGATGTACGGTCCAGACAATCGAAACCCCAATTTCCAAACCACAGTCTTCCTATTCGGCGGAGGATGGAGGACAGCTAKCTATCGGTAGATTAACCTCCCGCTAGCTAATACTGACGTTTCTGCCAGAACTGACTTGTGACGCTAGTACCCCTGCTTGTGTGAAARCTCTGACTGAATCGTTTAAAGCCTGTAATCTTAAGCTAAAATGACCATTTTCCTATTCAACACGTGCGAACAGTCAACTTTAACAGTCCAACTTCACCAGATAACTTATTACTCCCAAAATAAAGGAGCACAGTCGATTCTACATGGGTTGATCCTATGTCGATGGAAAGGGAGACTTGACATGACTCCAACGCACTTGCGTTGTTTAAGGGTCCCATTTTTCTGACGTCGTGCCAGTGGTGTCCGACATATGGACTGGCTAAGTATCTGTGCCGCCATCAACCCGGAGCTATCAGCCCTCGCCGATGTCAGGCCAACATGGGAGGGTTCGTCCCTTTCTGTCGTACGGGACGAGTTGATTAGCTTGGCTGAAGCCCCCAGTCTTGCAGGTCCGTTGACTCGCCCTCAAAAACGCTGAACGCAGCCGAATAAGCTCGCTTTTTATGTGGTCGCGCCACGCCACGAAGGCCCACCGTCGAGTGAGACCATTAAAATTAATCATTGGATATCGTAAGACAAAAAAGCCGTTGGGCCTCACTCCAGCTCAGTTCCCCGTTTCACTAGCTAGCGATAACGTATGTCATCAAGAACTCGACGATAATGAGAGGTTCGATAAACTATGACCGCAGTATTTCCAAGAACCAATGTCAAGTTGGCTTCCCTCGTGGAAATTTGGAATCCTTTAAGACCGAAAGCACTTGTCAAATAGGTGACAAGCTTCCCGAAGCACGGGTGATGAGTAAACAATGGTTTTGAGCGGTTATGTCCTATGATGATTCTTGGTCTATCTCGGTGCCATGAAAGGCGCGCAACGAGTTTCGGGGGTTGGCAAAATTTTTCACGATGAGCGAAATGAAGTTACTATGGGGAGTACCACCGGCTTGGCGCCCATTTTGTGGTAATAGGGAGTACCCCATAAGGACTCTCCTCCTTTGGCAGTCCAGGCGATTCGGGGGCTGTGGCGTTAGGCTGGAAGCCCATTTCGGTAAGCGATGACAGAGAACCCACGGAGGTTTTTGGTGGCTATGAGGTCTCATGGGTCTCTGAGAAGCGTCAACTGCGAGGACACGGCCATCTGAGACAATCTCCTTAAGCTGCAACGGCCCAAAATGTGAAGAATTAGCAGGAACAATAGGGAAAAGTCACGTTAATTGTTAAGCATGTTCGGCGACCGAATGGATGGTATTGTACTGTCCGAATATGGAATGAAATGGARACGCGGRGCGTTGATAGGGTATAGGTATGGAAAACATGGTAAAAGCATGGTAAAAACATTAAAAAATGTTTGTCAGATAGATTACTATGGTTGCAAAGGAGTGTAGTTTTGGCTTTAGAGGTACAGCTAGGTACAGTTGGTACAACAATGAAAACCAGGTACTGTGAACGAAGAGACCGTAACGATGGTAATKGCAATACTGGAAGTGGGCATTGCATGATTGTCCGAGCATCCTTTTGGTGGTTGCGGTGCTTCGCATGTTGCTACCCGTCCAGTCGGGTAGGGGCCCAAAATGTAGCACAAGCAGCTCCTGATAGTATCATGGCGTTGCTCTTAGGAGGCGAGTGGGCAGATTCGCGCAAAATGCGGCGATGCGATTAACTTTGGTTATCTTTCGCTGTTCCGCTGGAACGGGGGAAAGTCCAATGTTCTCCTCGGAGTAGTAGTTGATGGTATGCTGGGGTTCAAAAAGGATGAATGAGGAATTGATCTCGTATGGGAGACAACTGTATTTGATCTAAGGGAGAAACAGGTCTTAAGTCTTGTTATTGCGACATCCGCAAGGGAACGGCTAACTTACTAGTGTGATGGGTTCTACCGTGGGCTGGTGATTCAAATGGAAACCCGTATCGTAGGGAGAGGGGAGTGGAGAGAAGAGGGTAGACACGTCATCTTTCAATGTCCTGAGCTCATCGGAATCCGACTCGTACCCCGACTCTTCTGAGGATGTTTCCGGAACAATTGATAGGGGGACTGGCCTGCGGCGAGGAAATGGAATCGAGGACTTCTTAATGGCAGACTGTGGAGGGAGCTGGATGACTTCATCCCAACAAGACGCGGCATATGCATCAACAGGAGATAGGAGGAGCACGTCGTCCAGTCCGTCAAGGCATTCAAGATCGAAGCCCATATCCATCGTTGTTTGGTCGAGGATGACGTCCCAGCAAATTTCAGATTCGGCGCAGCTGACAGTATCTGCTCGCTGGACGTCATCCGGGACAGTCTGCGAACATGGCGATGACATCTGGCCGTCGATCATAGTGGACCAGCCCAAGAACGAAAAGAGGTCGTTTTCTGAAGGAGATGAACTAAATGCCTGTGTTATGGGAATCAGACATCAGGACTGTTCGAGAGCCTCTGAGATGCTTACCATGAGACGAATACACAAAATATTCAAGTGATTGAGAGGGGAAAGGGAAGTTCACGGGCGCGGACTTATCGATGTTTGGTGAGGATGGCTCTGGAGGGTAGACCTTTATATATATTCTGGAGTGAAACCGTAAGCGGATGATGCTGCTGCCTTGTCAACGGTACTATGAGAGAGGGGAGTGGCGTAACGGCCATAAAAGCGCGGGAGGCCGAACGGCTAAGTTGGCTGACATCTTATACCGATCGAAGACTTCATGTGTGGACATCAGGACCCTYTTGTTGGGGTCTAGCATCGCCGCGCTCGAGCTTAATTGCCCGGGACTAAACATGACTAAACTTGACACCGTGGATGAATGAATCACAATTATGGCAGGGCCTGTGGACTTTACATCATCGAGGTGCCGCTCCTGAAGCACGTGAACAGGTGCAGGGGAGATGGAGGGTGAGTGCTTTTATGTTCATGCAAAGTAATTCCCCAGRAGGGCTGCGCCAGTATGAGCAATAATCCTTGAATGGTGTATACAAAGAAGACATACCGGCGAAAGGCAGGCAGATTTGTACCAAGGTGTCTGGACTTGGTATACAGAGCATCAGGGCTCCCGAGATGCGAAATTTTCTTCGGGCCGCTAGGTGATTTTGGGAACATCAGGGCTCCGGGAGCTCGTTAAGCCAACCTTTGCTGGATGATCACATGAACGCGGAAACGAYGAGGATCCATCGCCGGTGTTCTCCTGCCGTAATCCAGTCTGCTTAGACCATTCAATTGTGGGGATTCCGCTTACCATTCGCTTACCATTCGGCAAGCGTTCCTGGGCACTGCCCTGAACCTAGCTGCCCACCATCCGTCAAGTTCAACATTCTACCGCCACAATTGGCTCACAATTGGCTCTGAAACTGGATAGATAACTTCACAATGCTCCCAATCGTCGCGATCATCCACCATTTGCCTTTTTTGACATTATTGTCACATTGTCAGGTCCTCATTCTGTGTCTCGACGATTACCTGGGGGAATCCTTATGTGCACGAAGATGGTGCTGTGGCTTTACTGTGTAATGTGCCAGATGGAGTTTGTGCCATACATAGATCGTCTAGCAAGWTCCGTAGTTAGAGCAAGTTCCTACGACTCGCCGTCAGGAAGGAAAWTTTTGAATTCCAGGTTCTTTGAAGGTGCGGCCCTAAAACCAGTGCTGCGCAATGCCGAAGATAGATTCGCCTGTCCCYTAACACATTCCATATMGTACCATCAGCAAGAGGGTGTGATAGAAGCTCGGCGGCATTGGATGAACTTATATATTACATAGGGGCTCAACTTAGGGTTCTCCAACAAGAATATGTAGAAGCTCAGCTATTTCTTCATCTGGTGCAGATTGCCCATGGTGAAGGCAAAGCAACTGAGAGGGCTTGGAACTGCATTGGTTTCCTCATGACTATATCCGCGCGCCCCTTTCGCACATTCTTGACATTCCCGTATCCCGATGAGGATATCGATACTGCTGATTAGCCTGAGTTTATTCTTGCCGCCTACTAGTTAGCAAGTGATGGCCCGTCTGGGTTAGCTTGAGGTATAATGATAACTTGTGATATTGCCATCCATACGCTTCTCATAAACGGGTTCAAAGGGTCCTATGACATTTACAGATGAGCGTTTCTCGGCCGTAGTTATTGGACCTCGGGGGTTGGTCATGGGGCTTAGACCAGAACAAAGGTGTCCAAGATTTGAGTGTTAGCATACTGTGGATGGCCTCTTCTATAGATTTGGGGTTTGGTGCTTATTCGAATAGAGGGAATCGGCTCACAACGGAGGCATTTGAAAAAGGCGTTKGCYTTAGACCTGACTTCAGTCTTTCAACGAGTAGCGGTTTGGCCCCGAGAAGAAGYGAGGCGCTTGGGCACCCAGCCCGCCCATGAGAGCAGATGCGCGGGGGGGCTCGGAGATTCCTGTGTAAGCTAAGATGCATTCTAAATGGGTCTCGTGAAATCAATCTTAGCCGATCAAGTTGGATGTGATGCATGGAGCTGGGTCTCCGTAAATAACCATTCTTTCCCAACCTCAGAGCATACAGCCCATCCTTGATCACATTGTGATTTATTATAAATGGCAGACTCCGACAGGTCRCCTTGTGGGTCCAATAGCAAATTACTATAGCAACTCAAGGATGGATAATTGTATTGTCCAAGGTCAATCGTAGAAAATACATATTTGCTGCCGTAGTATGCATTGTTGTTCAAGAAAGGCATGTTTCCATTAGGGGAAGCATGATTGAGGGACGGTTCCTGCACACGTGGACGGCTTTGTACAACTCGACCCAACGTGCGTGTTGACCATGAGTAGGATCCACTTTGGCCCGGAATACCACCTCAAGACGTTGGCTACTACATTCAGAGTGGCTCGTTCTTTCATCGATCTCCAACTGTCCAGTTGGCATGCGCTATAGGCCTGAAGATCGCCTCATCAAAAATGACGAGTTCGGCCCTAGGCATTGAAAATGTTCTTACCTACCCCGGCCACAAAATGGTGCGTGTTGAGTATCCGAACCCTCCCACTGACATTTATAATGAYACCGAGTATTATTCTGAGCTCCTGATATTGCGCGTGCGTCATCAGGTGTTCGAACTCGTTTTCATCACTCATAACGAGATGTAGGCGGGAGAGACCTTGGTCCGAATTCTAAGAGTACATCGCCCGAGAAGCTACTGTGTTTATTGATTTATTCAAAGTCCCTCGACCTCCAGATGGGAGACACGGCTGGAAGCTCTGTGGAAGCTCTCTCTCTGCTTGAGGCTCCTGTAAGTCAGCACGTATGGCTTCCGCGCTCTGTTGAATGTGTTGTGGCTCGATGGGYAAGTCCCTTGTTGAGTAAATGATTTGCCTCTAATATAGCCTCCCTCTCCAATTCCCCTTAACGGACTTCAACCACCGACTAGTGGATAGAAGCGCTCGAGCTTACAGGGAAGCGGGGGATGAGCAACATCCAAAATATTATTACTCAGCAGCTTAAATCACTCCTCGAGGATGGGCTCTGCTCAGAAGTCAAATCTGGCTAAAGAATATGACGTCCACGAATGGGTCAGRTCTGCCTTGGAGAGGTTGATCCGACACAACGAGCCCCTTGGGAAACAGAGCTGCAAAATCCCGCCGGAGGGACGATGTTAAACATCGCAGCCATCCAAGGGTCATGGTGTCCTGTTTTCCGCGATACACATCAGTACAGGGATGGTTGGASAGGGAGCCTCGCGGTAGAAATGAGCGTTTCGAGCGATCCGATGAAATTCGTTGGCGTTATCAATCACGTGATCAATGCTGTTATGTGCTGTTGTACTCCCCATTTTTATACCGCTCCTTACAGGCAAATTAACTATTAGGACGCGGTGGGCATAGGTTAGGGTAAATTAGGTAACTACGCCCCTCGGCAGGGAGGTATCTGCAAGTAAATTTGTGCCCTGAGGAAGCTGGTGTGAGGTTGTATGGAGGTGATGGGAATGCAGCCTTGAGAGTTCAAAAGGGGCTTAGTACCAGCCAGGTTCTAATGAGGTCGAGGACCTCCGGCATGATGAAAGGGACTCAGAGCTCTYTCCCTAACGCTCGATTCATCATGTGCAGTTGTCATGGGTTCAGCGTGATGCTTTTCAGCTTAACTTAKGTAGCTGAAAGCCAGTCATTACGCGGGAAATCAGAGAGAAGAGGTTGTGAAAGAAAACCTTCTACTGATTATATGTGTCATAATCAGAGTGTCTGTGCGCCTTGATTCGATACGCATCGCAGGTAGTGAGTGGGGGTATGACAGAGACTTGTTGATACCAAGGGCTTTCAATGGATCACTTCAGACYGCTAATCAGACTCCCAGTTTGTTAYATTGCGTGGGAATCAAAATCCACGGCGCTCGTGACAGCTGGTTGCGTGGTTGTCCGGCACGATTTTATCTCTGGTAATAGATGCAGATCAAGCCAAACCTCAGTACCTTCTCTTGTCTCCCCCYACCCTAATTTTGATAGACATCTAGTTGGCCGTTGCGTAGCCGCACGCGTCATCTATCCAAAACCTCCCACTCGTCTTCAGCCGAAGCTACATACAGTAGCTGCGGTCGACAAAAATAACTCTGATCGGCTGCATAAATAAGACCGTYGAAGTGCTGCTATACTTGCWRCAGGGCTCCTAYCCACCACCGGCTACTCGAAGAGACTCATGTCAACTCACTCTCTACAGCMTTCKAGGACTTTTGCAGGGATAGTCCTTYCCTCAGGACTCTCTTTGAACACRCTCATCCAGCTGCTCTCACCTCTTGCTTTGACTCTCGGCACMTTTACGCTTTACAAASTACTGAAATTCATATGGAAGGAATACATCTCGAATCCTCTTCGSGATCTCCCAGGTCCGCCAARCTCAAGCTGGCTGTTTGGAAACATGCAACAGATTTGGAATGCGGAAAACGCAGTTATGCATGAGACATGGGTAAATGAATATGGCAACACGATTAAGTATAATTCCTTCTTTGGGGTGAGTGAACTGATATTTCAACCTCTAATTTGTACGAGGTCGCTAAGGAATTGTCCCCTTAGGTGCCGAGATTGTTCACAATGGACTTGAAGGCATTGAATCATGTGTTGATGAATAGTCAGAYTTATGAAAAACCCGAACAATCTAAGGCTTTTCTGGGCGGGATTTTGGGTAATGGTACGGCCTCGCCTCCTTCCCAACCGTATCTGCTTGTTAACGTCTTTGCGTAGGCGTCATCATTACCGAAGGCTCGAAACATCGTGAGCAGGTTCGAACAATCTATCCATTGTTAATGTTCAACACTCATACCGACCGGAACTTGATCTAGCGAAAGGTTATGGTGAATTGTCTCATCCAATCAGCCCTCGCGCTGTTCTTCTCCTTGGAATAAGAGTTGACATAGCCCCTATCTATGTCCCTCTCCATAGAATCCGGCATTCGGGGCGTCACAGATCCGAGAATTAACCGAGATCTTTGTTGAGAAATCACTCGAGGTGAGCGCAGTTATCTAGCCACAGTCATTCTTGCTTACTTACATCTGTTTAATTGCAGTTAAGAGACGTTTGGGCTGCGGATGCTAAGAAACAAAGACAAGGAGAGAAAACTCAAGCAAGGATCAATGTCATGAATGGCTTGAGTAAAATGACGTTGGACGTCATCGGGCTTGCGGGTGAGTGCTATTGCTAGGCAGCTGACGCCGGCGGCTGATATTGCGGCTGTGATATAGGATTCAGCTACAAGTTCGGCTCGCTATCAGGAGAGAAGAATGAATTGAATGGGGCATTCAACACGTTATTCAGCTCGGGAACAGGCAGGCCCTTCCTCATAATTTTGCGACATATGCTTGGAAGGTTCGGTGCCCTCGTCGTAAGTCTATACTTTGATAATGTGTCTCCGGAAAATGCGACCTTTGACATACTTGTATTTTGTTCCTTATACCAGCCTCTCCCTGGTGGAAGCAACAAAGCAAGACTCGAAGCTCGAGCTACTATGGATCGAATTGGTACACAATTRCTGAATGATAGTAGGGCTGCTTTGAGAGAAGTAGAAGGCCAGAAGGATGAGAGGTTTAGGAGAAGAGATTTGCTGTCACTGCTGCTCAAGGCCAATATGTCAACTGAAATCCAGGARAACCAGAGGATGAGTGATCAGGATGTTCTCGCTCGTAAGTTTCGTGCATTAGCCTAACTCAATTAGCTCATAACGGGCTGTAGAGGTCCCTACCTTCCTCGTCGCTGGTCACGAAACCACCAGGYTTGTCCTATGCTCTTCCAACCGCACACCCATTTGCTCACATCTACCCTTTTCCTTCACCGTTACAGCAATGCAACGACGTGGGCRCTTTACGCACTCTCACTCCTTCCCAAGGTCCAAAACAAACTGCGCAACGAACTCTTCACTATCCAATCCGATAACCCAACCATGGACGAACTCAATTCYCTGCCGTACCTTGATGCAGTAATTCGCGAGACGCTACGCTTATACCCGCCAGTTGCGGGTACGGTCCGAGTTGCCGTAAAAGATGACGTTGTGCCACTTGGGACTCCTTTTGTCAGTAAGAAGGGGGAAGTGAGGGATAACGTCCCGTGAGTCCACTGATAGTGAAATCTAATTGCACTGGGCTTCGCATTTGATGTAAAAAATATTGTTACTCTAGAGTGCGCAAAGGTCAAACATGGTTTGTACCAATTTTGGCGGTCAATCGGTCAGAGCAATTATGGGGACCGGATGCTCAGGAATTCAAGTAAGTATATCATCACCTCCTTCGAGAGCTCGCAGGTCATGAACAAAAACCTGTAGACCGGAACGTTGGGAATCACACCCTGAAACTGTTAGCGGTATCCCAGGTGTATGGGGTAACATGCTCACATTCCTTGGCGGACCGCGCGCCTGTATTGGATATCGATTTTCTCTCGTTGAGTACGTCTGCTATCCCTTTCTTCATCATTCTGGTACCACTGCATGATTATTTCACTAATAACACCCTTTGTCATTATAAGAATGAAAGCACTCTTGTTCACGCTCGTACGAGCATTTGAATTTGAGCTAGCTATTCCTACGAGTGATATTGGGAAGAGGGGCATGTTCATGCAACGACCTTTTTTGATCAATGATCCAAAAGCGGAGAATCAGATGC
>JAECYV010000008.1:1277962-1377482 GCA_023014305.1 Lepiota subincarnata
GTTCCCCCATACCCAGACTGGTAACATGCTAGGTTACAGGGTTTTTTCTTCCGCAGCCGATTCACGTGATACATGTGGCTCGGGTTCTAGACTCTTCCTGACGTCYAATGCCTCATGTACCCATATCGCTGYACAGTTTAAAAGRATCCAGAGTTRTACAGAAACCTTCACAACAACTTAAKTCAAAAACTGAAGCTATGACTATTTTTGAAGATCCAAAYCTCCCTCTCGGAGCGACCCCGGATATCGAGTACTACCTCGAGCCYATAATCTTCCATGTATGCCCTGGTTCATTATTTRCAGGGATAYGCCCATCATTTATAATGGCATACAGGTGGAAGGAACCCTTTTCCGATTTCCAAGGGAGTATTTCGCTCAGGAGTCTGCCGTCTTCCTCGACCTGTTTCAATTGGTTCARCCCGTTRGTGATGGGAACGGYCCCGAGGGGATTCTTGATTCTAATCCCGTCGCACTGCCTGATACGGTGAACTTGKTTTCCTTTCGTGCGCTCCTCAAGCTGCTGTATCCCGATGTGTAAGTTCTCATTATCATACACATATTGTTCGTTCAACAGGCTCCCTGSCTCYCTCCAACTAGTATCCCAGTACCTGGGCTRACCAGGGATGAGTTGATCGCTCTGCTCGAGATCACAAGGATGTGGGATATGGATAACGTCCGGAATATTGTTGTTCAACACCTCGGACCGYTGCTCGARGACGATCCAGCCCAAAAATGGAGTTTGGGCAAAACWTACGAGGTTCACGAGTGGATWGGAYCTGCGTTRGAAAAGYTGATCMGACGCAATGAGCCCCTTGGGGAGAAGGAATTTCAACTGCTCGATCAAGAGACGATATTGAAAATTGCGGCCATYCGGGAGTCACCWTATCCAGTTTTCCGTGACGCTGATGRCTATTATGGGTCCTATARTGATGRCACAACAATCRTGCGTTGGGAAGTGCGGGMAGGGCGTGGCCCGATCAATATTGATTTRAGCTCYGTTGYATTCAACCTTCCTTCCTCGCAAGTTGTTTGCGAAATAGACGAGGACCAGGATCAAGATGAGGTTAGCGAAGAGAAGAAGGACGCGGATTTTTATTTCGAGCTGGTTGTGTTCAAGGTGAGTGACAGTTATTAACTCGCCAGCCACACGCTAAAGCACTGATTATATTCCCAATGTTAGGTGGATGACCGTCTCTACAAAGTATTCAACCAGCCATTTATACAATACTCTCCSATATTCAGACGGCGCTTCGAGAAGAGAGGTTATGTCGAATACAACTACCGTGATCCGTACATCGTCGAAGCTGGTGTCAGCACAACTGACTTCACCAATTTATTACGTTTTTTCTTCCCCCCGTGAGGTCTTAGCCAGTTTCTGTGATGTAGCTATGCTCATAGCAGGTCATGCTAAACAGGAAACTCACCAGCGAGCGGGAGTCAACCCAAGAAGAATGGATTTCCATCTTGCGGCTATCTACGAGATGGGGCATGCAAGAGCTGAAAAACCTCGCGATAGAAAAGCTCGGCCATAATGATTTTGAAGGGGACTACCTCCGAAAACTTCAGGTTGCTCGAGAGCTTGGTATTGCAGAATGGTTTTCATCGGGCATAAAAATGCTTATCACCCGAGATGAACCACTAACTGCCTTAGAATACCAGATCCTTAATCARGAGCTTATCCTGCAAGTCCTTGATCTTCGAGAGCGGGCACACCATCGATATTCCCGCTATCTGGGAACAAAATTTATTCTCCGATCAGAACGTGGCGAATTACCCCCCGACTATGATCTTGCAGACATGCTAGCTACGTTCAACGTTGCTTAAAATCTGATACGAACACACTGCCTGTTCACTCCTCGCTTGTTTCTTCTGTGTATTCTTACTATTTTGTCTCACTCAACCGAATATCATAAACCACAACGATTTAGCAACCAGTTAGATGGAGCAAGGATGGGTAACTGGGTGGGGCATTATACGCTCCCATTCAATAATTATTCCGGCAAACTCAAGGTTTCACCTCACCTCCTTCGATTGGTGTTGCATTAAATTTCTACGATGCTGCTCCTAGGCCGGGTTCATTGGGGGATGTACGTATATATGCCTACATCTTCAGCGGATTCTGCATGAACATTGAATTTCTTATTATATTTTTCCATTCTATTGGTCTCTTTATTCTGACCCTTGATTTGAACCTCAGCGCTTGTACTTACCTTGAAATGAGCCGCTGACTGCTCTGAATGTCATACTCCCTGCACTTCGAAAGCGGGCGGGCTCGCAATATGGCCATCGAATTGGGGGGGTTGCCTATCTTCAATCAGTACGTGGTGAGTTACTCAACCAGTTTAGAATCTTGTTATATTTGTCTTTCGTGTACATCTGGCTGATGCAAGAGAGGGGAGCCGTAGCAGCTACATGGATAAACCGACTTTATTTGCTAGTAGAAATGTACAAACAAGATCCAGCCGCCAATTACAAAGGCGAAGAAAGGTGGGCGAAAGCCCTGGAGGGGCTTCCCTGCCTGCACAGGGTGGCCAATCGGGATCGAGAACGGCGCGATGGACGGGCGGGTTGACCAGGCGTAACGCCTTCGCAGCTTGTCTGAGACCGAGGGGCTATGGGCCTGCACAGGTACAGGGTGTGGTGAGTGGGCGAGAAGAGAAGAGGGAGTGCACTAGCTAGCAGCTACGACGAACCAACGTAGTGGTGAGGAGAGACGAGGCCGTGACCGCCGTGACTGTTAATCGGTGACCGAAGACCTTGAGGGTTCTAATGCACATTGCACACCCAAGGGGGAACTCCCAGGGTGTTCTACCTGTTGCTCTTGAAATTGTACCGCAGGTTGACCACCCATTTACCGTATCCCGCAGCAAGAGCCTCATTAATGTGCTAAAATAACCAAGAAGACGACCTCGAGGTTGCTGCGGCGTAGCACATGACAGGGAAGACTCTCCTCCTGACGCTCAATACGCCATGTGCCCATGTTGCYGCACAGTTTAAAAGATTACAACTTTGAAACAAGAGCCTTCCCAGCTTTGGTCAAAGATGGAATCTATGAGGGTTTTCGAACATCCAGTCCTCCATCTCAGAACCAACCCTGATACCGAGTATTATCTCGARCCCATCACCTTCCGCGTACGTTGTGATTAACTCATYAYAAAAYATRCCTATCATTTATAACGGAATATAGGTGGAAGGAACCCTTTTTCGGGTTCCAAGGGARTATTTTGCCCARGAATCTACCATCTTCCTCGATTTGTTTCAATTGGTTCAGCCCGCTRGTGAAGCGAAYSRCCCCGAGGGCATTCTTGATTCAAACCCTGTTGTGCTACCTGACACGGTGAACTTGTTTTCCTTTCGTGCSCTCCTCAAACTGCTGTACCCCYATGGGYAAGTGGTCGTTTATCATACCYAGAGCGYTCCATKTAACRGACTCYCTAYCTTCYCCAATTAGWACCCCGGCACCTCTGCTAACGAAGGATGAGTGGATAGCTCTGCTCGAAATTGYAAGGATGTGGGACATGAACTACGTCCGGAAYATAGTTAYMSAGCGCCTCGGACCGCTGCTCGACGATCCAGCCCAAAGGTRGAGCCTGGCCAAGAYATATGAGGTCCATGAATGGGYTAGAATTGCGCTGGAAAGGYTGATCCGACGCAATAAGCCCCTTGGGGAGAAGGAATTCCAGGTGCTTGATCAAGAGACGATACTCAAAATTGCAGCCATTCGGGAATCCATATATCYCGTTTTTAGCGAYTCCGATCCTAMTGATGTCTTTGGAACTAACGAGCAGAAGACAATTTTGCGCTGGGAAGTACGTGAAGGGCGCGGCGCAATCCAGCTTGATTTGGGCTCTGTCGACTTGAAGTGTCCTTCCCCACGTTTTATTTGCGAATTAGACGAAAATCAGGTCGACGGTGAGGCTGAAAAGGTGAAGAAAGACTCGGAATTTTACTTTGAACGAGTTGTGTTTAAAGTGGGTTACATTGGCTGATTATTTCAGCTGCACGCTGAGGGGCTAATTGTATATGTGCCTCAATGTTAGGTGAAGGACCGTCTCTATAAAGTTCCCAACGAGCCCTTTGTACAACACTCTCCGGTGTTCAGACGCCGCTTCGAGAAGAGAGGCTTAGTCAAATACGACTACCATGATCCATGCATCATAGAAGCTGGTGTTACCACAACTGACTTTGCAAATTTATTGCGCTTCTTCTTCCCCTCGTGAGCTCTTATTCAATTTCTGCGTGGGTATAGTACTCATGGCAGATAATGACATATAGGAACCTCGTTAGTGAGCAAAAACGAACCCAGGAAGAATGGGTTTCGATTCTTCGATTGTCTACGAGATGGGATATGCAAGAGCTAAAGAAACTCGCAGTAAAACAGCTCACTAAATATGATTTTGGGGGGGACCTCCGAGTGAAACTTCGGGTTTCCCAAGAGCTTGGGGTGGCAGAATGGTTTTTATCTGGAATGACAACGCTCGTCACTCGAGAAGGGCCCATAACTGCCCTCGAATGCCAAGTCATTGGCCAGGAACACATCCTGCAAGTCTTTGATCTTCGGGAGAGGGCGCACTCACGAAAGCCCCGTTACAGTATAAGCCCGATAGTCTATCTTCGATCAGAACGCGGCGAATTGCCCGCCGAGTATAGTCTTGAGAAAATGCTGGAGATATTCAACGTTGGTTAGAATCTTCGTACAGCAGATTACATTTGTTCATCCTTTCTGTTTCTCTTGCGCCCCCTTTCACTTTCTGATTTTGTTTCATTCAACATATCACAAGTTACGAGAGTCCAATAGGCTGGACAGAACCAGGGCGATCGACTGAGTGTGAGATTGCGACGGCCCGATGGCCACCGCAGCAATCAAGCGTTTTTAGGTATGCTGATTGGTCAATGCCCTGCATGCTATCCTTTTGATTCGAATGCCCCTGCAATGTGGGTGCCCCTTCAATCCGCAGATCATAAGCTCTGCCTCATATTTCCTTCCAATGAATTACTACGAGGAAGCGTGTCCCGATTCTACTCTGAGTTTATTAAAAGACATACATATATAACGATGTACATTTCAACAGATTGCACGACACCTCCTTATCATACACGCTTACTCAAGTTCGTTGCTCTCTTTCATTCTGACCCACAGCCCGCCTTTCGTATACATGGTTAAGTGGGAAACAGGGCGGACCCTGTCTCTACCTTGAGGACCTTTCTTTCCAGCCCACTCCTTCGGAGGCAAAGAGTCGGGTGGTTGTGCGTCTAGAGCCAAGCTGAACGAGGAGTACTGTTGTAGCAGTCGAACTAGGAAGAACGAAGCTTCGTTATAGGCGAACTGTATCTGATGAGCCCCTCTTGCGTAACTTAGACCAATGGATATACACACCTGTTGGCCAAGACATATCCGAGGGCCAGCATTAAATGGAGTGAATATGAAAGGATTCTTGACAAGATACTTTTGTAGYCGTTCGTCTAAAAAGCGGTTTGGATCAAATTCCAGCGCTGATTTATTCTGTTAGTACGATGAACCTTTTGTCTGAGGGTAGACTTACCATCAGGCCCCCAAAGGTCTGTGCGTCTATGCATTAAGAAGACGGAATAAAGCACCCTGTGAATGATTAAGCTTTCTTTCTGTCTAAAATATTCAGCCCAAATACCTCCTGCCAGCAGGCACATAGATAGGACTTTCGGAACCAGTGGGGGGCGTCAGGACGACACCATTTCTTGACGTTCTAGAACTTTGRTTTAGATGCCCTGAATAAACGACCGTGTCGCAGGATAGACTTACCGGCTGTTGAAGGGACTAGATACGATATATGAGAAATAAGACACTACATCAACCGTAATTCAAGTACGTACACTGACGGATACAACCTCAARACCTCTTGAGTAATTCRGTTAGATAGAWATATTGATCGTTGARAGCTAGTGAAATACCGTTGAGGAATGCCCGAAGGAACTTCATTTCTCTGATATCGTCATACGTTGGTCTACTACTAGGACCAACCGTAGAGATAATTTCTTCCCGCAACCGACGAGTGATATCAGGGTGCTCAATAAGCATATACAGAGAGAAGGTCAGTAGGGATGCAGTCTGAGATAGCTTGAGCGATCGTGTCTGCGAATTTAAACCCCAGGACATACTGTATCGCGGGAGGCAACCAGGAGGTTCACGAGCTGGACAATTGAAATGATGAGGAAGAAACGCATAAGAACTGAGTCAGCAATGGCAAACCTCGTCTTTGATCACTTCTCGATCTGTTATTCACTGAGCTAACCACCCCGAACTATGGGGAAAAAGGAACATACCGGAAGTTTGTTCCATCAAAAAGTCAAGAAGTGTTTCCATTTCGTCAGACTTTGGGCTCTCCTCCTTCACTACTTTCCGCCTTTTYCCCTCCTCCAAGAATGGTTCCACAAATTGATCGACTGCTTTGCGAAGTGGCCTGACTGAGTCCGCCCCAAATTCCTTCAGGGGCCAGAAAGTGCCTAGTCGGGACCTTAAAGCGGTATTGTCTTGAGCGCTTACGAACGCCTTGACAAATTTGTTGGATGGGTGATTGTCAAATGCTAGCGAGTTATCCCTGGCTAATGGAGATGGATGGGCAGGATACGGAAGGCCCGCAGAAAGGGAGTGAACGTCATTCCTGAAGAGGAACTCGGTGGCGGAATCGAGGGTGAACCGCGAGACGAGATCCTGTAATGTCATTCGGTGAGTCTTGGTACATTGAAGTAGATATTTCCTTAGGCACCTGGAAATCGACTGGGTATCCTTCAGTGAGGCGTGCTCGCGCTTTATAAAGAGCATCTTCTGTGTGCCGATCAAAGACATCAAAATCGCTGATACGCTCTCGACTGAAGAATGGTCGTGTAATCGAACGGTGGAACCTGGTGATGGGGTTAGCGCCATTGCCAGATCAGCACTCAATAAGCCATCCCACTGACTTCCACATTTCGCCTATAAAGTATTAGTTTACCGTCCTCAAGTTGAAGGCAATATACATACCATCTGAGTTGAATACTCCTGTCCCCAAGAGCGACTTGAGTTGTGAAAATGTGACAGGACCTGGATTATGTTTCATCGGTATCGCCATCACCCCCCTCAACAGGGAAAAAGGACTCACCCTTCTCGAAAGATTCAAACTGGGTGGCGAGGACAGCCTGGAGAATCGACCCTTAGTACAGAAGACCCGTCAAAAAGGAGATTGGTCACCTTCACGTGCTCTGGTTCGGTGGTAAAAATCTGTTTGCGCATAAGTCTCGGATCAGATCGATAACAGAAGACGAGATCATACCCGCTCTTCCTGACCGACTGTAAACCTAAACGTTTGGCCAAATTTCTCGCACCATTCCAGGAAAATATCGCCTTCGCAGATACATCGGTTTTTAAGCTGAGTACCATATATTCTTCAACTGACCTGGATATCCATTTTTGAAATTCTTGATGAGCATGTCGGCGATGTCCCTCTGTTTCATGTCGACATGCGGCGGTAGTACGGCTCCATAGGCTTTCGCTTCCCTCAGGTTCTTACGAGCGTCCAACGAGGGTTTGAGAAGGAGATAAAGGAGGCGCGGAGCCACACTCAATACGACCAGTCTCCACCGAGGTGGCGAAAGGGCCAGCGTATTGCAAATGACGGTCAGTGTTCCATAGCCAATGATGCAGGGGAGTAGAAGGTGGGCTAGTGAATGCCCGACAAAGCGAAGACCAGGTGGAATCACCATTGTGGTCGTTGTTCAGTAAATGTAGGGGGAGCAATAGGAAGGTGGGAGAGAAGTGTGCAACATGGGTACTCTCTTACAGTCAAACTTATATAGAATAAATGATGCGTTCACARGTTGTGTTCACTTGCCTTATCACGTGGGTGGATATGTTTCAAATYGGCTCCCCTGCTCTCAAAAGCTGCGGTCATATCCCCCCCATGTCCCCGTCCCCGAGGCTGCCACTAGGAGACAGGCATATGGAGGCGGARAGCGCAGATGGCCGGCAACGCGTAAGTACGGGACTTATGCGACGACAGCATGTGCTGACATCGTGTTTGATTTTTAGGACGTCGCTAACGCAACRTCGCGGACATTAATTCGTGTGATCCACGAAGACTTACTCAGAGGGAATGATCAAATACGATCAGTGGTGTCTTCGGCTACTCTTTTGCCGGTGTGTGTGTCCAGGGATAATCTGGGAACCGTCACGGGCAAATACCGAGTATTTAAAACCACAACTTCCTCAAAGCCCCTCAACACCTGCCGCCCTATGGGTGTCCGATACCGGGTAAAGATAATGGACTTGGCGTATGAAAACGGTATATTGATGAAATATAGCTCGCATTAGTTATAACACGGGGCCCAGCTTTGCCGATCAGTGGATCGACGATTGCTGATGCTATTATTCGGAGAAGCAGTGATTCTGGCGATCAAACAAAACATGTGGCAGAAATTTATCGAAATCAGTCAAATCTTGTAGTTTTCCTATCCTTTACACATCAGCCTCCCCCTCAGCCGCCGCCTTCATTCTCACCCAGAGTCCGCCTTTAATATACATAGTCAAGTTCGCCTTTGGTCGAATCCTATCTCGACCTTGAGGACCTGCATTTTTCGACCATGCTTTGTCTGGGAAGGAATCTACCAGTCGTGCATCATCCTCCAAACTGAAAGATGAAAATCGTTGGAGCAGTCGGATAAGGAAAAATGAGGCCTCATGATAGGCAAACTGTGGAGCATCGATTACCATAACTTAGTGTGAGGGAAGATAACSAAGAATGTAGACTTACTTGTTGRCCAAGACAAATCCTAGGCCCAGCGTTGAAGGGACAGAAGATAAACGGATTGGGAATGAGGAATTTATGCAATCTTTCGTCCAAAAACCTTTCCGGGTCGAATTCCAATGCTATTCTTCGGTGTTCAATCGATGAAGGAAGGTGGGGTTAGGATTATTGGACTTGCCATCTGGTCCCCATAAATCGGTCCGCCTATGCATCAAGAATACCGAATATACGAACCTAATGCACAATTGTGAGATTCCACTGAATGTTTAAATGGCGAGTACACATAAAACTAACGTTGAGTTCGCAGGAATATAAACCGAATCACTTAAACCTGCTGCAGGGGCGAGAACCACAGGTTTTGTTGTCGTGCTATAAAGGGCCATGACGAATGCCCCTACTAGCGAAACGGCTGGCTCACCGTTGATTCATGGGGCTGGACCTTGTCAGATTTGCTCAACAAACCAGTGRAAAAAATGATACTTACACAACAGCGTAGAGACGCAGCACCTCTACAGGAGCKATCAAAACAATTTTCTTTGCTGGGCTAGCTAGGCCTACCGTTGAGGAAGGCTCTAAGGAACTTCATTTCTTTAATATCATCAGTATTTGGAGCGCGCTYCAAGCCGATCTTAGTCAGTATCTCCGTCCTTAAGCGGTGGCAGACGATTGGGTGTTCGATCATCATGTAGAGTGAGAAAGACAACAAAGAAGCGGTCTAGGTAAGCGGAGTCAGTCTTCACATTTGCTGTTAGGATCGCAAAACCTACGGTATCTCGGGATGCCACAAGGAGGTTAATAAGCTAGATAGTGTCAGACCTGTGTGTTTGTCCAATCGCCATGAATAGGAGGGATAGAGGACAAACCTCATCTTTGATGACTTCACGATCTACCAGGGGTATCAGAATAAAGGGCCAAGGATCAAATTGCAGAAAATTACCGGATGTCTTTGTGAGCAAATAATCCAACAAATTGTCTGAAGCATCATCCGATCCTTCTTGCTTTTCCCTCTCACGAAAACCTTTCTCCATAAAAGGCTCCACAAACCCATCCATCACTGTACGCAAGGGTGCAACAGCATCTCCCCACATTTCCGTCAGGGGCCAGAGAGCTCCGAGGTAAGTGCGATGGATAGATATGTCCTGGCCGGTTCCAAAAGCCTTAACAAAGACATTCGAAGGGTGATTGGTGAATGAAAGAGGGTTTTGTTTTGCCAACCGAGAGGGATAGGATGGATAGGGTAAGCCCGCGGAGAGGGAGTGGACGTCACTTTTGAAAAGAAATTCAGTAGCAGAGTCAAGAGTGAAACGAGAGACTAGATCCTATCACCAAGTGCGTCAGAAAAGYTGTGTCTGACTATACAAAGCAGCGGAATTAGAATTACCTGGAAATCGATAGGATATCCCTCTGCAAGCCTATCGTTCACGCGTTTAAGAGCATCCTCTGCATGCCGATCAAAGATATCAAAGTCGGTGATGCGGTCACGACTGAAGAAGGGGCGCGTGATAGAACGGTGGAATCTAATGATCACCGTAGACAAATAAGGCTTATGGCTCAGACATTGGAGAATATATCACTATCGGACTGACTTCCACATGTCGCCTGGCAAGTGTCACGGAATCAGTTTCAAAACCTGAGTAAATTCCATTGGGATATACCATCCGAGTTAAATACACCCGTTCCCAGGAGCGAGCCGAGCTGCGAGAATWGGATGGGGCCTGTGAATATCTTCCTGTCAGATAGGGATAGACCACTTGGCTTATTATCCTGAACCTTTGTCAAACGATTCAAACTGCGTGGCGAGCATTGCCTACGGAGACCAGTTATTGGGTGTRCTGCACTCCAATRCTATCAATCTTCACCTTGACATGCTCCGGCTCGGAAGTAAAAAACTAAATGAAATGGATATATTAGCTGTAGGAAGGTCAGGGTGGTAATGCCCTTACACGTTCATCCAGGCCGACGCTGAATCTGTATAAGGTTCCATACTTTCGACACCACTTCTCAAAAGTTTCCCCTTCACAAAATTTGAATACAATGGGCTTCGAACACCGTTTCTGTGACCAACCTGGATAACCATATTCCTGCTCCCGGAAAAGTGCCCTGGCAACATCGACATGCCTTTCTTTGATGTGAGGTGCAAGAATTGCTCCGTGAGCTCGGGCCACTCGAGCATTCAGATACTCATGAAACCAGGGTCTGAAGACCATATACCCGAAACGCGTGACCATGCTAGACACAGCCAGAATCCATTTTGGGGTGCTGAGCGAGATAGATTTACAACCGAGCAGAAAGGCGGCATAGATAAGGGCACAGGAGAGGAACAAATGGATCGAGGAGCGACCGATGAAGTCGAAACCTGGCGAGATCCCCATTGTTAACGATGAGGAGGTAGACAGTCAAGAGAAAGGGGGTCTCAGTTATATATCTAGAGCATGGGAGATGTGGAGAACTTAGAGATCGAACCATGGGCTCCTCTGGTACATTCACACGTAACTGAGGTGGGTTTTTGTTGTGTTCCAAATTCCCCCTACTATGTCCCTATATTGCTTGAGGTGCAACCATGTCCATTTCAGCACCAACCGATTTCTTCGTCGCAAGTTGTGAAATATTGCACATTTTCGCGGAAGGGTTTCTCTGTATCGTATACGTTGTAGCCACAGCAGAGGGTGGTTCCTAAATCGAAGCTGATCATCTCGCACCGATGCGAAGCGCTTTTTTCGTATAGCCCCCAGGTGYGAGATTGAACAAGCCTACAAATAGACGAAAAGAACCATTGCCCTCCTCTTCTCAACATAGCAGGTACAACTGACGAGGTTTCCAGGTTCCGAAGTAGTCGGCAATGAAGGGGTCGATCGCTCAGGGGCTGAGCTGATGTTTCCAAACCCGGGGGAAATAACGTGGACCAAGAGCAACTCGGCCTCGGTTGATTTACTCATCCATACTTACTGTACCTATCCCCGAGGTGTTTACATGAACTGCTCTTTTCTTCGGTGGTAGCAAGAGTGGATATTGGTCATCGGCAAATAGGTATTGTAATTGATGAGAAGCGAGAGCCTTGGCGACTCGGGCACGTGACATATATATATGATATTGCGCATGTGAAATCAGGCTGAAACCGCTCGGAGCTATGTAGTGAAGAGGTAAGCACTACCATGCAGACACTGGTGACAAGCTAGGATCGATACACAGTACCGAAGGTAGCAAGGATTTAATCGATTACTATAAAAGGAAATATTTGTGTTGAAAAATTACACCGATTCTGAATCTGTTCTACCTTCGATTCAATGATGCGGCCTAGCGGTCTCCTGTGAGAGCTTCGGTTTCCCAGCACCCCGAAGCACAGGGCCTGATGATGGCGGCGCCTTCAAAGCGGAGCACAAGCACTTCCGGCGCTTTATAATATTGTACCATCTTTTCCCCATGATCATCAGTATCATGATTTGGTCTGGCGTCGGAGCCAATGTCCTCGGCCGGAAATAGGACATCTGCGCACTGGATATCGAATTCGAGGGATGAATCAACTGCRTCCGGGGTCTATGGATCTGGGAACGTTATGATCAAGTGCGCTCTTCCCGCAGCCGTGTAATTCTGGCTGATAGTGGCATTGTGCCGGACACATACGTGTCAGTAGGTGGTAAAGGCCATTTGGAGCACTCGCAGGGAGGCATCTGTTGCTGTTTACTTGGACAGGGTTAGTACATATTATCATCTACATATGTATTAGGAGAGGATCAAGAAATTGGGACTAAAAATTGGATTCTGGGCTGGGGGTATGGGGATCGAACTTGTTGGGTGCTTCCACTGATTCGCCGCAGGAGAATTCATATGCCTCATGTAGATCGAGTTTCTACATATGTGCACGGCAATACAAACGGAGGCTGCTCTGGAATGTTCAGGAGTGCTGCGCAGTGCCTTGAGGCAGACAAGGCTCCCCGATCGATGGATAATTCATCTGTACAAGTATCCAACCCCTCCGCCCTCCTGTCCAGACAGAAGTCAACCTTCAAAACAAAGTCACCCTCATACGGCGCAACTRGCAATGACGGAGGTTCAAGCACAAAGGGACCCAGATTTTTATTTCGCATTTCGAACCTTTCAGGTAGTGCCGCTCTTTCTGCGACCCAAGCGCAAATGCCATCTCATCCAATTTGCCGCTATTTCAAGGTCGAAGACGCGTTTTTTCGTGTGCCTCGGCACCTCTTTTTAATGCCCAACGCGAAGATCCAGCCGGTGCAAATAGGAACAGATAACGACGATGACCTTGTGGTACTGGGGCCAGAGATCAAGAAGAATGATTTTTTCCAATTGCTCCGTGTGGTATACCCAAGGTAAGCATCCACATAGCCAGACTCCAATATATAAATAGGTGCATTAGGCAGTACAATAAGCCCGAGGAGCTCAGCTCTGATGCCTGGCTGGTGGTCTTCAAGTTGAGCGAAACGTTTGCGCTCGATGACGTACGGAAGAAAGCTGCGAATAATCTCAAGGATATATTCTTTGCCGGAGATCCAGTCGAGGCGCTCCTCTGTGCAAAGAAAAATAAACTAGACGACTGGATTTCGCCGTTGATTGATAAGATAGTRACGTCTAAGAGGGACTTGACGGACGAGGAGGGAGARAAGCTTGGTTTCCAACTGTCAATGAAAATTGCGAGGGCCCAGGGAGCTGCTGATGCCGGTCGTARAAGGARGAAGTAGARCTGTTCAGTTGATAACGGTGGAGGTGGAAAGGATTGTGTGAGAGTCATAGARTTTYMWTTTTRTGCATGAAGTTCCTTTTGAACTATGAATRCRCGTCAGTCARTRTGTCAGCYTGCGCCCAGCCYCAAAACTCACTTTTCTCCCAATCTCGTCTATCATGYTCRCTTATTTCTGGTTCCTTGTCACCCCTTTTCCGCCCGAAAACCACTTCCTTCCATCCAATTTCTTCTTTTACCTGARAGCCGCCGTCCTCARGGGATAGAGGTGGTCGTGCTAACCGGTGTAGCCGGTCGAGCTCCTCCAAGGAAATGGCCTTGTCCTCTCGTAGTTGTGTGGCTATTGTCTCGAGAATCGACAAGCGGGCAGCGACGCGTGCCCTCTCATCGCTGATTGTACGCTTCTGGCTGATGAGGTGGATGGTTATYGAGGTGATAGCAACTGAGTATATCGCGTGTGGAAGGTAGGTGCGGTTGAACATTTTGTCGCTTACATAACTGRGTGATTCCACAAATGGTGATGAATACGTGAAASAAACACAGGGACAGTGTAYACAAGGACTCATGACAGGGAAAATGAACGYGGTATAAACGATGACTAGAACTTCCGGAGCATCTCATCAAAGAAAGACAAGGGGGTTGATTTCTCTTGGGGCGACTTKAGGTCCTCGTTATTGATGATCATACCCCCTTGYCTCTCCTGTGGTGACACAAGTCCAGCYAACGTATTGTTCAAGTTTGATGGTCCCTGGAGATTAGTCTTGGGGTCATTGTTTTGGGAAGAGSTCGTATCTATGGTTGCAGCTTTGTCCGTGGAATCACCGTTGGCAGTAGCACTCACACCCTTTTGCTCATCCTCGTCTTGAGCAGTCCGCACGACAACRGGGGCCGCATTTGAGGAACCAGCCTCTATGCCCTCCTGCGACGGCTCACCCGCCACATCACCACTCGTGTCCTCCTTCTCCTTCCCTGTCTCCTTCTCCTCTTTGCCTTCACCAGCTCCGCCGTCATGCAACTGTACTATCTCACCAGCATTAGCGGCGGCCTCGTCGCTTCTTGGCATTTGCGAACCAGTCGCCACCGTCTCCTCCTCCTTCTTTATTTTCGCCGCCTTCTTTGCTGCCCTCTTCTGGGCTGCCGTCTTTGGACCCTGGCCGGGTGACTCCATTACCGGTGTTTCCGGAACGGGTGTCTGTGGGCGAGACTGGTCGGCGGTCGGCTGTGGCTGCTTGGGTTTGGCTGGCTGTGTTTTCTGCCGACCCGTTTGGAGCTGGGGACGCTCCATTGGTTTTGGGGGCGGAACTAAAGGGGTTTCTTGCGGGGGCGTGAGTGGCCTTCGTATMGGTTCCGCCATTTGTCGTCGTGGTGTAGGTGCCGTTTGTTGTGATTGGGGCTGGATCGGAGGGGTGGATGTCGTTGAAGGGGGTGCCGTTGACGGTGGCGTTAGTGGGAGACACTATAGAGGCCAATCAGTCAATTTTGCAGGATAAAATGATAAGACGGTCATCACCGGTCCACCTGGGGAGGTCTGGTTAACAGCATCATCCTCTATAACCGGAATGCCAAAGAGGTCTCGAACAATTGCAATAAGCCTTGAATCATTGGAGTTCGGCGATGTAGGTGAAGAAAGTCCAGGGAGCTCACGACGAGCAACCTCGCGAGCTCGGGCAATCGTCAGGGCTGTTTCGAGGCCAAGGCGGTAGCCCTCAGCTAGCGAAAGTGGCTCCTCGCGTTCGCAGAGAGCGGCATATCGGGGAATCAAGAGATTACGGTCAACATCGTTGCTATGATATGTGACAACACGATCGATATCGCTCATGTCGAGCTTTTCAAGCTCGCGCACAGCGAGAGCTTTAACTTCTGGGAATAACCACCGGTGCGCGAGGGACAGGATCGCCGACCAATCGTCGACAGTTGTATCATACAGAGAGTATTTGCTAAATAACGTTGAGATGGGCTCATTCAGGCTGATAAGAGATAGAAACGCACGGGTTATAAAAGACCCAGAGAAATCGGGCAAACTCGTCGGCGCGCACATCCTCGAGGACAATGGCGTTCGTCTCACTAGTGCCTTGACGGGTAGCACCTGGAGAGGCGGGTATCGCAAGCTTTCCCCCGAAATATGAGCTCTCTCGTTCGAAGAAGTATCTGTGAACCCGAAACACATTGTGTTCGACCTGCGCAGCCCAGATCAGTCACACCCTTCACAATAGCACAAACTACCACGTACCAAGAAAAAAAGGTCACCGCCGGCTAGATAATAACCATCGTACCTCTTCAAGGAGAGGAATGACCCAGAGTCGCCACGGGCGTGAGGCATAGAGGTTCCTTTTGTGTGGAGGGAGAGGGAGTGAAATGGGGTTTGTGGAATAAAATTTGATGGAGAAACCGCTCGGTATTTGAGCCCAGGGCAATGATGGGGACACGTGTATGGGCAACACGTTTTTTCCTTGCCATAATTTTTTTTTCTTTCGTAGATATACAGGAGCTCATTTTTCTTGGTCCGATCGACACGAGGCGGAGGCTCCCTGACCATTGTTCGCCTGTGCTCAACGTAAGGCGGGAGAACGGCCGATACATCCATTGTTATGCCATGTGGTCTCGTACGTCTGATCCATGTTCGATATCAAGTCGCTGAGTCGAGAGAAAGACCTGGATTCGAGGTGGAGGAAGAACTGGTGTGGCCTTGCTGGAGGAGTGCGCAATGACGTGATGTGGTGACGTGACAGACCATGTTCCTTCAGGAAAACCGTCACCAGCCTCAGGGTTGGGTTATTCAACAGATTTTCAAAGCCCTCCATCCGAGTAGTAGCAAGGATCGTGGCCAGATAGGCTGAAGGCATCACGAGGTAAACTCTCCAGGTGATCAAAGTTTAGAGCATCAACTATTGAGCTATCGTTCCCGAGTTGTTCAGCTGACCACTGAGAAGAGCAACGAAAATGGGTATCTGGCGCAGAAAGATCCGGACTAAAGAGAGCTTATCGCCCAGCTGTATCATTAGAATCAAGGGCAGAACACAATGAGGCAAATCTACGCATAGCATCAACCACCTACATGCGTGGTCTCACTAAAGGCCACGCACGCTCATAAGGAACATCAACCCAACGAGTATGACCCGCAGCCCTAATTTGCAGTCTCTTCCGTGGGGCCGTGGCACTGCATTCTGGCCTGCGGTAGCTCATCGTAGCGACCTCCAACGATGTCCAACCCACCCAGCCGCCATTCCTAAATCTGGTATAACCGCATTTAATACCCCTCTTTTCGAAGGGCAAACCTCACTTGGAGAATTATATACATAATCCACGGACTCTCATCAGGCTTGTTCTAGTATCAAAACTGCGGGCCTGCGCACCGGAAACGATTTAGTGCCTTAGGGCTCCGCAACAGCTCTAAAAGAGCAAGTGCGAGTGCTGAGTGCCGGAGCTTTCAGAAAGCACCCCAAAGCATCTATATGCAACTATCCTGAAGAAGAGAATGTTACGAGGATTGGATGAGAACCCTTGCTCTGTGGCTCCATCCTTCTGCATCGTGGCTATGACTAGCTTATAGCATTACTTTTGGCGTGTTGGCCTTTTCACTTCAGATCCTTGGGTTTTAATTACGGTCAACCTGAAGGATTCATGATGCACGAAACGATATAAATAGCCATTGATATGACCGGACCGTCTAAGAAATTGCTATTATCTATTGAATTGATACCCCTGTATTTAATATTAATAACCCCCTGCTCGTGCTGCGGTTATATCGCAGCAAACCCCTGCTGCGGCAGGTCCACCGCCTGTAAATACCACCTTCGTGTCTTTCCTGCAGCCGAGCTAGGAAACACAAGTCCAACGCGGATCGTAGTGTGCAATTTATTGTGCTATCCCGAAGAAAACACGCCGGGAGTGCATAGATATACGTACATTTACATATATGCAGAAARGCATACGTTCACGACGATCAGGGGTAGGAGATAACCCGGAACAACTCCTACTAAATTACAACCAAAGAAATGTCCACACTCAAATAGCACAAATCCTAAAGATCGATCTTTTACTTCTTGAAATTTTTGGGCCATCGACCTGGCCAGGCCTAGTATCAGAATCAGAATCTAGAGTAAACAAAGCCAAAGGGGTGAATGAGTCCCCATTCATCAATCCATGAAGCCGAACACAGCTTACCTTTGGGCTAAAGCACCCTGTCTKTATCCGGAATCTTGAAAGTCAAGCCAACAATATTAGATATCTCAGCCCGATCGAGGTTGCTACGGATAGGACTACGGAAATTATCCCCCTTGGAGGATTGAGCTCGAAGTCGCTCACGGGCCTGATAAATGAGAACCGCGGTCTCAAGCCCCAGGTCGCAAGACTCTTCGAGCTCAAGGACCTCCTCCCTGGACGCCAGCTGGACGTAAAGTGGGAATAAGTATTTCTTTGGCACGTTGTTTCCTTGATAGAATTGAATGCTCTTAATTAGACCCATCTTCGTCGTATCTAAGTGACGGATTGCCAGGTCCATAACTTCGGGGAAATGCCACTTTCCGGCGTATTTCAGAATGACGACCCAATCGTCTGAAGACATGTCGTAACTATCATATTTTCTAGATTGGGCGAGATTGGGCTGAGGATACGATGGTCGAAGCAAAATGTGCTCACGGATTATAAAAGACCCTGAGAAAACGTTCGAAATCCTCTTTCTTTTCGTCAAGGGGTATCTCATCTTGTTCACTACCGCCCTTCTTTAAAGGAGTATCTCTACCATCAGGTGGCCCGGCGAGCTCGTCTTTCCAGTATCTCGACTCCCGAAGGAAGAAGTAAGAATGGACTCGAAATTGAGTGTTATCGGGAGTCTGGCGTGCGCATTAGACAGGACCCATAGCCACTTCCTAGTTCAACGTACCCGGAAGTACAAATCTCCCCCCTGTATGTAGTATTCGGAGCGACGGGATCCAGTCGGAGTGCTGGGATCATTGGTGGTGGAATTGCTGTTGGGTTTCTTGGGCATCGAAAGATCGGATTAAGATGATGGTAGAGGAGAAAGAGTGGATTAAATAGCATTCATGCTCCTGGCGCTTCTGGTCCCTATCAACAGGAATACAAGAACCACACTACACCCATTCTTGGAAGCAGGTTGAACGATGGGCGTGGGTAATATCAAATAATACACTCTGCCTCGTGTCCGACAGCTTTTATCACCGGCTGTCCATCGGCAGTTGGGGTCAAACAATGATGGGAATCTGAACGTAATCCCTGCTTAGAGACGGGGGGGTACTTGCGACGATGAATTACGAGCGCCAAAGCGTGCTGTACAAATCAAACGCCAAGTCCCACAGCACTGTTGAGACGACATATTCGGCAGGTAGCACTTGGATATATAATGATGTATGGGATCGCTAGGATCCAGACACGAAGACTATTAGTATCTATAGAGAGATACGCGTTACGATATACACACCTAGGATCCAGACACGAAGACTGGATCCGTCACTATAGTCCGACCACTATTAAATAGGACACTACTATGTACTACTGTTTAGGAAGAAATGTAGATAAGAACGTCGTTGCTATGACAGAAACAAACGGTCCATACTAGTACCTACAGCGGTCCAAGCAAGAATATGAAATAGGAGACAAAAAGATAACGAGCTGAACGTCCACTTCGACAAGCACCCCTATCACTTRTAGTTTCACAGAAAGCCCCTGCGAGATCCATAGCCTAACCTTTGATCTGGGACGTGTGTAATTAGTATCTATATCAGATTTTAGCTCCCTTCTACATGGACAAAAGCCTTTCTGTATCTCTGGTCGTTGCGATCATCCCATTGTTCAGAAGGTGACTAGACTACGAAAGGGTTCTACCCCAATGCTATACAGCATCCACACTAATGAGTGGAAAGTGATATCAATTCAGGCCCTGCGCTACGTCGTGTCATAGCATGACAAAGATCGCAAGAAATAGTCAGGGGTGAAGACGATAATTGCGAGGAATCAAAGAGTGTACAAACAAACCCTGGTCTCCCACGGACAGCACCTTCACCGCAAGCACGGCGTCTTCACGGCTCGGATCCTGGGTCCCTTAACTACTGTTGTACTTCACGCTCTTACTCGTGCGTCCATTGGAATTGCGAGCAGTGCAACCAGACGCGTGAGGAACTATATATAGGAGAAGTAATCGCATAAGTGCACCAGTAAGGATAAGTAAACACAGCCATACCGGTGGGCGGGGCCTTCATCTCTGTGGAAGGAACGCCGAATACCGAACAGACAATGTCATGCACCTGAATCGGGTGGGCGCAGGAATCGTTCTCTTCCCGGGCCTGAGCTTGAAGTCGCTCACGAGCCTGGCAGATACGYATCGATGTATCAAATCCAAGAGTATGAGATTCTTCAAGCTCAAGAAACCCTTCTCTGGYCACGAGTTCGACGTAAAACGGGAGCAAGTCCTCGATAGAGGCCTTGCGCTGTTGATAAAGCTGGATGCGCTGGATAATATTCTTATTCGTTTTTCCTAAATAATATATCGCGAGTGGCTCAAAATTTGAGAGCTCCCATTTCACTGCGTATTCCAAGATAATCACCCAGTCATCTGGGGTCAACTTGTGAACATCGTATTGTCTGATTTTGGAAAAAAGTCAATCGGGTGGAGATTACATCCTGAAGTAAGAGGTGACTCACGGATTATAAAATAACCCAAGGAGGCACTCGAATGCCTCCACTCTCTCGTCGAGAATAATCGGATTCGTGTCGCTTGTGGTCACGCCTGCGAGTTCTGCATTCCAGAATCTTGATTGGCGTTTAAAGTGATCGGAATGAACGCGGAAAAGGGTATTACCCAGCTAACATGGACATTAGACGAGACGGAGAGCTAGCTGCCTTATGAGAAATACGTACGAGAAAACGCAAGTCCGCTCCCCTTATATAGTACTTAGGATGGAGTAAGATAGCCTTCGAGGGATAACAAGTGGTTTCAATGGTCATCAAAAATCGGGTATGGTATAGGTTCAGAGGGAAGATGTAGAGGCTCGGAACGTTCTGATGCGGGGCAGTATCTGCCTTTTATTCCCACCTCTTGTTGAACCCTCATGATGATTGGGCATCTTACAGCCTTTCATGGACGGCGGCTATCCACAGATGTCAACCCTTTTTAGTAACAAGCGCATCATCTTCGACAACCCTGGTCCCGACTTCCTACGATGTGAATCTGGTTACCCCGATTCCCAAAAAGAGAGACAAAGAGAGATCATCGTAACAGCCAGCTGCGTGCTTCTCCTACTTAGGTACACATATTTCGTATAACACCCAAATGCCCTCTGACCCTGGGAACCCAACTAAGTCATCGTTGTGAGTGTGGGTGCTTGCCGGAACATCTGATGGACGTCGAAATTCACCATTCAACAGCTTTTTGCTCTTGTGTACTTGGAGGAAACATTGTCCCAAAATGAGAGACGTGCGCAGTCCTGATGTCATAAACTTGCCTCGTTTGTTCCCGCGTGTTTCCTTATCGCTAAACATGTACACTATTGTTGAAACACATGATTTTCTCTTAAAGATCGATGATCCAAATGCAGTAGTTATCGTTCATTGAACCAATGGGACTGCAGATTGTCTCGGAGTGGTCGACTCGGATGTCCAACACTTTGGCCATTCTAGTTGGGAAATATGCGTAGTGCCCCTCAAACGCGGGATCGGCTGGGACGAATGGACGTATCGACAGTAAGCCTATACAGCGTTGAGGACACCCAAGGGGTAAATTCACTACAGCGGTAGGGGGTATTTATGCCCTGGAATGTACTGCTGTGCTGCGCACCAAACAGCTGCGTGATGGGCAACGGGCATTATCCCTTGTATACGTCATACTCATTTGGTTCCGAAATCGCGAAATTGGGAAATTATCAATTGCCAAGAAAGAAAATGATATGCAACATACAGACGAGAGTACACAAAGACACAAGGTAAAGACAAATATCGTACATGGGGGCTGAGGTCCTGGCACTAGGGAAAGTCGTCGGCAGGATTCCACTAGTCCTGAGTCCTATCGTCGACTTACACAGGGTGCCACCAGCCTCTACTTTCCCGACCCACCGCGACCCGTACCCCGAGTCGTGCGCCCGGAAGTATTGAGGTTGAGGCCACCTCGTCCGGCACCGGTTCCGTTCACCATGGGATCAGGCTGAACCCCATTAATGGACAGAGACGCTACATGAAATAATCAAAAGGGTTGTGAGGTTCTCTGGGTCTCAGGGAGGTGGGACATTAGCTGAACTCACGCAAACGGCGAAGCTCCTCCCGATCTTCTGGTTTCAGTTCGAAAGCATTAGCAACTATATCAAAAATCTCTATAGGGCTAATATTGGCCCGCAGCGGGCTGATGGGTTCGTCACCCCCCTCGGCAGGCTGAGCACGCAGCAATTCCCGGGCTTGGCTAACAAGAAAGAGCGTATCCTTGTCCAGCAGCTGGTATTCTTCCCGTTTGAGCATTGTAGGTCTGGATGCCAATTCCTCGTACAAGGGAAACAGGTATTTGGTAGGAACTTTATACTTTTGATAGATGGTGATTCTCTTGACTGTGTCCATTTCGAGTCGTGCGATCTGCGTAATTGCTAGCCTTCGGACTTCCTCGAATTCCCATCGCGATGCCAATTGAAGGATAGTGATCCAATCGTCGGGGGTAGCCTTTTCATAGACTCCATAACGTCTCGAATCATTGTTAGGTATGCTAGGCGTTCTTGAGGGAGTATACTTACGGGTTGTAGAACACCCACAGGAGCCGCCTGAATTCCTCAGGCGTTGTTTCGCTTAGGGTAATAGCGGTGGACTCGTGAAGGCCAGGTTTGTTTTGTTCATCCCCGGGAGAAGTGGAGCCCGCGAGTCGATCTTTCCAATATCTCGATTCGCGAGTAAAGAAGTAGGAATGCACCCGAAAATTTGTTTTTCCTAGCTGTGGAACGTTGAGAAAGGGGTAGCCTGCCATACAGATCTCACGGCATACCAAAAAATAGAGGTCACCACCAATGATATAGTATTCCTTGTCACGAGACAGATTATCGGCAGGAGCCTGGGGCTTATTGGGAGCGGTCTGAGGGTTGGGTGGACCGGCGTTAGGCATACTTGGGGGGCAGGAGGAGGTCGGCCTAGACTGACGCTTAACCCCCACTAGGTTTTATATATGCTGGAAGGTGCTGGAGCCGAGAACCTGCGAGAATCATCCTCTTTTCTGTTCTGGAGTGGTGAGCGCCGGCTGTTATCAAATAATCTGCCTCATGTTCATTAAGTTCTGCCATGATCTAGTCCCGTGGAACGGGCAGAACAAGAGGAACCAAAGGTCTAGCGCTGTGGCGTCACGTTGCGAGTTTCCTCTCGGGTCTGAGTCTCCAAGCTGCAACGCCTATAGACCACTTGTTCACTCACCCGGGTACGCTGAGAACGCAGTGAGATGAAACCTGAGGCCTGATGTCTCAGAGAATCGCCGTCGCTGGTAGGTAAATCACCCGTAATCGGGTGCTTGGTGGATTATTTTTACTACAATGCCTGTCGGATAGACTTCTGAGATTTCTCCAGTGTTGGAAACCCCTTTGCCCATTTTCAGGAAGCGCCAATCACTGTACAGCATTATCGACTAGCTGCACAACTATGATGGACCTGATCTGGTCATGAATGAGTGAACTAAACCCTACTTGCTTTCGAACTTCCTATCGCGCAGTTATCAAGGTTTACTGATTTATCTGTAGGCGCAAGCGCAGCACGGCGAAGCTGTGTCCCTTCGCGGAAGAAGTTTGTAAGGATCACTGGGATCACTTTGTGGAGGCCTCGTGTTATTGTTGCTTGCGTAGCTGTGTTGCAGGGAGACTAGGTGTTCGGAGAAAAGAAAACGCCGCTTCGAAATCGAGTCAAGAGTCCCAAATCAGATACAGAAGGGTTGTATAATTAGGGGTAATGAAATAGGGTGTGCGGTTGCGATTTAGACCACGTGATTGGACTTGTGAGGACGTTGTTTCACACGCTTCCTCCATAGGACCATGACATCACCGGCTAATAGCCACCAGATGTGCTAATTTGGGCCCATTTCCAGTCCGCAGCCAATGTATCATATGTTTTGATTGATCTCTACCTTCGACCGTTAGCAACATAAAATCTCTTGGCTAAACACCTCTGGTCCTCCTCAAAAGATGTCAGGCAAACCTCCTGGTGTAGGCGCAGGACAGCCCCTCTTGAACAGTGGAGCATCTCCGCCTCCACCCTACGGCATTTCAGGCCACCACCACCACCACCACCCTCATTCCCACCATCCTGGTTATCATGGAGTAGCCTATGTACCCCACATCCACCCCGTACCAGTCGTCATGCAGCCGCAGACTACTACCATCTTGGTCCGGGAGAGGACTCGCTGCCGTTTCTGCAGGGCTCTCATATTCGCAATCTTCGCCTGGTTCCTTATTGGCGCTCTCCTAAGGAGCTTCGCTATGCTAGTGCACTGGAGTCATAGGCACAGATATGGGTCGCCTCACGTACGTTCGCCCGACGGATGAACAGTCCATATTCTGATATATTCCCAGCAGTGGACCATTGGTCCGGGCAGCGACAATCACGATTATCCAGTCCCACAGAACATCAACTTAATTTCATGTGAGGAGCCTTTGAAAACAGGATACTCGGGCGAGGCAACCTTCGAAGTTCCCGCATCCTCTGCTGCCATACTCCTCTTCGCCAACGGACCTCAACTTCACGGGACCGTACGAGTGACTACGACTACGAGGCACAGTGATTTTGTCAAGGTTTATGTTGGCCTGGAGTCTAGACTCACCTTGGAGGCGTATACCATTGCTTGCTCTGTCAGACGCAAGGATGGAGAACAAGGCGTCGGAATTTTCGTGAGTCAGATGTTGCATTCGTAACTGCGTGGCTTATACTCCTAAAGAATCCTTGGAGAACGCCTGGGGCAAACCATGCCGTCCGCTATGATATTGTCGTTGAATTCCCGCAGAACCACCCGGTAATAAAATCTTTCGAGTCCAGTGTCGTTAACTCTGTGTACAACATCGAGGATCTTCAAGGCAAGATTTCCTTCGAACAGCTAAGTCTCCGCGGTTCAAACGGCAATATCCACTCCGAGGTAAGGGATCTTAGTCTACACCGTGGATGAACTCCTTGATACCGAGCTGTGCATGCCTTATAGTCTCTCTTTGCGCACTGGGCAGACATTCAAACATCCAACGGGCGTATCGATGGCTATTTCAATGCCTCTGACCGGTTCAATCTCCGAACATCCAATAGCATGATCGATATCAACGTGGATTTCAATCAAGAGAAAGCCACCAACGCCGAGCTCTCCATCGTGACTTCAAATGCGTACGTTGCTCCCCCTCACCTACCTTTCCTCCACCTCCAAGTCTGATTTACATATGACTATAGCCCCCTCAAAGCTAGGATTCATCTCCACGACCTCACTTCCTCTAAAAAGTCGACTTCCAGCTTCTCTGTCATCGGCAGAACATCAAACAGCCCGCTGAACATCGCATTCCTCGATGCTCCCGTCGACTCTAAATTAGTTCACCACGCCACAACGTCCAACTCGCCTGCGGAAGTATCTCTGCACCCAACGTTCGAAGGCCACTTTTACCTGCAGTCGTCTTTATTCGGGCCGGTAGTTCACGAGCAGCCTGATGTGGAGGACCCTTCTGGGGAAGGAAGGGAAAGGCATGTGCGGTACAGGTCAATTAGGGGACCCAGGGCTGAAGGTGACGTTGCTTGGGGTAAAGATGTAGGTGAAGGGAAGGGAAGTGTGGATGTGGTCTCGTCAAATGGTAGAGTTACGTTGAACTTGTGAAGGGGGAAAGCACTCGAGTTTTGTGTTTATACGCTCTTTCCTATTGATTATACTTTTTTAGCCTTAGCAGGCAGTGATTTTCCACAAAAAAAAACAAGTCAAACAAATAACAAGATGGTATTGGATGGGCAACGCGATAAACATTATACAGCCAGCAAGGAATACGACTTGGCACAGGAAGCATCACTCTTCATCCCAGTCCCCTAGAAGGCCGTTCTTCTTCCCTTTGGTCTTTCTCCCACCACCAGGAGGAGCACGGTCAGACGTAGTTTGGGCTAACGGACATTTGATTAGTCAACGAGCAATTGCTTTAAGGAGAATGGGATCTTACTCGCGGGGGTGGAAGTGCCAGAGGGATTAGGTCCAGGTGGGGCCCATGGGCCGTTCATGGTCGGACCTGTGGAATGATGTGCGAGGTCGAGCAGGGGACCATTCGCAAATACCGCCTGAACCATTTTACCGACGGTATCTTTCATGGAATCAGGTAAACGTGTCAAGGAGCCCAACTTGTCAGAAGCAGCCCTCAGCCGCTCGCGTGCGCCGGATATGAGGAGGGTGAGAGTCATTCCGAGGGCATTGCCCTCGTTTAATGTGAGAGGCTCTGCGCGAGAGAAGAGTTCGGCGTATAGAGGTTCCAGGTATTGGAATTCGGCTTTGTGTTTCCTGTATAGAACGATCCGGTTTACAACTGAGAGTTCGAATTTTTCAGGAATGCTGATTTGACGAAATGCGAGATCCTTGACTTCGGGGAACTGGTACTGATTTGCCAGGCGAAGGATAGTTTCCCATGTTGCGAGCGGTGCTTCGTAAATCGAATATTTTCTGGAAAACAAGAAAAGAAAAAGAGGGGTTTTAGACACGGGGAGGGGCTGATACACAGAGGCGGACTACTGACTCATTGTAAAATACCCAACAGAGTTTTGCAAAATCGTCGGCGGAGACATTCTCCCTGGGCTCGATTACAATGGTATCTACGGGCCCTTTTTGGTCCTTGGCGTTGTCGTTGCTCTTGCGCTCGAGTCGTTCACGGAAAATGGGGGATTCTCTCGTGAAAAATATGGATGCCACACGGAATGCGACGTCACCGATCTGTGTAGCGAATGAGCGGGAGGGGAAAATGAGTTTGAAGGCCCTCACAATAATCGTTACATCGCCGCCTGTGTGAAAATATATGGGATGGGATTTGAGGCTTTTGAGTCTAGGGTCAGAGGTAGCCGACATTTTTGTCTAGTGGAGAGAGTGAGAGGTTGTGGTGGAATAGATTGCAGTATTGCTAGTCGTTTGAGACGCAAGGGTCTTTTATATAATACACCTGGTGCTTGCGGAGATGAAGGTCAGCAAAGGTAAAGTGCCAGGGTGCCGCTCCTACTGGTAACCTCTTGACGAACATCCATGAAATCGAAGATATTCCAGGTCCACGTGGCTGGTACAGGCTGCGGGATGCGCAACAAGGCTGCTTGACAACCAAAGTTTCTTTAGCCGATCCGCAATGGCATAGGCACAAGACGCTTAGCGGGAGAAAATTTGTATACCCTTCCGTTTACCACGCCTTGACGTCGAAGGCTCAAACTCGGTGGGATAACAAGTACGAGGACAATGAAACATTAAGGCAGTCGAACCAGGTACTGTAGAATCTCAAGACGAAGTTGTCCGTTGGCGGCCTCACCTTTTCGTATTCGAGCCAACACCACACAGGGCCTTCTGCGGCCCAGACCAGGCGATCCACAAGTACTTACAGACTGGGTTACCCCATCTGAGAAGGAACTCTGGAAGCTGAAAGCAACCCGACGCCCCAGAATCCATCGATTGTCAAGTGAGTAGGGTTGTACCAATCGTCTCGGCTCCACATGGCTGACGAAGCGAGTTGAGGCATTTCTGAGTGGGAATGCACCAATTTGGGTGAGCTGGTATAAGCGGGACTCATGAGATAGGTGCGGAGTCCATACTCACCGCAAGGCTGCTCAACATTTTTTTGTGCCTCCTCTCCTAGTTGACTTGAGGCCATGGTCATTCTCGGTGCTATATCTCTATGAGTAAGGGCCAGACACAGGTCAAATAGAGCGACTATTTGATGATAGGATATCCCAAATTTGTTCTGTGCGTTATATACTTGACGTGTTCCAGCTGGTCAGTACATTAGGATCGAATTCGAGGATTGATATACTACTAATTACCATACGCCTCGAAATTGATATTCGTCTGTTCCGCTCTAAGTCAATACCCCCACAAAAGGATCTTGAAGAACCGATACTTATCGTGAACCTCCTGCTATGATGCACAAACTCTTGTGTCTTTCCCCAAGCGGCGGTATTTTGCAAAATCTCATCCCAGATTTGCATCCATCACAACAGGATGGAGGCTCTCCTCCGTTACTAACGGCCGTGCAGACAATTGAGGGGTTTGCAATCAAATGCAACCAGGTACAATCTGGAATCGAGTCAGTTGGGGGAGGAAGGCTGCATTCCCACCGTATTCTGTTTACCAGTGCCGGGCTTGGGTGAGTAGATCATTTGCACTAATATCATGAGCAGGACAAATTGGCCTGCGCCCTGAACGACTAAAGGATATTCCCCATGTCTGAACACCCACGCCGACTTCGGGGGTCCTTGAAGCTTTTGACGCCTAACACATGGTCTCACCTAAGTACCATCGCAGCCGAATTTACGCAATCTGTGTCAAATGGCACCAGACACACAGGGTTCATGAATTGGCCAAGTTTTATGACTTACCTGAGGCTTGGGCTGGGGTCTGGGGTCAAAGCAGAGGGGCTTCAAGGGGCATCGTCGCTACACAACGCAAGGTTCCATATTATCGCCCACAGCAACTTCGATAACATAGGAGCGGCACGTGACCTTTTTTGTTTTGTTTTGTTCTAATTTATCACACCAGGGCGCCGAAGGGAATTTAAATGATCTCTTTTAACGTATCGCGAAATCCTCCCATTGCATGTACCCTCACTCGACTACATCACAGAGGTTACCGTTTCTTTATGAATGACAATGTGCTGGCGCATCATGTGGGTTTTGTCTACTTTCATATCTTGCCAATCGCTTACACTCTGCTAGAGAGATTGTACGCTGCAGTAAGTGTAAAAAGAAAATAACGCGAGAACAGGCACGTAAGATAGTAGCTCCCATTTTTTCCCTAACACGCTGATCCTTTATACCACCAGAATGCTGTGGGTTGTATATCCTATATCGATCTCGCCTACACTATTCATTTCAGACGATTCTAGGAAGATTGTGAGGAGGAAAACTGTTGTGGGAGCTCTAGCTGTACCCTTAGATCGCAGCCCATAGGTGCCGAAAAACATGCATTGCGGTACAAATGGATTATGTATGTAGGTTTCCGTTTAAACGATGAATTGCAGAATTCTTTATTCACGCTGACTCTGCCCCATAGAGGCTTTAGGCCAGATGCCATTAAAAAAAATTGGATCAGTGAGATCTCTTGCTCATTAATCTGGAGGGACTGCCTGGTTAATCTTTTCACCAGAGACTACACAGCTCTGCAGCCGCTGCCAAGAAATGCAGAGACGTGAAAAGAATCGTCTACCGAGGTGTCGAGATAGGAAACCTCGTTGATGCTATTGAATATTTCATGGTATTGAAGAGGGAAATGAATGTCAAGGCATTACGCAGAGATACTGAGAGGAAGATGGTGATGACGAGGTGACGTTGGAAGGCGAATACGAAGGCTGAGGACTTTGAGGTAAATTCCTTTACCCTACCAGAGGCCGTGGCCAAGCCACGGCTTAGATCTTGCTTGCAGCGTGTATATTCTCAAATGTATTCATGGAGTTTCAAATAGATAGTCATTCAGCGTAGATATGCAATATTAACAAGACTGGCAATATTTACATTCTAGGCGATAGCCAAAGTTAAATGCGAGAGTCTGGAACGAGTTTTGTTGACACATTTGCTTTCGACATGGTCCAAAGCAATTGGGGGCAGGCTCCTCCTAGCCACCTTGCGCTGTGGCACTCACATGCCAGGAAGAATTTTTGAGCCCCTCACTGAGCGAGGAAAGTACAAATTTCAACATTTTTTGGTTGTCAAACATTCTTCCCGGGCCGCAGGACCGCCGCACTATGAGTTGGCTGAGTAGGAGCCTGATTGGGGGGTAGCGGACGGGCTGCCAGATTTACACTTGTAAGTTAGTCTACTTCCTCTTATAGATTGCCGCCTCGAAATTACCCACAGGGGTGACCTTGACAAGCAAGGCGATACAATTGTCTCGACAATAAAGGTTTATCTACGGAGCTGCCTAAGGGATTGGTTTAGAAGAATAAGAGAATAAAGTAGTACAGGATCGGGTGTCTACAGTCACTGAGTGTATCATCTAGGTCGAATTTCGACACTCCCACTCCTAGATGTACCCACACAATGTTAACCCTGTCCTCAACTCTTGATGCTCCTAATCGGTTGAACGGCCGACGCGAGTTCAAGGCGTACGGTGCAAGAGCACTGCCAGGCAGGATTTTAGGGTTTCAGTGGAACAGCCCTGATTTTGCACCTTAGTTTTTATGGTTACCGACCAAGGTTAGGTAGATTTCCCGGCAACAAGTGTGGCTGTTGAGTAGAGTTTGTAGTCCTTCTAGGTCCTTGAGGGGTGTCTCGGGTCCTGGAATTGCGTGACACTCAGAGCACCCAATGTGCCAGCTGGCCAAGGGGAAACATATGGGCAAAAAGTAACTGTCAAATGCAATACTAGATATTAAACTCACTGTCAACCTTTCAACTCTCTACTTGTAAATTAGATTTGTAATGGGTATGAAGACTGCCACGTTTGCGAGGGCTCTTATTTCTTCATCCCGTATCACTCTCACCAGTTTATTATAATATCTCGCTACCATGCTCCGTGGAGCATGGGTTGTACTTCATATTGGAGACCTCACAATACAATTTAACAAAAGCTGATGTAGATACATTCAAGCTACAACACCGTGGGGTCATCATAGTCATACAAACCAGAAGTTCCTTTCTTCTTTGTAGATCCTCCTTTCACTTTCTTACATGCTTTATCGTCAAGGCTGTCTATCGTCAAGTTGGGAATGACTTAGCAAGACTTCCCTCCAAGGTACTTAAGCACTCACCAGTGGTGCCCGCGCTGGACTCAGGTCTTGTTGTTGCCCCAGACCCATTACGCGTTGACATTGGGCCACCAGTAGGACCAGGAGGGCGAACTATGATAGCAGGTTTGTCGAAGGTGGGAAGAGGCCCATTCTGGAAGATCGACTTCACCATATGAAGAACAGCGTCGGATGGGAGGGGCTCCTTGAGATTCCCACGGAGATATTCTCGAGCCGCAGCTATCGACGTGACGGTTTTCAATTCAAGGGCTTCACCCTCCTCGAACGTCAAGGGATTGGGCCTGGAGAGAAGCTTGGCATACAATGGCTCCAAATATCTGAATTCGGCAGCATGCTGACAATAGAGAACGATACGATCCACGAGGGACATGTGGAACTTTCCTGGAGCCTCCAATTCACGGAAAGCGAGATCCTTGACTTCAGAGAAGCTCCACTGGTTTGAGAGCCGCAGGATGGTTTTCCAAGTCTTCAGTGGAGCCTCGTAAAGCGAAAATTTTCTGATCCCAATTTGAGTAGATAGCAAGGCAACAAGTAGAAGCGCAAACCGGTTAAAAAATACCCAACAGAAGTTAGTGAAATCTTCTGGGGTAACACTCTCCTCCGGTTGAATCACGATTGTATGAACTGGTGCGGCCCCAGTGCCAGCAGCATTTGCCTTAGCGCCTGCCTCGCTGTCCTTCACAGTTAGGCGGTCCCTGAAGACGGAAGACTCCCTAGTGAAGAAAAACGAGGGGACCTGGAATAGCATATCGTTAATCTGGTCAGTAATAACTACAATTAGCACAACAGCGTAAGCAATGATCTTCTGTGACTTACAATGACAGCCAAATCCCCCCCAGGGTGATAATATTGATCATGCCTTCTGAGGCTTTTCAGGCTGTTGTCGGCGGTATGGCTTGAGGGGACCATCTGAAGCGGTGAGTGCCAGTACCTGTGACTTTGCTCACCCCCCTTTGGTTTGCATTAATAGAGTCAGGGGGTCTGCAAACGAACACGCTTTCCTGCCTTAACTTTCCAAGTCACGCGTTCCTTCCCCAGGATGTCCGCCATCTTCGAAGCTGTTAAACGTGGCTAACTGGGGAATACATGGGGTCGGATACGGCAGGGGGTGCCCCTGCTTCTCTGTTTGATCCACCGGGCGTGGGCATGGTTACATTGGGAAGTTGCCGAGGAGAGATCAGAAACAATAGGTATGAGTCAATTTTTTTTTTTACCTCGAGGCATAACTCATGAATATACTCAAAGCCATGGAGCCAACAGAACAATGTGAATGGAATTTTCAGTACTACATCCAAGAACCGGGAAGATGCAGGAACTCAGCCTCTACACCTAGTTTGTCAACGAGGATGTACCCGCTATCCCTCCCAAAACTCACGCAGGGGCACCAAACCTCACTTTCCCCTTGAAGGTGCCTACAACTTCCTTGAAGACCTCTCGAGCCTGATTTACAGCTGAAGTTGAGTATGAGTACCGTATCGCGAGGAGCGTGGAATAGAGGGGTGATGTTCTATTTTCAGGAATGGCGCTCACCTTGTGATTTGAGCTTAGGTGGATTCCCGCCCATTTCTTGGCGGCTTCCCTGACCGAGTGGAGGTTCGGGAACTTGTTTCCGTTTGCCTTTCGCCTTTGATGTGTCCTTGTCTCGAGCGCATCCGTTAGGCTGATTCATTGGAAGGCTTAGTACGTATACTATGTTCCAAAGGCGCCAAACGGACGTACAAAATGTAACTGGTCGCAGGATACCTCCGGGTTCGAATGGTTTTGCGTTCCTCGTAGACCCAAAATGGAAAATTGTTCATCATTGATGTTAAGCATGGCGGTGACGATATCCTCAACCTGGTCCTTTGGAATCAGATCACCGTTACCAGCCCCTCGACTGGTTTCTCGCAGGAGGCGCTCCCGGACTTGGGAAACCATGACACTCAGCCCATATCCAAGTTTGACCGCTTCTTCTAAAGAAAGGGGGTCCTCCCTGATACAAAGTTCTGCGTAGAGGGGTATCAGGTGTTTTGTGGACACTGAGCAAGACTGATACAAGGCAATTCTATCAAAGATCGGAAGGGCGAGGTCCTCCAGCTTGTTCAAAGCAAGCGCGTGGACTTTTGGGAAGTCCCATTCATTTGGAGAGGAAAGGGCAAGGATGGTGCGCCAGCTCGGTGCTGGAGCAGAATAGTTGTAGGTTCTGATGACTTGAAGGTGAGAAGTGCAGTTGACAGGGAGTTTGATTCTGAACGTACGGATCATAAAATACCCAGAGAAATTGGGAGAATTCATCTGGTGATATATTTTTCACCGGGATAGCCGTTTGGTCTGACGTTCCTGCGTGCGCCCTGGCACATTCTACCCCAGCCATTCGTTCCCTGAAACTAGGAGATTCCCTGACGAAGAAATGAGAGTGAACACGAAAAATTGTTTGTTCGACCTTCATTTTCGTTCGGTGTTAGCAATCAAATTCCGGCATACTTGAGCAAAATTCCGACCTTGAAGTGCAGATCAGCTCCAGCCAAGTAGTATTCCTTGGCGATGCTGAATCCCCTCAGGGGATGGTGATACGTAGTTGCTGACTTGAAGTAACTCATGTTTCCTCTGTAGGGGCTGGGAAGGTGGAGCGCGGTTAGCGCAGCCTACTAGATTATAATTCTATCCTTATGGCACCTTGTCAGGGATATATAAGAGGCGCGCTCATAGAAGAACGGAAGGCCTCCATCACGCGGACTTGAATCCACCACGTTGGCAGCCAGTTTTCCCTTGTTGAAAGCTATGCATAGTAATGCAGTATTTTAACTTGTTCCTAACAATGGTTCTAGGGCGCATGTTCAAAGAACGGGGAGACACCTGGCCCCTCACTTGAAAGGTTTCTACCTCATTTTTGGTGACTTCTTGGATTGATTCTAGATCTACCGAAGCTGATTTAGAGAGATGTTTGAGCGTTGCTCAAGGTTCCACCCCGCGGAAGCCTGAAGTAACGCCAAAAGTTAAAAAAAGAATTGGGCGCGATCCTAATCTGTCGCAACAGTTACCAAGCTGCATGTATGCCGCTGGGCAGTCTGGAGTTCAGATATTCATATCCAAGCCTCAAAACCTCAAATTTCAAGGCCAAGACGGCTTTAAGCTTTACTCTCGTGTACCCATATCCTGTCTGTCTCTTCAGCTGGTGAATAGCGACATTTAGAGAGACGCCATCAGCTTTCATTGTAACACGTGACTGGGGCCTCATCATGCAGACTTGCGAAAAAACACCTGGCGCTGGCGCTGAGCAGCGACTCCCTTCGAATGTACAACGGGCAGGAAAATTGCCAGGGAACGTGGAGCCCATCACCACGCGCACGTCCTCGACCACTTCAGCAACTATCGATCCCTATTGTTCGAATGCGTCAATGCTCAGGCGTTCTGCAAGGCTCAGCGGTGGACCTGTTTCCGCTAGCGGACTTATTGCCAACGAGGAATCTGAGGAATTGGACCCTGAGGAACGGTCTGTTCTCCCTCCGAAAATAAGGATGCGCTCTACCTACGAGGTAGGCGAGTTACGAGATGCATCCTCAGCTCGCCCACTTGGCTAATTACCGCAGGCAATGATTCCAGCTAAAGAATCGAGTTCTAAGCCAGAAAAATCAAATATACAGCGAAATCCTGCTGGTGAAAATTTTCCCGGCGTCCTTGGCGAAGACGGTACCTGGGCTGAGAAGGTCATTCCAACGATGATCCTCTGGGCTTCCACACACCTCATGCCGTGGAACCCCCCTGCCGAACAAGTACTTGGTGCTCTCGGCTCGATTTGTGGCGAATTTTACTCAGAGGAAGTCATGGAAGAATTTGATTTTTCAAATAATTATGGCTGTGTTGCATTCAGTCTCGTCAGTTCACCCGCCCTAGCCCCCTAAACACCTAACAATTCCCTCCCGTCCCACATAGGTATCCCAGCATCTAAAAAACCAATGGCGAAATCCGCTCGCTTCAGCTGCTCTGAATGTTCTTAGTACGTTCTTCAAAGATCATGGTGGATTCGCGACTACCAAGTCCCGTGCCGCCTATGCTCGATACATGTTGTGGAGCAATCGGTTCCTTTTTTCCAAGGCTAAGAAGGATGACCCTGGTGTACGATATCTGCCTGTTACCCGCGTACTCTAATCCAACCCGTTTCAGAGATGGCGCGGCATATTCCACTCACCCTTGATCATTCAGACTTTTGCCTATCATTTCAAAATTACTGATGCTGCCGTATGGATCGAATCCTTCGGGCTCTGTTCCAGACACAGTCAGCCCCGTGGTTCCCTGGCCCTCGCCGCTGCAGCTGTAAGGGAGTTGGTTGATATTTCTGCCGATTCTCATCAGAATTAACAGGTACAACGAGCCCTTGAATTGTGGCGAGAGGAAGTCATCACTGTCGAGGAGCGTGCAGGGAAGCCTTACAACGATGAAGCCCAGGAACGAGGTTATGCTCCATTTTCCAGCGCCCTTTGGAAACAGCCAACCCTGGTATTCTTCGCATCAATTGAACACGAGATTAGTCAAGAAGAGATGGACGAAATCATGCACAAAGCACGACAAACGCTTGTTAATACCGAACCTGTGGGTGAAATGGAGAATGCAAAAGTCGAGTACATTAAGGATGTTCCCACCAACATGTTGATTCGCAATGGCAACGCACTCCCTGAAAGCGAAGATGAAGATCACGGTCAAAAGTCAAGCAAGTGTGGCTTCATTCTTTTTTTGGATCAATGTCTCATTCGCGTCTAGAAAAAAAGCCCCGCAAAGAACAGGAGACCAGAGCTGGGAAAACAGGTCCCGGTCTCTCTACAAAATATCGGACCAGGGCCGGCCTCAACCATGCAAGGACTCGTATTACATACCTTCCACCGCGAGGGGGAGTTCTTTCGTCGAAAGTTGATCGTGAAAATCATCACCGTGAGGCAAAAGACCATGTACCAAGCCAGCGAGCCGTTGAACAACGATATCACATGCCTCCACCAGTAAAGTAACAATGTTGGTAAGCCACATATACATGAGAGTAAGATTCGCTGATCATCGAAGTGCAGGCATTATTTCCAACCTCATTACCCTGCACCAATACGTCGTCACGGCTTTTACACAACAATCCTCAACCTTGGTGACCTACTTGCTGCTCGAGATGAGAACGATTTTGGAGTCCGATATTGATTGGTGATTTGCGTGTACCCCCCTCTCCGAGCATTCTCCCTTACCCCATCTTTCCATGTCTTAAAGCTCTCCCTAGATTACAAATTGATACATAATTACTCGCTTCCGAGCCTCACAATCCCAATAGCTACTATTTTAAACCCACAATTGATTCTCGTTAACCAATCACATTGCTTTGTTTTTTCCCCAGACCCGGAAGGGTTAGGCACCCCCCCTAACGAAGGTGCAACCTCGTAAAGTCGGACGCAACGATTATTCCGCGCTGGTCTGGGGAAATCTTGGTAGAAACGCGCTTAACTTTATATTGAGGCTCCTCTTGCGGGTCGGAAGAAGCTGCATGAGGGGTGCTTGGCTTAAATTCGGAACCTGGAAAAACTCTTGTCGGGGTAAACGTGTTGTTCCAGAGCATGTGCATGCTTCTCTGGAAAGGTGAGCACGTGGCCATTTAATAGCTTCGGTGAATGCTTGGAATAACGGCGGCCTGATATTGTGGGTCATACTTGAGTTCACCCTCTGAGGAGACAATAGCTTGGCGTTCTTTTCACTGGCCCACTGGGGAGATGGACAATCGGAAATGAACCAAACCAGCCAGAAAATGCCAAGCGCTTACTGCTCATTGACACCGGCGATTGCGGCTCCTTGCCCAGGGGCGCGTTCTACATGTTACTGATTACCATGCGTCTTCGTCATGTAATAAGAAGTTCCTGACGCGGGTTATTAAATTGTCAATGACAGGAGGTGCCGTGGAGCGGACGGATAAAAACTGTTCTATTCAAAGCTGTGTTATTACAGGAAACGAGTCTAATAACGATATAAAAGAAAACCACTCTGAGGATTGACGTTACAGAAAACCAAAGAATGAGGCTCCTCAATCTTGCCGCTCTCGTTGCAATCGCAGAGTCTGCGTCTGCTCACTGTACGCTACCCCTGTTTTGTTTGTGCAGCACCTGATTCATTCTCCTCAGATATTTGGACCACGTTGATCGCCGGCAGCACCCAATCAACTGCTGCAGTCCGCTTGCCACAAAACAATTCCCCCGTTCAGGACGTCACTTCCAACGATATTCGATGCAATGTGAACCCCTCTCCTGCCACTGCAACTGTTGATGTCGCCCCCGGTTCGACCGTCGGCTTTATCCTCGATAATACCCTCTATCATCCAGGTCCCGCTGCCATCTACCTTGGTAAGGCCCCAACCACTGCTGCTAGCTGGGACGGAAGCGGGGCCAATTGGTTTAAGATTGCCGAGTGGGGAGCTAACTTCAACCCCTTCGCATTTACGGACCAAAATCTCGGCCAATTGACCACAACTATTCCGGCTAATACACCCCCAGGCGAGGTGAGTTGGCCGTTCATGTAAATCACTGTATGAATTCTGAAATAGCACTATAACCGTCTAGTATCTCATCCGTATTGAGCAAGATGCCTTGCACGTCGTCGGGGCCCCCCAATGGTATATTTCCTGTGCACAGATCCGTGTTACAGGGAGCGGTACTGGCAAGCCGTCCAAGGTTTCAATCCCCGGATACGTTTCACCTACGGATCCCGGACTTACCGTTAATATATACTATCCTGTACCTACTGCTTACACTGTGAGTATTTCACTGGCTGAGCTAGAGAATGGCTAATGAGTACACGTTACTAGGTTCCGGGGCCAGCTGTCTGGCGCGGATGAGATCCTGAGATATAGTGGGATGCAATGTGTATACCTCTAAAGACACTTCGAGTCCAAAATGTATTACCTACGAAATTTGCTGAAATATGGGGCCCATCTACTGTCCTACTATTCCATTGGTACGAGGACATGACACATATCTTCCAGAGGGTTGTTGTATATATTATTCTTCCCTCTACAACCATCCACCTACAGGTATCTCTCCCTCATAGTCACGGCTTGAATCAATAAAATTGTCACAACGTTGCAGCATCTCATTAATGCTGGGGTCAATCCGACTTGCTCAGATCACCAGTTCTATGAAGATTGGGGCTGCGTCTCGTTCGTTTGACCATCATAAGGAGTTGTAGCCAATTTAAGCGTCGCTCAAATTCAGTGGTTGATCTTTCACGCACGGGTTCATCAAACCTGACCTATTCTTTTGATCCGGTCCTTGGCAAAGCCTATGGGCGACTCCGAGTCGCATTGAATCAATCCAATACCATATAAGTCTCTAAATCTGGTTCAGTGTCGTGAATTGATTCATGTGTATATCCCAGGACCAGCTGCACGGCTCATTGGTTCACCCCACCCAGTACGAGCTGATGAAGGCGCTTTAGTGTTCTTGGCATCATCCTATCGAAGATCAAATGCCAAGAAGCTATGCTAGCAGGCTCCCAGGTTTGCTACGAGTAAATGGCACGTATTTTCCGAGTAATCGACGTCCCAATAAAGGATAATGAGCCGCCAAATATGCCGTCTATAAAAGTCGCGGATAGGAAACAACTCGCTCTTAGTCCCTTCCATCTTCACGGCGGTTCGAGATGAAGCTTTCCATATTTCTTGGGCTTGTCACTATTGCCCAAACGACCTCAGCTCACTGTAAGTGTACTCATTGTAACATCAAACTTCCACTTCCTGAATGCTATAAACAGACATTTGGACCACTTTAATTGCTGGTAGTACCCGGACAACTGCGGCGGTCCGCCAGCCCCTTAACAACTCTCCCGTCGAGAGTGTGACTTCCACCAATATCCGCTGTAACGTCAGCCCCAACCCCGCCACCTCAACTGTCGACGTTGCCCCTGGATCAACCGTTGGGTTTATCCTCGATAATACCCTCTACCACCAGGGCCCTGCTGCTATCTACCTTGGCAAGGCCCCTAGCTCCGCTGCTAGCTGGGACGGCAGCGGTGCCAACTGGTTCAAGATTGCTGAATGGGGTGCTACTTTCAACCCCTTTAAGTTTACGGACGAAGGCCTTAGCCAATTGACAACCACTATCCCTGCCAACACACCCCCTGGCGAAGTCAGCCTATCCCATAATATTTTTCGATGCTGATAGTTGATTAATTTTGTCCCTAGTACCTTCTTCGGATCGAACAAACTGCTCTGCATGTCGCCGGCGCTCCACAATGGTACATTTCCTGTGCTCAAATTCGCATCACGGGAAATGGCAGCGGGAACCCACCCAAGGTTTCTATTCCCGGTTACGTCTCTGCTTCAGGTTTGTGGACAAATTCTCATCTTTTTACCTGGGGCTCATTTGTGATAGATCCGGGACTGACTGTCAACATCTACTACCCCATTCCGACCTCATACACCGTGCGTAGACCTTGGACCTTGGGTGGCTAAACCATTGATTAAGCTAATTTCATCTCAGGTACCTGGTCCTCGACCCTGGCGCGGCTAGTTTGTGCCCGAGAAACCGAGATCTGTGAATTCCGCCATATGCTGCGATACATCCTGAGCTTGTCATAGTACCTTGAATTCATTATCTGACTGCAGCTATTTGGTTGGCTTTCGACTGTACCTGCCGGTATCATTATTCCGCTGAGCAAGGACAAAAGCATAATTCACACCAAAATCCTCCCAGCCCTCACTCTTTGACGTTGAGCGATAATCAGCCGGATTAAGCGACTTATTTTTAGGTTTCAGGTTCAATTCTCATATATTAAGCTGGTAAAGCGGCCATGGGAGCCCTCACCTTCCCTCGCCTCAGCCCTCAGCCGGTAAGGACAATTCCATGAACAGCGAGCATAGGGCAATATTAACTTCATGCATTCAGACCAGCACCATGCTCTTTTACAAAGTCGCCAGTTTAATGCTACCATTAATTTTAGTGGCCCCGTCACATGCGGCCATCGTCGGTGCTCGCGATCCACAACAATTTCCAAATTGCAATCCGAATATTTGCGCGCCAGGTCCTTTACCGTGCCCTGCACCGGGCGCGTCCCAGGAGGTCAGCCCGAACTGCTGGACGTGCTGTGGCCCTTAGTACTGCAACCGCAGTTGTGATCGACAGAGTACGATGTACACTATCCAGAACTTGTGCTTATATGAAACGAGTATGGTATCAAAGTCTCAAGATGTAAATTGTAAACTTGATATCTTATGGAGCGGTTTCATGTCTCTTTCAACATTCAGATCTGTAGGGTTAGTGAGACAGCTTGGCACCTTTTGTGGGCTCGCACCGCTGACACTAAACAGCCAGCGCAAGGCTGAGCGTAATGTGTAAGCCAAAGCTCCGAGCTCCTTAGAACATCTTGTTGGACTGATTTGCGAAACGGGAAAAACGGTGTATATTGGGGGGGGGGGGTTGGGAGGTAAACGAGCGGAGGTACACGTGTGACTATTCAAGTCCGGTTAGCGCGCCTACAGAGGTCTGCGGACCAGTTATTCACACTCTTTTGATATCTGTTATGGAAGAAGCAACCTGTGGCTCTCCTGATACAATCCGGTGGCTCGCCCAGCAGCTGGAGAAGACTGCTCGACCGCTGCACCTGCAAGCGCCCTCAGCGAGGGTGAATTACCTTCCCTAATGTCCGCACTCAGGGGTTGTCTGTTGTCTTCCCTTGTTCAGATGGGTGCGAGACAGCAGGTTATATACCACATAGCAATGTACCTTCAACACTCACGTTCGTTTAGTTATTCTATCGTTCTGATCATTTTGACTTCAACTAGGACTAAGCATCACAGCAATCCATCATGGTTATGGCAAATCATTCATCGCACATAGGAAGGCTCTTACTTGAGTAGTACTTTCCATGGCTCGGGGTCAGATGCCCGGATTATGTCAAAGGAATACGTTAAACTGAGGCGAAACAACACATGTTATCCTAAGGCCGACTGCGCACTGAACCCCAGGGACGCCATCCCGCGGGGAATCATAGCCTTTCTATTGAGTAAGGAGCGCGCTCACAATGACAAGATGTGTACCACCCTTGAACTTGGACTCTCCACAAAGAATGAATCAGCGAGGGTAGCTGTGCTCATCTGCCCCCGTTAGTGATGCCTTCCTACTGGTAGAAATCATTATCCTGGTCTATAAAGGGAGAGCAGTTCCGAGGGACCTTTGTAGAGTCGCTCTTATTTTCACGACCTGTTAGTCTCTTCCCCCAACTGCTCGTCTTACTGAAAAGTCTCATATATCCTGAATTTTAGAACCGATTCACGGTTGCTCTCTTGGAAGCGTCCCTTAAATCTTTCGCCATTTTATAAGCGTGAGCCAGACTAGAATGGTTCGGGGTAGCCGTCAAATAACTAACATGGTAACGACAGGAAACTTCAGACCAACATGTATTTGTCGTCCCTCTCTGTGCTCACCACGCTCCTCGCGCTTGCCACAGCCAGTGGCGCAAGTCCACCCAGTCAGAAACCACCCACCTGCTTGTTGATCTGCTTTACAGAAAAGCCAACCTGCCCACCCGGAATGTCCCCATCGGGTGGGGGCGATTGCTGGACCTGTTGTTCCTATTACTCCTAAATCGAGTTATCAATATCCAGAACTTGATTTACTTGGAAGTCTCGCCGCCTGTGTCAGTATATCAAAAAAATGTAACTTCTCTTCGTCAATGAATAGTCGCAAGCCCGATACGGGATGTACAGTGTCGCACATAGTTTTCTCAATGCGAATAATCTCGAGTGGGAGACTCAACAGTACAAGTATAGCGACTAGAAGGTTGATTAGTTGAAAAATAGAATAAACATGAGGCCGTCCTCCACGTCGATCGTGGCAGTAGCTGACCCCATGGGTTTGAATCTTTTTCCCAATGCTTACCCAGGACTAGCCAATAACATACGCTTACTTTTGATTGGCGCGTTATGTGTTGACCAACAGAATAGAAATTAAGACATACGAAACCCTTGGGCCCCATCAAACTTGGCCACCACTCATGTCGTTAATAGAATACACCTGCGAGATGTAGGCACTGATGATTTGATTCAGAGGAGCGACACAAGCTTCACATTATTCTATTAGATACCGCCGACTTGTAATAACTGTTGTGCTGCCTCTTCCAATCTTCGCAATTTCTTATCCAGCTGTTCTCGACGGTTTGCAATACTGGGCTTCTCCCGAGAAAATTCCTGGCAGACACTATGAGCATCCAACGAGTTCAGTCCTAAACCGTCCCGTAAAAGAGAAAGAATGTTATGTTCCGCTCCGCGCACAAGCTCTCGATCGATTGCCATCGGGATATTGTCTGCAAAACGTTTATAGGCGACTACAGTGGAATGTTAATCATTTTCAAACATGGAAGCGATGACCGAGGTGAGTTTTACCTTGAAAATACGCCCGAACGTCAGCCATGATTACAAGGGCAGGTTCCATATGATCTGGCTTCAGTAAATTTGCTAGATCATTCGGCTGGACGCCAGTCACCCCGATTTCAGCCAAGCCACTCAGGACCTTCTGAACGCCATATTGTGTCTTGTAATTAGGATCGTAACTTTCAAGTGTAGTCATGATGGTCGAGTGATTACTCTTGCGGCGCGCGCCACGATAGTGGGCGAGGAATTTGGCCTTGTAGTCAGCGTGGTAATGCGCATTCAAAGAAAAAGGTTGGTTTTCCAGCTCAATCAACCATTTTATTCCCTCCTCTGTCTTTCCTAGGCATGACTTCAGGTGGTCCTGAATGATGATTCTACATGAAAAATGTGAGCACCGAAAACCATCAACATATATCAATCTTGATACGTACCGAACCCGATGCTCTAACATACCCTGTCCAAATGAGGAGAAGTGCCGATGAATAAGATTTCTGGTGTATTCCAAGATCGTCTTGTGAATAGACTTGCAGAGCGTGTGTGCCGGACTTTTCCACCGCTTTAAAAAGCTATCAATGTATATTTGTTGAGTAACAAACGGGTAGTTCCCGGGTAACTCGCGTGTCCGGGAACTAAACAAAGTCGGTAATCGGCACGAAATTTTATGTTGCCACCTACCGCTGGGCCCTTTCGAACACTTCATCGACGTAAATTAAATCTGAAACTCGCTTGGATTTGGTGGAGGTGCCCTTTACATCCCACTCGTCATCATCTGTTTCACCGTCTAGGTCTTCATTCTCGAGAAAACTTGCTTTTGGCATTCGCATCTTCCCAGAGCGAGCATGCTTCCTCTCATAAGGGCGAAATTTGGGAGCAGAGGAGCATATTTCATGACGGAAGCGCTCCTGCGCAGGACGAATAGACTGAATGAGGCCGCTCTCGTCCGGGACGCCAGTGACGTGCTTCCCAAGGTCGACAACAAAGTCATGGAGCAGAGTATTCACATCATTAAACGGATTCTTCGATGGCTCCCTGGGTAGCTGAGCTAAGAGTTCTCGCGCCTCGAAAATCGATTTCTCAAGCTCATCTTGAATTTCCGGGAGCCTAGATGTCCAAACGCTCAATCAATGTTTTACGTGCTCAAACGAAGGGGTTACTATACCTTTTAGCAATAAGATCGGAAAGAATGGAACTTAACCGCTCTAGAAGGTTCGAGGTGCGGAGATATTTCTGATATATCCCCTCAAGTTCACACCACGGGGCTGTAGAGTTGAAAAACTCGGTTTCGTTCGTCCTGGCTTGCTGCCAACTCCAATTCATCTTCAAATCGTTCGAGCTTGGCTGCTTTACACAGAACCAGTTATTTTCGAGTGGCTCCTTCTCGTTTTTGATGAATCGAAGCCATCCCAGCTCCTCTCCAGCTGGGATGCGGTCAGGTTTCGTAAGGACACCTGTTGGAGAATGAAGTTCGACTGTTTCTCCCAACACAAACGAGGCGCTGACCAATCGTTCGCTTTCCCTCCGGATCCCACAATTTTGTGAGTTGGTGAGCCCCCTGGTTCTCGAAATCGGCTGAGGGTATCCATACTCAAAATCCCATATCCGAGCGTTCAAAAGCAGGGACGGATCACTCACTCTCACACGCAACAGTCAGGAGGATAATACAACTRGGTTTTTTGATGTAGGACGTGACTAAACTCTCAACGAGCTTGATGTCATTTGCATGGCCYCCCTGCCCAACACTGGCGATCAATCCTGTACAAAACCAAGGTGAGAGAACGTGCTTGTTACTTCATACCAAGATACCAACCTGGGAGATCACAAAAGGACAAATCGGCAACATCGGGCCCACTTATCTTCAACGAAACACAGTTGCTGGAGAAACTGAGCTCAGGCTCCGTTATAATTCCGTCCTCCTCTTCCAGGAACTGGTTTGCAGGTTTTCTGGGATTCAAGATGGCACGCTGGGCGCGGCGGATGCGCTCTTCCACCTCTTTCCTGTCATAAATGGTGGGACCGAACACCTCATTGCGCGGTTGGCCAAGGGGTACTCCGCCTGCATCAGACGTGAAGTTGAGTGATACCACACAGTGCCATTGTGAAGTCGAATGTGAAAGTCGGCACTCGGTTGGACACCTGAGGATACCAAACAAATTAAACGTAAAGCTGGAGCGTCTACCTGTGAAACTATACCTTGTACAGGTACCAGTCGCTCGAGGAAGTGTGATMCCAGAGATAGATTCAATGAGTGAGGATTTCCCCGCACTCTGGGAGCCGACGACGGCGATTTGTGGAAGATCTATATCACGTTGTGCCCTCCCAAATCGTCAGTAACATATATGACGTTCAGGGGGAGGTAGAAATGGTGGTTTACCCAGTGGAAAGGAGGCGATTCATTAAATCTAATAGTTGTCGACGAGATTTCGACATTTGCGGGTTTGATAACCCGACCCCCGTAGAATTGTCGTCATTCATCCTCGGCCTTCGATGGAAAGCAAGCAAACGGGAAAAATTTTGTCAACGGAGGAGAGGACGAGAGGTGCTGAATCTTCTGGGAGAGGCAGCACAGATACAAAATCTAATTTTCGAGTCGCGATTGTGAAGCTTTGAAGTCCACAAGTTGAGAGAGACTACAAGGCTCCACGATGCGTGTCGAAATTCGAGGAGGTTGGGGTTTTATACGTACCACTAATCATAGGAGAAATACCGAAATGGAAAAGACTCCTGACGTGAGAGACTGTCTCACTCACTGCTCTCCTTGTGACTCCTTCATAATGCTGGTGAATGTCATGCCGCTCCTCRGCCGCTTATAGTGATCAAACACATGCGGTTAGTTTATTTTGCTACAACTCCTGTTGTTGCACATCGTGTTGGCGGAGACAACGGTATATAGAATGGATAATGATAGAATATGCACAATTACCTAGGCCAACCGGGCAGAGTCAGCGTGCAATAAGTCCATGAGGTTATCTAATTGCTCATTCCCTCCTAGACGRTTTATTTCTTGTCGCGTTTGGGCCTCCAGGCTGTCCAACACCGATAAGGTGTARTCGAATGATTTCGTGTGATTACGTAGGTAAGATATCGTGTGCACTTTGAGGGTGGGTGTCGTGGGCCGCTTTTGTAGAATATCTAGAATGAATGAGCAACGATATTGACTGCYATGATCGTAAACTCACTCAGAAGCTGCTTGTTGGAAGTATCAGCGTGAATCCCATGCACAACTGGGAAGGAGAATTTGCCTTCCGTGAGATCCTCTGCAAAACCCTTGTTGGAGGTATACTGAGAATACATGTAAGCCAAACCACGGCCGTTCGAACACASTATGAGCACTTACATCTGTACTCTGCAAGTTCATTAGATCATCCCGAATTTGAAAGAATACCCCTATCAAGTTGACCAGAGGTACATAATTACTGTCCCGCATAAGTAATTTAACGGACATTGCCAAACGAATGACTCACACATCGGTATTTCTTGTTCCACACGCCATCATAAGCTTGATGCCAATACGGAGTAACCCTCCCGTTTCTTAAATCGTCAACAGGCGATTCGACGCGTAGAATCACAGGGCTTACTATTATTGACCATTTGGACGTATTCCTCCTCGCTCGGGCATCGTAACGAGTCGCGCCACAGGATTTCTAGGCCTTGCCCACGATGTAAAGACAGTAATTCCGCTGCGAAATGCCTTTAACCCAGCTTCAAAAGATGAGARGGAGTCACTGACAGGTCACAATGGCATCCAGCTCTTGAGAGGACTGTGAGGAAATAGGGTTCTGGCGCAGAGCGATGAGCTCTTGATATGCGAGGAAATACACGTAATTCGCAGTGTTGATAGTTTGAGGGATACCATAGATTTTATGTGTGACTGGAATGCATTAGGTCAAAAGCATGCATTCAGGGTGTGACGTACCAGGTTGTCCCCTCCGCAGCTGAGAATCGTCCTCTATGTCATCCACCCTAGCTATTCTTTGAATCAAAGCTTGCGCCAATTACAGAAAAACATACATGAGACTCGCGGCGTGGAGCATATTCACTATCTTTGCGATAATAGCCAGCTTCTCCGGAGGGACGTGCARCCATAAGTTGAACGCTTCCATGAGTTTCCCGCGTACATCCTTGCCTGGGTTTGATGTCAAGAAGGTGAAGGGTTCCAACACATCCTTTGKCACGCGCGTCAGATTTCTTGTGTCCTACTTTGGAACGAGAATTACTCACTGACTCGTTCTGCTCCGACCAGAGAGGATCTTGTGAGAGAGTTTCCAGGATATCATCGTATCTGTTCATGGGAATGCTGGTTGAAGGAATGAGCGTCAGCTGGCAGTCTAAATTGGGCGACCCTTGGCGCCTATCACAGGCCAGCACCGCCACCCGGTGCTTTCATCCCCCCCGTCCCAAAGCAGCCTGAATATTGGCCCCCGCATTCTGTGGGTCCTGTAAACAACTCCTCGGCCGATCATCTTGTATGATCATCAAGATAAGCCCTTGAGCATTAATTCCAGACGACCAATGCTTGTATACCCATCCGAAATGGCACGTCTCACACAGACACCGGGACTTCACTGGCATATTTGTCGAACCCAATTTCGGGGCGGCAAAAAACAYGGTTCACAGCTGGCATACTACTAAAAAAAACAACGGCCACATGTGACAATAGCCGCCTCGCCGGTTTGTGGTGGCTGTCGAACCGCAGTTATCTAGAAAACAGGGCAGCCCCAGGCCTTAGTGGTCTGGTGTCGAGGCATCTGGCAAACTCGCCAAATAAGCATGAGTAGAACTGCTGACAAAGACAGAAACGAGTAGAATCGGTGGCAGGACCAAAGTTGCCGGACACGAGTCTGCTACAGCATTTCTTCACATCTTACTGGAAATTTGTGAAACGAGCGTACATTTACAATTCCCCCGTGCCATCCCCCTCTGGTCTGTATCTCTCACTGCCAGAAAATGAAACGGGCGTTCCGACTCGGTCCGGGAGAGAGAGTTTGTGTGTTGTGGATCAGTAAATACAACAAAAGACAGCACTGGAGCAACCCGCTGTCAAACCATTCCTTCCTTCCCCTCCCTCCTCAACATCTTCTGCGCGATAATCGCTTGCGATCCTATGCAGTTGAATGACTAGGACACTCTTCTCCAGCTGCAAGATACCTCACCAAAAGGAGAGCTTATATGCGAGGAAGTAAGGAGGGTACACTACACAACTCATGGCGACCAAGCTTCACTCGCAGCTTGAGTGGCATCTACCGCGCCGACGGCTTGTTAAGCCTTAGTTTCACCTTGGATTCATATATATCGCGTCTTCGGAGGGCGGATTGGTCTCTCGGGCCCTATAGCAATCTTTCTAGCCTTACTCGACAATCATATAGGACAAAACCCATTCTTGCATCGGTCTACGAACCTGTGGAGGCAAACACCCATCAGCATCTGAGCATCTAGTCGGCAGGCCTCTGGACCTATTGACCGGTCGACACATTCAGGCCAATAACTGGCCATTTGGCACAATTGCCTACATGACCGTGCCCGATGGCGCTCGCGTCGCTTCGAGGACTGTATAACACCAACAGCTCGAGCTTCCGGCCTAGAGCTCCATGGTTTTTGAATCCCTCCTCCAGGGAGCAAGTTTTTGCCATTTCTCCCGAATTCTCGATTTATTGACCCCTCTCACTGTATGAAATGCTGTGTGGAATCAACGAATCAGGTCGGCTGTAATGTTCTGGATTCACACTGTCTAGACTTGGCCCGAACCCTTCGAAAGATTTCTGCGCGGGTTGGAGGGAATCTAAAGTACTTCTTTTAAGGTCAATCGAATGTTGACTGTGACAAAGCAGTTTTAACGCTCGATGACCTCAGAGGCCCTGGAATACCAAAGGGGATGCAATCGCTGATCAACGCTTCTGCAAACAAGGATTTATAGTCACAGAGAAATAACACATGGTTCGGATTAAGTGGTCGGGCCTACATCATCAAACCGCGAGATCCCTGTAGGCTGTTTTTCGGTTCACTCGGCCCACTGGTGCTTTATTCGCTTGCAGTGATACCAGGCTCGATTCGGAAAGCTGGGCTATACGGGGCCCCCATCGTTGCATGTACCCTGTCATTGGAACGTGGGAGGTCGTGGGCCGTGACTGACTGAAATTATCAATTTCGAGGCTAAATGAACATATAGCCGGGCACTCTATCGGGTAGTCGGGTCTTTCAAAATCCCGTGATGGTCCTGTGGCAATACAGACCTCTTCCTCTCGGTGCCTGGCATCTGGCGTTAATCGGTCATGCACACAATGTCGGGACGTTATGAAGGGGCGCTTGGAAGGTTTAAACCGAAACCCCCAAGTTGTTTCTGCTACTTCCCCTGATTGACCTTAGCCTGCTCGTAAGTAGAAGGCTTCGTCCATATACGCCCCCCGTGCTCATAGGAGCCCTTGGATCTAGCCTCTGAATCAATGTCCAAATTCACACACATGCACAACCCCTCTCACAGCGGTCCCAATATAACTGCAAACCCCAACTCGATCTGTCACCATTGTCGTGCCGTCCTTACAGGAACAACTTCCATCCCTCTCTCGCCAATTCCTGATCTGCTTGGTTCCAACGCCATTCCATCCGAAGTCCAGGGGGAATCGATTCGTAGTGCGATATACGTCGCTCTGTCCGATGTTAGGCGCCTCGAAGAGAAGATTCGACAAGTGAGCTCGGTGTTGTCAGATTTGCAGGGCGAATGTCGGGCACTTGAAGGGTTTGTCAACACACATCAAGCATTTCTGACCCCAGCGAGACGGGTTTATCCAGAAATATGGGCTGAGATTTTCAAGCACTGTCCCCGAGGATCGAGGCGCCGCCGTTTTTCAGAAGTAGAGGATAGTTTTGATCCTAAGGAAGGGCCTATGGTTTTGACCCGGGTGTGTAGTGCATGGCGCACCATTGCTATCGCTACACCACAGCTGTGGACCACTATTAGGGTCACGTATAAAGGCAACAGTGTATCTCAGGATGCACTTGTCAAAACCTGGCTCCAGAGATCGGGTGGTCTTCCGCTGACCGTCGCAGTCACGGAAATCAAGTATTCTGACTACCCAAAACAACACCCTCCCCTCGACTGGAGCGATAGTGATGCCTTGCACGCTTTATGCTCCTCTTCAACACGCTGGAAGACGCTATACTTAATGCTTCCGGCCTCACAGTTTTCATGGGCTGCGTTTGGAATGATCCGACACGAACTACCTTCCCTTCAACACCTCACGGTGAGCACATCTCGTGGCTCAGTACCCCATGATATGGTCGTGGGTCACTTCGAGAACGCACCCCTCTTGCAAAGCATATCGCTGGACTACAGCACGTCTTTCTCTATGATCAGCGTACCTCTGGCACAAATCACCCGTCTTGAATTCAATATGCACAAACATACCCCTGCCTCGATACATTCCTGCCTCGCTGCACTCGATATGGTACCCAACGTACAAGAGTGCATATTTCATATGGGGGCAAGCGARCCCTGGGTTGCCATGCCCACTGTACACCACTCACASCTCCGCAAGCTAACTGTCATCGSGGAACCCTTGCGTGATAATACGCAGAAAGGGCTTGGAAGATTTTTCGCCAATCTTTTCGTGCCTAACCTCAAATGGCTTGTGGTTGGTTCTGTTGCGAACGCAAGGCAATGGGATCACTATGCAATAGGTCACTTCTTGTCCAGAACCCCGTCACTTGAGGTTCTCGAAATCAGGTGTGACACCATCAAGGCTAATGAGCTCTTAGAAGAGCTTAGGGAAGCCACYGCAGTCTCTTCGTTGACGCTGTTTGTTCCAGTGCAGCCAACGGAAGAACTCCTCGACTACCTCAGCTCCACCGATGCCGTCAACCTCCTCCCCTTCCTGGTCCAGCTCCAGTCAATTTCTTTCGAAGGGCCGGCAAAACCAGAGTTCGTGTACCGCATTAGGAACATGATCGCGTGYCGGACAATGCTGGCCAAACAKAAGCGTACTGCAAACCTCATGCTTGTAAAATACAATTTYTCGACCTCGCCTTCCCCTCAACTCGACTGCCCTGGTCACGGGGCAGATTCCAGAGAATSCCTATTCACAGTCACAAGGCAGTCAGCCTCTTGTATCTTCCGTCGGCGGCTGTCCCAGGTAGCCGCCTTACCCGCGCCCTTCTATCAACCGGTCATGGACAGTACCGTGGAGCTTGACTGCACTCTCTGAGTGTTGTCCTCGTGCCCCCCCCCCTGTAGCGATAAATATGATCTCCAATAAAAGGCAACCCCCCTCTTTAGTACTGGCTTGTGATTTCACCTGAGCTACTGATGTGGAGCATGATCACTTCGATGTCATGCGTGGGCAATATTCCCCGCACATCGGTAAAGGTGATGTGAGGGCACCGATATTTATATTCTGAAACCACAAGCTGTCTTACAATCAACTGCGACTCCATATCAGATAAGATGCGGTCATAGCCTTCTGGCCGACTCCTTAGAAACCAGAGCCGTTGGCTAGCGATTAGAGAGAGCCTACACCCCCTGGTGCCTTCTGTTATCGTTCTACTCGGCCGCACTGCAGAAGGATCCTATTGTGTTCTTGTATGGTTTGTTTGTGTGACCTGACTAGAAACCCTGCTTCGGACCAATGACGAGGCAAGACCGTGGGCACTTGATACCACCTTGTGATGGAAACATGTGGTGCTACCCAGCTCCTCCCCCCGCTACGATCCCTTCCATCAACAGACCGTTCGCATGCTCCTGAAGAACAACGGCAAAGAATTCAGTTAAAAAGCCTCAGCGGCCAACACAATGCCACTCCTCTCATACCGCAGTGCCCTACCGCTAGACCTTGGGAACACGCTTTACGCCCTGTACAACGCCATGACGGGAGCCTTCTTCTATCTCACAGCGCTTCTGGCTTCGTCGTCCGTACTTCCTAATGAGTGGATCGGRGGTATACAAGGCGCGAGAGCGCAATATTTGCTTGGATTAGGTCAGTGGATTGATAGAAGACTTATACCTTCACTGTTGGAATGGTTCCGGTGCTGACAACATACTTGCGATGATCGCGTGTAGGAAGTGGAGACATTACTGGGTATCTATCTCGAATTTGACAATTCCAACCCTGACTTGCAACTGATGAGCGTCTTCTATGTATAAAGTCCAGTTGTGGAAACCAATATGATGGTACTTAATTTGGGTCGCCCTGTTTCCCTTCCACAGGACTGACCCCGTGTTCAAACAGGGTTATGCGTCCTTGTCGCAGACAGACACTGGACTGCACATGAGGCAGCGCAGCCGGGCCTTCATTGTGGCCGATGCTTCGAAGCCCCAAAATAGGATTGTATTCATCAATGCTGGTATGTTCTCCCTCGATTCTAAACTTGGACATACCCTTTCTCTGGGCTTTACCGTCCCGTGGAATACCCGTTGAATGTGGGAATTTCATTGAAGAATCGAGAAGTCGACAACGACAGCGAACTTTGCGCGGGGTGATTGAATCAGTAGTGACTGATTCGCTTGAAATATAGATATTGCTATGGGTGACAGTGGTGTCCGAAGATCTGTCGTTTCCCAGCTGTCCAGTCAATTCCCGGGAGTATACACCAATGATAATATTGCCTTTGTCGGCACCCATCAGCATTCTGGTGTAGGCGGCTACCTCGAGAACCTTCTTCCTCAAGTGACYTCTCTCGGGTATGTCAAGCAAACTGCGGACGCCATCGTCGCCGGAACAGTTCGCGCTGTGCAGCGTGCTCATGCAAGCCTTGCTCCTGGACAACTGAGGCTCGGAAACACGACTGTTCTCAATGCCAACATCAATAGGTCCCCGACAGCCTACTTGGCAAACCCAGCATCTGAACGAGCCCGCTACCAATTCGATCAGGATAAAGATATGACATTATTACGATTCGACGATAACAATGGAAATGCCCGAGGCTTCTTGAGTTTCTTCGCCGTCCATGGAACYAGTCTCTATAACGTATGGCTTTATGGCTTGTTGGTGGCATATTGGATCCGCTGAAAKATTTCATTGACAGAACAACACACTGGTTAGCAGCGATAACAAAGGAATGGCCGCGTATCTCTACGAAGGTATTCGGGGATTTCGAAGGTCAAAGACGGGGCTGATCGGGATTGACCTTTGCGTTCCTTAGCGTCTGTCGAGCCTAATGCCATGCCGGGAAGCACAACTTTCGTCGCTGGCTTCACTCAGTGTGAGTTCTAACCTAGTAATRGGCCTCGGATAAAGATTGAATATGGAAAAAGCCAATGTTGGGGATACCAGCCCAAATACGTTAGCGGATTTGATGATCAGAAAAATGTCACAGTATTGACGGGACTCTACTAGCATGGGTGCATTTTGCGAGAGTCCTGGTGAGGARTGGGACGGCCAAGCTTGTGACCCTGTGCACGCAACCTGTGGTGGAACAGTAGAAGACTGCCATGGCCGGTATGTGGGTGAGATACCCGGGAATAATRATGTTCAYGGAAMCATCTCAGTGGCCCCGGCTTCCGAACCTCCGATTTTGAAAGCAACCGCATTATTGGCGACTTRCAATTCCAGGGCGCCAGAAGTATCATGGGCGGACCGCTGTCACCTGTGTCTGGCACAGTCAAGAGTGTCCATGCCTATGTAAATATGTAAGTTGTCTGCATCCTCGACGGACTTGTGGCCCAACCAAATATTTTTAACACTAATTAACTCGATGTTATCTAGGGCTTCCCACACTTTCGCGCTTCCAAATGGGACATCTGTTTCGACGTGCCCCGCTGCCCTGGGTATGCTCGTAGCTACRGATTGGTTCYTCGACGCTAACATCTACATCCAGGCTTTTCATTTGCGGGTGGYACCACGTGAGTGACAAAGCATCCCTCAATCAACCCAACCCCCAATCCCATGCTCAATATTTCGATAATAGTGATGGTCCGGGTGCATTTGATTTTGTCCAAGGCGATAATTCTACATCACAGTAGGTTCAAATTATAATGATCGGACAGTAACAGATTTAATTAGTTGCCATTTCTCTTTTGTCACTAGAAACCCGTTCTGGGAGCTTGTGAAGGGTACGTCCGCTAGAATGCACGTTTGACCGGCGGCTAGCATTCGAACAAACTTCTCTTGGTTACTAGGAGCCATCACCCCTCTGCCATCCGACGCTCAGAAAGCCTGTCAGAGCCCCAAACCCATTTTACTTAACACAGTATGTCTTCCGGATAGATTCATCAAGAGACSCTAACCGGCTTAACCGGCATTTGTTGTTCTCGTTCCGAATYGACAGGGATTCGCGCATACTCCTTACGAATGGTCTCCAAGTACTGTCGATGTACAGATGCTCCGTGTTGGTAACTTTGGTAAGAGTTGTCAAATGACCTGTTCCGCTCTCGTAAGAGGGYGGTCACCGGTCTCTCCAGTTTGATYGACAAGAAGCTAATGGGTATGTCGCACAGTAATGCTCATTATGCCAGGTGAGTGCTCCGATCTCAAAGGCGCTGATTGTGCGTTCGATAAAAATTGCTGATAATTAAGGTGAATTGACTACGATGGCGGGAAGGAGAATGAGGTCAGGTCTACTTTCCTCTTTTGACGAATGTCTATTAAATATACCCTCGATCTCTCATTCCCGTGGGTGAATGAAAATCATCACCCGCCTTACGCTATCATTGCGGCTTTGCGCTCTTATCTTCCAGAGACGCTCTCCGGGCCAAACTGATCTCTTCTGGCGTTCTTGGCGCTAATGCCTATGTCGTTATCGCGGGGCCTGCCAACACCTATGCTCATTACGTGACTACGCCGGAAGAATACGCAGTCCAGCGCTATGAAGGGGCTAGCACGATTTTTGGACGATGTGAGTGTTCCTCATGGGCTCTCCCTTCGTCGGCAATTCGCCTTGGTGTGGAAGAAACTGAAATTACTTTGCACAGGGACACTTGATGCATACATCGAAAAATATTCAAGTATGATTTCATTCTTGGCTGATAACGCATCTGGCACCCCCCCATCCGATGCTGCACCCGTCGATCAGACATCTAAAGCTATCTCATTGCAGGTCAGTCAGGTATATATATCGACCAGGGACCCCTAATTGATTCATCTTCACACTCCAAAGACTCCTGTTGTCTTTGACTCGGCTCCCATTGGGAAGAGCTTCGGTTCCGTTCAGGTTAATGTAAACTCGACTCCATACCATGCGGGTGACACTGTCCACGTGCAATTCGTTGGTGCCAATCCTCGAGTCAGTGGCTGTTGTTCGAACCTTATCGCGTAAGGGCTTACGGTGTTATTAAGAATAATCTTCGCCTCGAAGGGACATTCTTGACGGTCGAGCAGCTTTCTGGAAACATATGGAAGGTCGTCCGAACAGACTCGTACCCTTCGACTATATACCGTTGGACYAGAACCAACACGGTATGTGGGCGGGTTTCGCGCCGAGGTTCTGGGGCATTACCCTTTCTGATTGCTCCGCTTTCCTAGATAACGGGTACGAGTAATGTGGATATAACCTGGTAAGATCCGTTTGCATAGGGCTCAATCTTTGAATGGTGCTGAAAATTAATGAACGTGGAGGACAATCGAGGGAGGTACCCCTGGTACATAATYCCCTTGCCTATGATGACTCAGTTGCACTCACAATTGAATCTTCTAGCCGGATCYTACCGTATCAGATATTTCGGGGATTCTAAACCCCTCATTGGCTCCATCTCTTCCTTCATTGGTACCTCGGGTACTTTTACGGTTGCTTGAGTGTGGTGATTTCGTGGTGATTCATGAATGAGCTCATGTGATGCAGGCTGTATCTATGGTCATTAGTCGAGTTTTCGAATCTTACGAACYACGAATGGCAAATTACACACGGCGGGTCATGCGCCAAATGTGGCACTTGCGCTCATTTTAAGGATAGCGGCAGAAGGTTCACCTGGCTAAAAGCCCCCCAAACTTCGACGACTAGAAGAGCATTTCCCCACGCCGCCGATGTTTCCTAACTCAAGCATCGGGTTATCTTTTACCGGGGAGTGGTTAGAGACAGAAGAAAGGAAGAGGATGTATCCTCGTTCCTGACATTCCACTCATGGGTATATAATACAATTGGGAGGAGTTAAGTTCTGAACTCTATATGATTTGGTAGTCTCTCCTAGGCTGTCCGTTGTGGCGATTTAGACAGAGGCGTTGTGCCCAAAGGCGAAATCAAAACTAGAACCCTTTGGATGGGGCCGCAAGAGCTTCTTGTTGCCGGGGTCGAACACGCCTATTATGGGGTGTCGAGTTTGAGTCGGTGAGAATGGGGGTGGCTACTCATGTTAATGGTTACGAGAGGGTTTGAGAGAGGTACCGTACTGATAATCGAAGCACCTCGGCGGGGTGCTTTGGTAAGGAGCCACAAACGTGGATCTACTCAGAACGGCGACCACGTGTTGGCCCTTATGACGGTGGGTATTACGCCAGCTTCCAGACCCCACGCCTATAAATCGACGAGCGACTTTATAATTGTTTTCCAGGGTGGGAGTGGTGACGCAGCGGGGTGCCAGCAGGTAGAGGGAACCGACGATATTCGGAACGGGGACTGGTGTAAAACAATAATTTTCCCAAGCTCAATACTCAGGTTCTCACTTGTCGGTCGCAACGCCATTTTTCTAAAGGTGTTGTGTGAGGACTCGKACATTAACTCCTCCATAAAACTATTCTACMTAATTAAGATGCCCACATAAAACTCAAGGCGAATAGAATGTAAAAGAAAAAAGAACGRTGGAGCAGGCATRTAGCACACGCAACAATAGATACTCGAGGGACAAGTGGTGATATGGCGGCTGAAAGCGGAACGAACAACRGAGCAAYTGATGAGGTGTGATCAATTGGYAGACATACAATAACTGTATCAACACGAGGTAAGTCATCGGGTATCAAGAAAGGGTAGCCGGGTGCTTACCATTAACTTAGGGACAACAAGAGATGCCAGTTGGGTATATGGAGTACAGATCATGATACAATACTTTTACAGCTAGAGGGCCTGTCAGATAGGAGGYATTAGTTAAAAAGTCAGGACGAGGTGTGTGAGGAAGACTAACGATAAGCGGAATATCAGAAAAGCATGAACTAGGAGACATGAGCCCATCCTCGAGCTGGTACATGTCCGAGAAGGATTCACTCGAGGCAGAGGTAGCGGGAGAGTGTATTCTCCAATCGGCAGTCAGACAGGCATCGAGGTCATATAGGTCCATGGACTTGTCTTCGAGGGGAATGAGGTCATTGAAGAAGTCGGAGTCGAGGGTCAGTAGGTCGTCTAGTCCGAAGCCGATGTTTGGGCTCCCTTGGATTGTGGGGTTGYTGAGGGGAAAAGTATCCGGAACAGACGGTTTTGTGTGATGGCCGGTTAGAAAGGGAAACGTAAATTTRTAGGCGGCGGAGAAGAGAGGGGCAGTAGTGTCATGATGCGATTCTTGTGTRACTCGTTGGATAATAGTGTATTGGGTGGGATCTAGGGCGGATATGAGTGCGATGGGACTAAGACTGGTTGAGGCTGCACGCTTACCGGGGCTCCTGCATAGCTCAGGCCAAAAGGTAGGGACAAGGCTTGTACTGTAGAGCACTTCACATTTGGCCCCATTAGGGGCAGGACCGACGAAATTCATGGTGGTTACTTCCGAGTGGATGACGCCCGCCCGGGACCGAACGGTGAAATGGCACTTGGCGGTCATCGATGAGCTTGCCAGAAGGGTGACTGTTGGGTTGATGTCACGTATGTGGCGAGGACACTGCGATGCTCGCATGTGGTTGTAGCCTGGAGTTGAGGGGACTGGAGGTGAAGGGGGTACGGCACCCGAGTTRGCAGGGGTTGTGTAGGGTAGGAGGTCGATGTAAATGATATTGCGGGGCTCGTCRTTGAGCCCGAAACCGCCGACGCCCCTGTACAAAAGRCTTTGAAGCGTAGCGTGTGCTTCAGTGGGTGTGGCGGGTGTGGACATATCACTATTAGAGTCGCTGTCGCAATGTCCGGATGTGGCACCTAGTGAGGAGGGTTCACCATCGTTGAGCARCGAAGGCCGTGACGACCGGTTTTGTGGACGGTACGGTGTCAACAGTTTGAGGACTAGTAATGGAAATATGATGGCATCGGTCAATACACCTGTACTGGTCTTAGGTGAGAAGTGTGCGACTGACGCTGCCTTCCCCCACATGTATCACGAAGCTGTTGAAGACGACTACCAACTTGCTTTGCAGTCCTCCGCTTGCCAGTCTTCTGGTAGATGTATTCAGAGATGAAYCGGTTCCGCATAGGGAATCGACCGAGGAGGCGGGTCTCCCTCGAGTCGTCGGGTGTGTATCGTTCGAGTCCTGATAAATGATTAGTGGGGTGGCGATTACAATGYAGGTATTTTTACCTTCAATCAATGCTGCCTCGAGTTCGAGTGGCCAAACGACCTCTCCTCCCCTCAGGGTCTTCCAGCTCTTGCGACCCTTGACGATTGAGTGGAAGACGTCTTGAGTTTTGGGATTTGATAAGGAGGGAGCATTGAAGCCAGAGCCTGATGCTGATGATGATTCTTGTGGAGGGGACGTGGAGGACATCAAAGACGGTGACGAGTGGTGTGTAGATGTCGTTGAAGAGGTATGCATGCTTTAGAAAATGCGAATTCAAAGTTCGAAGGGAAGCGGACAGGCCATGTTTATATCTGAATTGGCATAAACGTCCGGTTAGCAAGATCGCCGTGGGTGACAAGCGCGTCATTTGAGGGACCCTGTTCGAATTTGACACGAAAAGGGCTTGAGATACCTCAACCCATAGGGGCTAAGGCTGTCCAGGACGAGGACGTGAGCTAGAATAACAGATCATCACTTCGGAGTGATCTGGAGAGGATCTCCCGATGAGCAAGCCCTGGCCGGCCAAGGTGGAAACTGTGCCTATGGCTAAGTTGTATATCTATTGATTAACGCAGGACGTTGCCTAGAAGGGCTGTTGTTCTCGGAGAAATGGCATATTTTTGTTGGGAATCTGACAGGACATCCGATGCGGCGTTTACCTTTGTGTAAGACATACCCATTTTAGGATATGTCAAACTGAGATCTTACCAGCGATCCCGATCAATCTTTATGGCACCGCCACCCGGTGAGGAGTGCAAGGCGGATCCAAGTTTGGTCAGAGAAGCGCGTCTATGAGTTCTATGAGCGTGAGTTACCGACAGCTGCTGGCTATTCACGGCATAGGGCTCGTCAACATATGGGAATTACATCCTCGTCTTCGCTTCAGCTCGACCTCGCCGTGATCCACGACGGGGGCGAAGAACGTTGTTCAGTCCACCTCCAAACCATAGATCCAGTCTGGAAGATAAGGGCTAACCCTGCTTCATTGCTTATTCGTTTCAACTCGTTCGTGCAGCCAACGTGTCGACCCAATGTTTTGTGCCAAGTTGAAGACGCAAGGAATAGGCGGTCGGCATGTCATACCCGGTGGAGTGGTGTTGGAGCACGCCGCAAACTTGTGGATGTGCTCTCAAGATAACGACTGGCGCCTTTTCGCAGTTCTGGCGTGTTGCAAAAACTYATATTCTGAGTAGAATTCACTGGCTCACGAACATGATTCATACACACGATAGCATAGGACACTCGCACTGCATGTTGGATTTACATCAATAGAAACGTCCCCCTCCCGTGCGCGCCACGTCTATATTTACTTGCCCTTAATAGAAACAGCTCTTTATCAAGCCGACCTCATGGGGGGGTTCCAGCAGAAATCCGTTAGAAACTTCTCAGCTGCTTGAGGACTGACCACTTATGATTATCTCGAGGACCGAAAGAGCCGGTCATTAATCCTGGGAGGACCCGAGGGGCCTTGAAACTGAATACAAATAACGATATCACCCAGGGTAGTATTACAAAGGAAATTTCAGGCTGTCTCGAATTCAGAAAGGTGCTTGTCCCCAGCTTTTCTTCCTCTTTCTTGTCTTCCTATCCATAATCAGGGGGCACTTGACAGGCGGTTGTTAACAATAACCGAAGAATGGTCAAAATAAGAGACCCAGACCCAGAGGTGGCAYGTCAGGCAGACCCAGGTTCTAGCAGCATTCCTCAGCGAGAATTCACCTAGACTTGTTGTGTTTTTGACCGGAACACCCAAGATTTTTACCCTCTACCCTTTTAAGATTAGACACAGAAAGACACAAGTAATCCCAGGCGAGAATGAGAATGGGCCTGCTCCTAACCAGCCTTGAATGCACGAAGAGAGGCCTATGGTTCTCAGGCTGTCGGCAACCTGATCCGAGATTCTCATTGGTCCGAAGCGAAGTGATGCTATCACGACCTTATAGTCATTTAGGGGCCTGGGAAACCCAGATATTAAACCGCTAAAACATCTTCTGCAAGAGCTCGTATATATTTTTCCTTCTTAGTACTTGTAAACTACAACTAGCTTGGTCAGTTGGTTCAGGGTTCCAGTCCACTACAAAAATCCCGGGTCAGGGAACTTGGAATGCTTCTCAATTGACACTACGGGTGCGAGGTTTGCCGGAAGGATAAATGGGGGCAAATGCCTAATCAATCAATCATCGAGAATTAAGAAGGCCAACTCCTCTGGGACCCATCACATCGTTCAGAGCAAATCAAACTCGACCAATCACCGCAAATGGTTTTTGTCTCCCCCGTTCTGTCAAACCAACAGAGGAAGGGGGTGGTCCCCATAGAAGCATCGAACCAATGGAATATATCTTGAGGTTCTCGATCCGGAAGTTGGGAATAATGAGAGACGGCCGAGGGGAACTTGTGCGAGCTGATTGGCGGGTTGGATGTCTACCAATTGAATATAGCACCGGCAAGCGCAGGGCTAATTTTAAGCATCCATGCTCATCGGCTTGTGCGCTAATGTCACATATTCTGTCCAATCGATGATCTTGATTTCCAGAAAGGACCATCAGGCCACCCCTCATCCCCCCCCCTCCCGTCGCAACATGATCACCCTCCACACCGCCAGACCGGCCCCCCACGATAGCCGGAACAGCACTCCCCTCCACTCTTCCATCACATTCTCAAGAGGCGGGTATTCCAGAGCACAGGCTCATCATTCTACATTGTTCTCTAATCAATATCATCAACCCCACCAATGCTAGTGGTCAACACTTCTTCACTGCCCCTTACACCCGGACAACCAAGGAACCGCCTCGTTCCGTCATACATAGAAACAAGACGACAGCCACAGGCTCAACACCACAGCTAAGGCGATCCCATCCTAAATGGCTATAATCATTACATCACAAACAACCATCTAATCCAACGGAGGACGACAACTCCGGGATATGTAACTCTCGCGCARTACCGGGCTCTGTTGAGGTTGATCTTCCCTGCCTATCGCCTTCCGCACACGCCCCTTCTCGATCCTTCAATATCGGACGATCACCCCTCACTCTAACAACCACATATCCCAGCAAAACGAGCGCCTGGCGCCAATAGTCAACTAACAAATGCCCTTTCCAAGTGTCCCTTGCCAGCGCCCACCTTCGATGCTCCAATGCCTCCATTCCCCGCCTTCACGGGATTTCCTCTCCCTCTCGTTCTCACCCCTCTGGTGAGTAACGTTTATTTCCCACAACTCGGGAAACCTGGGATGACGAGAACACGCGACGTGGGGGATAACATGATTCGATCAAGATGATAGAAACATCCGATGGACGACGGCGACTTAAGGTACTGAGAATATACTGAGCATGGCGCTCATCAGGTGGTCGAGACCTCCCAGACAAAAAACAAGGATGAGATTGGGATCCATAGCTCGCGTTTTATCGCAGTCGTCCTTGTAGCCACCCGAATCAATGTACTATGCACAATGAATTTACGGTCCTATTACCATAGTTGCGAACGGGTCCAGAACAAGGAACTGTACGATGGCCGCCCTCAGCTAACTTCTAGACATATTGACACCAATACTGAGTATAAGGACTCGGCAACTGCAAAACCGTCTGTCCGCGTCGGAAAGGTGTTAAGTTGTTAAGACATTTGTGGTGGGTCGACATGTGCCTGGTACCTCGTGTTTCAAAGTTACCATAAGCAAGGCACCGTTAAGGATCTGAAGGACAGCCGGTCTGACCTGATTCCGGGTGAGCGAAATAGACTTTATTGGTCAAAGTGTCCAACTGAACCCTGTCATACACAGGAGGGATTTAAAACCTGTCGCTAAATAGTCTGGATAAAGTCCATAGAATCATTGTTCCACTAGAATGTTAGAGCCCATAGGTTACGGACTTGGGTAAGGAAAGACGAAGGTATGTATGTAGAAGTTTTGTCCACCCCCTAGTTACGAGCATTGAGGAGGTACCGCGACATCGATCGCATCCCACGCATCAGGGTATTTACAACCTGCGATTTCTGTTGGTGCTAGGATAGTATCTTGTGTGTTGTACCATCCCGAGCCAACGTCAACGCTTGTACTTGTGGCTGTCAGAGTCGGAGGCGGAAGTGAGACGATACTTGCGGTAGGGGTATATGAAGGTAATTGTGTCACGGGTGCACCAGCTCCATTAATTGTAGCGGGAGGCCAGGGGAATTGAGAGGTGGATGCTGCTGGTATTGTTCCAGCGCCCGAACCGCCAGTTTGCCATGGTTGGAAGACTCCATCAAATGCGCGTCCGTCAACACCAAGTGTAGCGCAGGTCCCGCTGGCTTCTCGGGGGTCTTGTGGCATCCAGCCCCCCTCCAGCCCTAGTGAGTAGGACCACAATGGAGATTCGACATGTCCGGCAGTAGAGTTGCCGATCTGGAATGACAGTTCAAGCCAAGCGATGACCTAGGCGGTACATATGACATACCTTCCAAGTCCAGAAGAACCAGTCGCCAAGGGCATCCATACTTGCCATCGCGAATTCCTTTAGTCCTGCCTTGACAGTCGCATTCCAGAGTGATGCATCTTGCCAATAGCCGCAATCGCCACCATAGGACGAACGTCCACTTACACCGTTGAGGAACAGGCCACAATCATTGAAACCATTGCTGAATTCCCCTGCGTAGGTGACTCCGAACGAAGATCGACTACAGTAACAAGATCAGGAGACAATAAAGAGCCTTTTCGCTTAACAGCATACCTAGTGTTCATTGAGTTCGCCCAACGATTACACGCTGCCCGGGGCCAGGTGCCTCCGGCCTCTGTACCAAAGCCTGTAGCAATCGGATCTGTGGCAGGTCCACCGCCAAAAGCGAAGTATGGATGGGAATCGAGTGCGATCCTGTCTGATCCACGCAAAAAATCGCTCCAAGAAGCGACACCTTGGAAACCATCATGAATACTCATCCAAGGACCATTCCCCTCTCCAACACCGGTGATGCCGCGCATCATGTCATGAACCTTGAGGTAGCTATAACAGTGTCATGTCACCTTACATGAACAGCAAARCTCGAAACTCACAAACTTGAGAGTCCCTCCCTGCCTATGACACTGTGCTGTGCTTCATTCGCAATGCCAAACATTGGAACCACGTCCCTGTATTGGGGTTGAGATATAAACTCGGTGATGACCCGAATATATTCCAAGGTGCGTTGAGCGTTTGCATATCCCATGACACCATTCATAAAATTGACTTGTCCGCCTTTACCCGAGTGGTTATAACCTACGGGGGACATCAGAAACTACAACTATTGTGGGTCAGGCCTCAACTCGCCGTTCTGTGARCCGGGAATAGTATGAAGATCGAGGTTGACGCGTAAACCATATTTCCTTGCCCATTGGAAGGCGCGAAGAATATATCTGCGCGAAGAATTTACTGTTTGCTTGGAGGACGGGGCGATGTGACACGTACTTCCAGCATGTTTTTTCTAAGAAGGGTTCATCCTCCCATTTAYCGATAGCCCAGAATGGAATAGGTAGCCTGATCCAGTTGAGTCCTGCACCCGCGATGTCTGCGAAATCTTTCTCGGTCTGGAAACGGCATTAGATCATCGCATCCGCTGATGTTGATGAAAAACCAACAATAAATGTCTTATAATGCTCCTCGAGTTGGTTTAGACCGCCACTCTGGGTATCGGCCGTCATGAGAGTAGAGATGCTCCATTCGTCAGTTGCACCATGATATTTCTGGTACAAGGTCGGGGAGATGAATGGTTCAAGCACGAACCAACCCCCGAGATTAACACTATTAGGTCAATGCGAGTAAAGTCAGAGTAGTTTGAAAGCTCGAAGAAGGGATCCCATACCCAAAAACGCGGTCATTGCCCCATTTCCACGTTTGATTGAGAGGTGGCGTCCATGAGTTGGGTTGAGCATTATTATTATAAGGATCATTTGGATCAGAAACCCCTTTTGTGTATCCGAAGTTAGCAATGTGAGAATTCATTGTGATGATCATAATGGGAACGTCGGCAGGTCATGAGACTGGCTCAGATGAGCAGCCTAAATTAAACCAACGGAGAAAAAAGACGCATATATGCACTCTCATCGATTGCAAGACGAAGGGGGGCTTCAGGGCAGCGCGTAGCTCGATAGCTTGGTGCAGAACCAAAAATTGATGGGAAAGGGGACTCACAGAATCCTCCAAACTTGTTGTTATAGATAAAGGTCGACCCGTCATCAGTGGTAACCGTTGAACCGTCACTACCTATGGTAGGGGTAACAGGGGTTGCTGGTTGTGGGCCGCTCTGGGATCCATTGCCAACACTATTCCCAGAATTCGAAGCAGCGCGTYCATTTTGATTGGGTTTGATAACAGTAAAATATACGGGTAAAATGACAGCGAGGATGACCACGACGAAAAMAACGAGGGCATATGCTATCCAAACTGAAGGACGTTTCCTGGTGTCGGCTGGCGGCGCCTTATCGAACTGGGCAGCCTCTTTGTCGACGGTCGGGAGAAGAGGCGAGGAACCATCGGGTGATGTGTAGTTTGAATGGCGGGGAGATGACGCCGCATCTGAAGCAAGGTAAGAACCCCTCGGAGGATCCAGCATAGAGTTGGCTTCAGTTGGTAAAGGAATGTTGGCCGCTGCGAGCAGCGTTTCGGAGGCGGCAGAAAGAGGGCGGTCTGCCATGGCTGGGGGGCGGGGGTGGTGGTGGTGGTGGGAGACAAGGAGGAGGACGCTGGCACGCGAAAAGCGCTAGCACCGAGACATATGCACAACGGCCACTAGCCAACCTCGCGGGCACTTTGTTCGGTCCTCGTGACCTTTGCCCCCTGACTAAGCTACTATAAAAGGCAGCTCCTTCGTGCTTTCCATCCGTACTAGACGGCATTCGTCGTCCTTGGCCGCGAGAGCAGCCGGAAACACAAGCGGACGCCGCAAGCAACTATCGGAAGAGTCATTTCAGAGCCTTACATAGTTTGTCTGGATAGACATTTTCCATCAGCAGGGACACCCCTGCCGACCCATGTGATCACAGCACACCCACGATCTAGGAACTTCTTCGTCCCACAAGTGCGCATATTGATCCAGTAGCACTGGCGGGTCCAACACCTTCGTCCGTTGATTGACATTGACGCCTCAATACTCATCTATGAGACCGATCAATCTTGCGAGCCTCATGTTTTTTTTTCTTCCTCCCCATTTATCAGAGTAACATAGCCCTGTATGTCACCGGCAAACCATTTCAGCCCCGCGGACGAAATTAGTTGGCTTGTCGTACCAGATCCCTCTCACCATCAGCGAGACGCCGAGTGGGTGGGAAAACGTCCAACTAAATCCTTTGTTAATGGTGACAGGGACATATGCAATTCCTCCAACCAACCTACTCACCTGCACCCATCACCATCGACAATAGCGACGATCAACCGCCCACTAAACAAAAAATTTTTTTTTCCGAGTTGAGGGCATCAAGTTCACTATACCACCAGAGGAAAGTGCGAGGCAACAAATCTTTGGGGTAGGGTCTATTAAGGTTACGCGTCCCACTCCCCAACTCCCCCACTCCCCCTTGAACAGGACGTCATCAGAAGTCCCTGATGCAACCAAAGTACCAAGGCCATCAGGGTCCCGAAAATCTTTGTATCCAAACGCTTCCTCGAGCTCGGTGCGTTCAGGTGACTGCTCAGAATTAGATATATGAAAGCTTCGAACGGAATATAAATTGCACTGTGCCACAAAGCCGGAGCACAAAAGGGTGTTTAAAGCACTACTGGTAACTTACGGTAGATATGTCTTCTGAACGTATCTGCTAGAGAGGCTTCCCCACGCTTCGGGTCCTGGGCGCTCGGAAACGCTCATGCATCAAGTTGTGGGGCATACACAGAAATATCTCTTCGAAAAAACAAACAGCTAGGAACTCCCGCAGGCCACCGATCCGTCGAAACAAGGTCAAAAAAGTGCGAGCATGTTGCCGCCCAGCTTATCTCTGACAGATAACACGACCGAGCATCCGGAAAACATGTAATCGGCTGGAGCAATGCTTCGATTCTGGTTCGGGTGCCATTGTAACAGAAGGCCCCAAATATCAGAACATGGAGTCTGGATAACGCGATACCCACCCCAGACTGAAAGCTCAAGGCATGACATGTATAGCTAGACCTCTGTGTACGACCGCCGGTTGGAGTCGTTCTAAAAATGAGGGTCACAATCTCCGGCGCGACCGCCAGGTGTTTTTAGGGTTTTCGAATAATATTTTTAGATGTGGGATAACCCGTTAGAATCTTGTGAAGTTGATAAGTCACTCGCAGGCGTCGGCTAAACGGCTCCGATATAGGATAATGCGCCCGAATTGTTAGCAGCCCAGGTCATCTTATTCGCCTCCCCCGCTGCTTCGAGACCTCGAGGCAGTAAAGTTTGAAGGGAACGGTATTTTGGTTTTCAGGAAAGGGGTTAATCTCCGGTACGAATAGRAGGGCTTTTCCGAATTGAACCTTAAATACACGCCCACCCAACCTTGTGCTCTTACACAATCTATGCACGTTTCTATTTAGTGGCTATCGTAAACATAGCTCAGTCTAGGAGACTAGTGGATTTTTGGTAACCAATGGAATGCAGCTCTGCAATTGCCGTTCCACGTTCATAGTAAAAGAAGTAGGGGAGAAACCAGGTTCTGAAACATCGGGGGGCACATCAGCACTGAAATACTGAAACCCAAGCTCACAATGCCCGTTAAGAGCGTACATAGCAATCGATCTGCAAATATTCCGTGTTGGACTATGTGGGCAGCGAGCACCGGGGGCGCGTCTCATTAGGGGTTGGTTGGGATCATAGTGCAACAAAGGTCTTTGGGCCCTAACAGCAAGTCCTAACCTGGAGTAGCGGTATATTGGATAGCCTGTGGGATATTAAAATAAATTAAACAAAAAAACCTGCAAATATTTCAGACACTTCCTCTCATGAAGCCCGGGTGTCGTCTATCAGGCGTGGGTTAGTCCTGAATGACAATTGATCATTCGATGAAATTCAGCTCACCACGTCTTCATCACATCACGAAGCCAAGCTGAATTAATCAAACGTAGCGTATCAAGCCTGTCGATGATCTCTTCAAAAGGGTTTGAACTCGAACCCAAATCTTTGGGCCTTCCTCCAAAATGATTCCATTTTGAAGAACAATAACGGGACATCCAAATCCACAGCATACGTACGCATGCAATCGCATTGATAGATCTTGCTGCAGGTGTGGGATTACCGACAGACCGCAATATCAAAATTGTTGTTTGGAGTATGTCACCATTGACCGGGAATCCGGAATAGTTCTCTTGGGGGCCGTGAACAAACGACCTCTAAGTTGTCAAGCATTTCTTGTCCCTGGGTTACTCTCCGGCCTATGAAGCAAGTGGGTAGTTAACTGCAGGTGTAGACATCGAGGTCGCCGCGCGTATACAGTCCGAACTTGTCTTAGGTCATATATTTGTCGAACCTTGTTTTTTTTGTCTGTCTTTCCTGACCCACCGTGTTGATTTGACATCTCTGCACCGCCGACCATTTCTGAAATGTGTCTGACGGATATTCTCCTCGGCACCGTCTATGGCCATGGCCCCATCCAGCTCCCACCAACCTCGCTACCTAGTGCCAAGTTAGTGGGCTTGTTACCGCCAACAGAGCGCCCGCAGCAACGTCTACACAAAACATCCCTCCTGTCGCAAAAAAACTTGTCGAAAATCGGGCGAGAACATGCCAATCACCTACACCATCTCAGTCGCCCATATTTCTTCGCAGTACAACACCCGAAAGCTGTGCCTTCAGCAAGAATCGCACTAGACGCCCCAAGACCCATCCAACCGCCGCGGGGTTGTGAGAGTTAGGCAACTCAGATCCCTCACATAGCCCCAAGCACGCGCCATTGACTACAAGGTGTCTCCTTGAATCTATCCGCCTCATTACCACCGACTTACCGACCCGCGAATGCGATGCCAATTGTCCACCGATGGGGGGCGCCTAACCTTGCCGAAGGAGTATCCACCACGACATAGCTACGAGATCCGTCAAAGGCTCAGGCCCCAGGTACATGGGGCGGGCTACCGGCTATCGAGTCAYCCGCAAGGTATCTGCAGGCACGAGTGGCACCCAACGTTGTTTAACTTAGCGGTCCCGCAGCCATCGCACACCCCGGGTATAAACAACTTCCGAGTCCGACCCAAATCGAGCAACGAGTTCCATGGTCCTATGACCGGTGAACGCATCTACCTCGAAGTCCATAAGCTTCCTTCGATAAGGTTACTGAGGAAGAGCGGAGGCTCGGATGAATGCACAGCAGAGTGGCCGAGCATAAAGGTGGCTCCTAGCATCGGTCAGCGGAAATGCGGCTAATTATAAATCTCAGGAATACAATGGCGAGGCGGCGCATTGTGGAGGTTATCGACAAGGTTATCATTAGGTCTTCGGGTTTCAGAGGGTCGGTCTGGTGGCTGGACCCTGTGGCCGTGGCACGCACCTCGCACTATCGCGYTCTCAACCCCGTGCGGACTCGGCCTTTGTTCTCGGCTTTATCTCTTGGTCGAATCGGAAAGCGTCGATCCAAACACGTCTAATGGCGATCTATACGAGCTCCAACAGCCTATACATATTTCTTYCTCTTTGATTGGGCCCTGCGCTGATTGGTTGCGGTATTCAAGCATATCGAAACATTGCGTCTTTCACTGGCACGGAGCTGCAAGGCCGAGGAGAAAGCAGAAGTTTTTTGCCTTGTGTGCGTGTCGTTAAACCGAACTCGTCGCTCATACACGATCATTCTTGTTGTTTGAGACTAGGGCATTTACACTTGACTGGGTTCCTCCACCACCCATATGTCTAACCAGATCTGGATACCCTGGAGGATCAAGGAAACAGGATCTCCTATCATACCGTATCCACCCAGCGGTTGGGATCCAGTCCCAACTTGTTTTGGGGATATATATCGCTTTGTCTAGTCGTTCGAGACGGGCACCATGGGAGATGCTTGTCGAAGCGCGAGCGTAGCCAAACTCGACGCCTGTTGTTCTATTTACTTCATTTCCCCTGTGGACGCTGTGGGTACACGAAYGCACTCTTAGTTAACAACAACGATTGGCACTGCGTTATGTGGCAAATAGTTACATTGTACACAGCTGTAGGATTCCGTTTTCCTCTTCTGAATCCTCAGTGTGTAGTACCGTGTGTGAAGGGTTACGAGTTCGAGGGTGGACTGAGTCCGGAGGGCAGAGGAGAATAAAGTAAATWGAATAAAATCTATATTTCCCTCCTTTCTTAACGCGAATACAMGGTCTATATATATGGGAGTAGGGGTGGTCAAGACAAGAAAGGAGGAAGAGAAGTCTAAGCTACAGCCTGATGCGTCAAGGCACCAACTGTGAGTCCGTCCAAGCGTAGCCAGAGGGCTACTCCCACAACCGTATACCTTCGATGGATCCCTCTTTACTCATAGTTCCCCTCGTCTGTCTCTTATGTGTATTGACATTTTATCACTACCGCGCACAAAATCCTCGTCAATGTTTTATCATTCTGAATTCACACACCGCGCATTCCAAAGCCATAAGTGCAGTATAATAAAATGAGTGCTACTGACAAAATTCATCGCTCAGTGGTCAGTATAAWAGACCAGGATCAARCAATGAGCGACAAGTAAAAGACCGACTGCAAGCTCAAAAGAACAAAGATGAGGAGAAAACGTACGAACAATAGATAGATACATCTACCTTGGCCATCAGTTTCATCAGACCACAACAAGGAGGCRGGCTCACCTTGAGCAAAACTAATTAGTACTCGACTGCATCGTCGTCGTCGGCGTGCATGGATACAGGCTCCTCTTTCTTTGGCGAGGGATTGGATTCTTTTTCCTTRTCTGCAAGACCTTCATCGATRTCCATGCCAAGTTCCTTGGTCGCCGAGGATGGAGTAGGGGCAGGTTTATCCTCAGCCGTAGCGGATGGGGGTGCATCCATTTCCATCTCATTTTCGGCTTCCGCTTTTTCAGACTTGATCTTGGCCTCCTCATCTGCGGCRTGCTGCCGCATTTCATTGATCTCTACAATACCCTTGGCTCGTTCCTCCTTGAAGAGTTCCCATTCCTTATCTGCTGCTTCAGTGACCTACTCTCGGGTAAGAAATAGTTCGGGAAAGCGGCTGATCACACTACCTCTGCTTTYCGTCGGGCCAAAAAGGCTTCTTGAGCAGGCAGCAACACAGCGGGGAGGTAGTACAGCGGTGGGGSGTGTGATCTTGGGGCAGGGGCCAGGGGGTTCGATGGGGCTGGTGATGAATCATCAGAGGGTATTGTATCGGACGTGAGCAGGAAGTTGACGAGAAGAGGATGTCTTGCGCGCCGGAGCTTGTACTAYAGCGTGTAAGGGCAGTTGAAGACATGCAGAAAAGGAGATCTCAACGCACGATTGAATCCTTCAACTGCAAATCTTCCTCCTTCCGATTCGCGGTGGTCTTGTTCTTTTTCGCCTCTTCTGTGCGCCTAACAGAGTCAGTCTCTTTGCGTAGCTTGTTCTGGAGTCTCTGGTCAATCAGTTGCCGTTTTTTCGCCTAAAAGCGMCAGGATATTTGAGTGACCGGCGATCACAATGTGCGGGTGGTCATGGACATACCGCCTCGCTGGCATTGCGTTCCTTGTCTTCAATCTTGGCCTTGTTGAGGGTTCCCAGTACGAGACCAAACATGCTTTTACCGCGCTTTCGTTCACGAGTGCCCCCGACGGCTGCCGACAGGTCCAGTCGTGGCCTTTTTCGCGGCTCCGGTGCGGGCTTTGGGGCAGCGACCGTGTCTGTTGAGACATTGTTTTGCTCTTGACTGAGCATTTGTGTAAGTCTACGGTCAGTTTGCAGGGCGAGGAGACGCACTCTTCAGAGGACATGGTTTTCTGACTCGCTGGAGGATGAAAGTCAGTGACGGAGAGCGTGGGAATAATATCTCGCGGGTGAGGCAACGGATGTCCTCACCGCTGACGCTGACGTCTGGTCTGGCCAGGGATGCCACCGCCGTCGACACCGAGAACCACCGCCAGGAGCGCAGCGACAACAGCGAAAGGRAAGACTRCGCCGCGCAGGGCTACGCCAAAGAAACCAGTGCCGGAGAGTGAAAGGATCAGACGTTTGTTCGCGTCACTCTGCTCCCAGATCGACGGTGGCCATTTCACAAATGCTATCAAAACATGCGATAAAAGTATGGACGCCTATCTTTGCGCAGCTGCACAAACACTCAACCAGCACACCTAGTCCTTAGGACCGTTCCCGATGATGTTGATGCCTTGAGCACCAAGCTCTTCCTGCTCCTACAGACTGATCAGCACGAATCCGCGCTTGAGGTAGTCAACAGCGCGAAAGACCAGTCAAAATTTGCATTCGAACGGGCCTATGCCTTGTATCGCTCCCATGAGGATGCGGAGGCTCAGGAAGTCATCAACATGYTGAAGCAGCAGAACGCTGATGACCGAGGTTTGGCCCACCTTGAAGCCCAACTGGTACGCCCTCAACGTCACTCCAYGCGCGGTGGGAATTCTTATGCTCCTCTTCAGTTCTATCGTGAGGGTTTGTATCAAGAAGCTTATAACCTCTACAACGAGTTGCTTGATAGCGCTGACCCGGTAAATCCAACTACCTATTCTYCTCCCTGAGGGGCTCATTTTTCCGTCAGGACACCGAAGAGCACTCTGACATCCTTACCAACCTCCAAGCTGCACAGAAGCACCTCGACTTCATCAATAATGACTTCCTTCGTGCTATTGATGCCTTGCCTGTTTCAATAACGAGCACGATTGAAACAGCACCGCCCCCTACATTAGGCCCTTCGATACCTACTGCGYCCTTGTCTTCGGCACAGCCAACTCCAGTTGCCCCGGTCGATAAGCCTAAAAAAGTGCGCATGTCGCGTGTACCCCCTGGTGTCGTTCCCGGAGTTACTCCACCACCCGATCCAGAGCGATGGTTGAAGAAGAGTGAACGCTCTACGTACAACCAGGGACGAAGACGCCGAACCGGTGGTGGTGGTGGTGGTGGTGGTGGTGGTGGTGGTGGTGCGACACAGGGTAGCGCCACGTTCGATGCTCCTGCATCTGTAGGCGGATCAACAAACAAGAGCGGCGGCGGCAAAGGAAAACGGAAGAAATAAAACCAGGATTAGAGCTACTGTTAGCTAATGCACGAGGTAGGTTAGAAGCCACGTTGCGATGTCTCTCATAACTATTTCGCTGATTCAACGTAACTTGCCATGAAAATTGATTAAAATCAGGCATCGTGTATTGATTGTATTTGTTTTATCCAGAAGGAACAAGAGATAGTTGATCCTCGTGTTAGCCTGCATGCAAGTTGGACGGACTCCAAGTTTTGACAACTGAGATCAAAGGCAGGGTTTACCATTCACCCTCTTCTCATCTTGCCGTTCGAATTTGGTTTCATTTTCGCCTCTGCCTCCGTCTTATGAGAGATGGGTCCTACTTTCAAACTCGATCCAGGCTGTCTCATGTTCTGTTGCGGGCGCTCTTATTTAAACAACCCTTGCTTACAATGCCCATCACACCTATAAGCAAACGCCACTCACAAAACCGCAAGGCAGTGGGCAAATATTAATTAACTAGCATCACATCACACGCGGTGGGCTGCTGGAAGAATGATATCGCACAAGTATGGTTTGTCCATCCCCGCCTTTTTCCTATTTGGACCTCGCATAACGCTCATTTTCCAACCTTCTTGTTCTAGAATGGAAGAGTGAGGCTAAAACAATTCCCACTTGTCTCGACTGGAGCCGTTTATAATATCTCGTACGACCCTTRGGTATGCACGTTCGACTCATTATTGCAACGTGCTCGCTGGAAGCCTCGCCAAAAGCATAACCTTTTGGGTTCTATAGCATATTAGGAYCGGTATAACAGACAACAGCACTCCCATCACCATGCGATATCCTTGCCGTTCACTARTTTCACGACACCGAACCGGCTGGCTACAACCAAGGGCCTGTCGTCCATCTCATAAAAAGGACTTCGACGGCGCGGCAAGAGACTAAGCCCCCTTCCTTTTTCTTCCCCCCTCGGCTGCACTACACTTCTAAACAATGTTGTTGTCAAAAGTTCTYGGTGTTATCATCATTGCCCGCAACGGTGATAGGTACCCCTACTACCAGGACCCTAATACGTATGCAGCCTCCAACACGGAGACCACTGCCCTTGGCGAGGTAAGTCTTTCAACCTTGCCTTGTATGCAATTAGTTACCTCATGAACTCATATTCAGGTCGAATCCCATCGCCTTGGCTCCATGCTCCGCAGCACATATTTGGACAGCTCCTCTTCCTCTTATATCGAGGGTATCCGTTCTGACCTCGTTGACAATAACGAGGTCAAAGTCCGCGTCAAGGTTGGCGTCGAGGGTACCGTYGTTTTCGACTCGGCTATCGCCCTCTTGCAGGGTCTCTTCCCCCCTACTCCCAAGAACAAGATCGTCCTTGCCAATGARACCGTCGTCGTGGCTCCTCTTGGCGGTTACCAATATGTACCAGGTACATRGTTATTTTCATTCTATCGAGTATCTTGTTGGCTAATTAAAAGAATAGTTGAGACTGTTGAGCCTGGCAACGACCGCTCTTTGGAGAGCTGGACCAACTGCCCGGCTTTCGAGAATCACATCAAGGAGTTTTACGCTTCCGATGGCTTCAAGAAGACGGCCAAGGCGGCTCAGCCTTTCTTCAACAGCGTCAAGGACTACATTTTTGGCCGACCTGCTACCCTCGAAAACGCTTGGAATGTAAGTCCACACATCGATCTAAATCAAAGTGATGTCATACGAATAACTGTTAACAGATCTACGATTTCATGAACTCGCAACTCACCCACAACAAGACCTATGCGCACCGTCTCCCGCCCACCTTGATCGAACAGGCCCGCCACTTTGCTAATTACCACGAAAGCGGTATTTTCTCTGATGAGGACATTACTGGTATTGGCAATGGTAAGTCCATCCTTCGCGCCCCCCCAGGCTTTGTTCCTTATTCTCCTTCCAGTCGCTGGTCGCACTCTCCTGCACACCATCCTCACCTCTCTGGAACGCATCGCCTTCAATGGTGACCCTCTCCAATTCATGTTGATCCAAACCACGTACCAGCCTTTCATTTCCTTCTTCCACCAAACTGGCGTCGTCAACGAACACCCCGAATATGCTGGTATCCGTGAGTAACTGATCACATACCATTGACTATCGAAATGTTGACGYTGTCAATGATCTTTAGCCGAATATTCTTCTGCTATTGCCATCGAGCTTCGCCGCGGCTCCCCGCCTGATGTCCGTGACTTCCTTCGCGTCAAGTTCAAGAACGGAACTAGCGCCGGCTTCAAAGACGTCCATGTCTTCAACCACCACGCTGACATCCCCTTGACCGAATTCATCTACCGTGCTGAGGTAAAAATAATACCACCCCCCTATGATTGCACACCTGTTCTTAGTCTCTTATTTCGCCTCTATTTTTTTTTCTAGAATGCCGCCATCACCAGTAACAAGCAATGGAAGGAGGTTTGCAACGCCAAATCTATCAACTTTGACCTTGCCGAAGTCGTCGCGAGCGCTAGCGACAACGTCCAGGGCATGTTCTCTGGCGCCTTTGCTTTTGTTGCTTTCCTGGGTCTCTTCGTTGTCTCCAAGCTCGTCCAGCGCTCCCGTCAGCGTGCCCGCGAGGCTCGCCTCAGGTTGGAGGGTGAAGAGGTGAGTCAAGTTGTCACCGACTATGGCTCCATCCCTCGTCTACAACACCGCGAATGTCATGTCGGGGATGTGAGGGATGATCAGGCAGCAGCGCTTGCTGCCAAGTACTATCCCGAACAGCCCCGGTGGGTCATCTAAATAAATAAAAAWTTYCCCCCAACGCTGGCGTAGGGTGGAGGGCTRGAAAAAGTGGGAGTTGTGGATGGTGGGCGGGGGGAGACCCTGTCACGCTCGTGATACGCTCTCTGTTGTTTGGGAACCCCTTGTGCTGATGGCTTGCTGCAGAGTCTTAATGTCCCTGTCGTGGCTGAGAAGACTAGGTTGGTCTAAATGTTTGACTTTTAAGGATTTAGGAGCTGTTTTCTCCTCCATGTCTCTCCTCACCCCTAACTTGTTCATGACATAGAGACGCTGGACAGCCCGTTTCTGTATAACTGCTTTTTTTTTTTTTTGTTTCCCATTGATTTTGCCATTTTGTATTATTTCTCTGCTGCACTTCTTACCCGCATTGATTATCGACAATACATTTGCGTTTCGCGCCTTGAGCTCCCATTTCCATCCTTTGTAGCCACGTCACTTTGAAACCTCTCCCGGCCCCTCCTCTCCCGAGTCTTCTGTTTTCGTTGTCATCGAGGTCTAAGAAATATATTGGGTTTGTCATGGCGACTTGCGGCCTAGCCGAAAGCAAAACCAACGAACCCGATAGCTGAAGCAGATTCGCTCCACATCTTCTGGTATACGCTGGGGGTGGAGCCCTTGTTCTAAGAACCTGGGCCAGGCGGATGGGGTTCGGAATTGATTATTGCGCTATGTTTATGTATTGATTTTTACAGCTTCTTTGACTGATACTATCACTACATCTAGTGCTCTCTGGTATCACGGTCTATTGCGGAACCACAACCCCCTTGCATGCTGTGTGCCCCCTTGCCTTGGTAACAATCACGGGTTAGAACCTCCAGTTCGATGGGACTTGGAGTGGTTCCAAGTAGCAGTAGACAGTTGGAATGATGTGATACCACCGACAGCCGCTAATTTTTTTTTTTAGGACCAATTGACGGTATGATGCTCCAGGGCTTGAATTAGGGGGAACCCATTCAAGACGGAGCTAGAGTGGAAACCCGCTGCGCGACGCGTCGCCCTAGGAGGATCGGAGTGTTTGGACCCGTGGTAGTGGTGGGCAGGCCAAAAGTGAGGGGTAGCGTTGGCCTCGAAGGATTTCCTTTGCATGTATGCGTTGGCGGAAGGAGTTGAGAGGTGGAGGTGGTGGTATAGATATAGAACTCCCCGGCTTAACAAAGAGTCGACAACAATCATGTTCGTCTGATGCACAGCCTCTTCTTCTTGCCCATGCGCTTACATACCTCAAACCACATAGATGACCCTCATGATTTTCTGATGGACTTGTTCAAGATTGGGCACTACACGCAGCAACGCTAATTGTGGCGGTGCGGCCATCGTTCCCCGCTGGTCCCTGGAAAAAAAAAAAAAAAACAACGGGCATACATATACACTTCACCGGTCTTTCGGGAAACACTTCAATCTCTTTCCATCCTCAAGCGCCCTCCAAAACGGACTGCTGCCAGCTTCCACACCCTAACTCACGACATGTCGGATGATTGTTGTATAATCTGCTGCTGCTGCTGCACGCTTTTCAGTGAGTAATCCAAGTCCTACGATCATGTCATGCGTCTAGCACCTAACCATATTTTAGGTCTATGTGGTAGCTCAACCAATCAGCCTTCCTGTACGCAAATCCAGTGAGAACTCTTCGAAATTGGCTACTCACCTCCTCGCTATCTCGCAATAGGCTGGAGTTGTTCTTGTTGGAGAAAGATTCGACGATCCAGGTTTGACGATGACGCCTTCATAGATGAAGTCCTGCGAGAAACTGAACACCACCGTGTCGTTGCGGAATCTCAAAACTATGATCCTGAGGGCCATGACAAAACCAGACACTACCCACGGCAACCCGAGCCCGTGGCCCAGATGAATGTACATTATCCTCCAATGCGAACCTCTGATCGCCAACAACAACCACTGGATCAGCGGGAACATACAACTTATCCACCGCAGCCCCGTCACCATCGCGGGAATAGCGATGTGCCTGAAGATGGTGGAGGCTCGCAATGGGAAGACAGGAGGCAGAGTCGATCATGATGATGGATTGAGGACGATACCCCCCCTATGGTTGATTTTCCTGGCGAGAGTCAAGTTATTTATTCATGCTCATATGATTTCCTTGGTGGCGAAGCGGGAATATCTCACTCTATATAAAATAAAGGTTAAATATATGCGTTCTTGCTCGACACAAAATAGTAGTAGTGACATCACGATGGCTGAAGTGTTTATGCCCCTTGGGTGTCTTCGCCAGAGTCTAGTTCTGAGGCACTCTGCACAAAAAAAAAGGTCAACAGCAACGATCTTGTTAGCCGAGGAACCAGGATTTCCAAAAGGGCTCGAGTTTTTCCTGTTGAACGTTGTTGATTCTCACTGTCTTTATAGATAGACTGAAACTGGGCACTCTCTAGTTGCCAAACGGAGCTACAGTGGAATAGCAGAATCGTAGCCAAGACGTCCTTACTGACAACAACTCCGAGAGATAGAGAGACCATGATTTCCTCCGCTGCTCCATAACCACTTCTCACACCAGGACACAAAAGAGCCAAACTAAGCGTAAGTTGCGGTTTGCTCTACGGTTTGCTCGGTTTTAGGAGGGGGTGAGCAAGCGGGGCCGACTCCACCAAAGGCTGGCCAGGGGGTTGGGCATGGGATAAGGGTACTCGAGCCGGTGGTGGGTACAATAGCTGCGGAGGCCGTCGTGAACAAAGTCGCACAAAGGGCTGCGGGGGCAAATAAGTTCTTCATGTCTGTCCAATTATTCATTTAGCATGTGAGCTCGCATGAAAGGGAGGGGTTGGGGTTTTCGTACCTGTTCAATTGGAGGGGAGCTAATGAAATGAGGTGTGGGGCGCGTGGGTGCTGGAACAGTGGGTGATGGACGTGGACGTTGAACGATGGATGAGACGAGAAGCGCTTGTTAGCTTGGATGGTGTGCCAAATATACAAACAACAAGAGATGACAACTCTAGGAAGAGGGTGGAGGCAGGTTGAGGTAATGGTCGGCCACCAGCGCTAGCCCTTTTATACTTAAGCGTCCAGAGGCGGTCCCCCGAAGATTAATTACGATCACGANGCATTGATTATCGACAATACATTTGCGTTTCGCGCCTTGAGCTCCCATTTCCATCCTTTGTAGCCACGTCACTTTGAAACCTCTCCCGGCCCCTCCTCTCCCGAGTCTTCTGTTTTCGTTGTCATCGAGGTCTAAGAAATATATTGGGTTTGTCATGGCGACTTGCGGCCTAGCCGAAAGCAAAACCAACGAACCCGATAGCTGAAGCAGATTCGCTCCACATCTTCTGGTATACACTGGGGGGCGGAGCCCTTGTTCTAAGAACCTGGGCCAGGCGGATGGGGTTCGGAATTGATTATTGCGCTATGTTTATGTATTGATTTTTACAGCTTCTTTGACTGATACTATCACTACATCTAGTGCTCTCTGGTATCACGGTCTATTGCGGAACCACAACCCCCTTGCATGCTGTGTGCCCCCTTGCCTTGGTAACAATCACAGGTTAGAACCTCCAGTTCGATGGAACTTGGAGTGGTTCCAAGTAGCAGTAGACAGTTGGAATGATGTGATACCACCGACAGCCGCTAATTTTTTTTTTAGGACCAATTGACGGTATGATGCTCAAGGGCTTGAATTAGGGGGAACCCATTCAAGACGGAGCTAGAGTGGAAACCCGCTGCGCGACGCGTCGCCCTAGGAGGATCAGGACTCGTGATAGTGGCGGGTAGGCTAAAAGTAGGGGTAGTGTCGGCCTCGAAGGATTTCCTTTGCATGTATGCATTGGCGGAAGGAGTTGAGAGGTGGAGGTGGTGGTGGTATGGATATAGAACTCCCCGGCTTAACAAAGAGTCGACAGCAATCATGTTCGCCTGATGCACAGCCTCTTCTTCCTGCCCGTGTGCTTACATACCTCAAACCACATAGATGACCCTCATGATTTTCTGATGGACTTGTTCAAGATTGGGCACTACACGCAGCAACGCTAATTGTGGCGGTGCGGCCATCGTTCCCCGCTGGTCCCTGGAAAAAAACAACGGGCATACATATACACTTCACAAGTCTTTCGGGAAACACCTCAATCTCTTTCCATCCCCAAGCGCCCTCCAAAACGGACTGCTGCCAGCTTCCACACCCCAACTCACGACATGTCGGATGATTGTTGTATAATCTGCTGCTGCTGTTGCACGCTTTTCAGTGAGTAATCCAAGTTCTGCGATCATGTCATGCGTCTAGCACCTAACCATATTTTAGGTCTATGTGGTAGCTCAACCAATCAGCCTTCCTGTACGCATCCAGTCAAAACCCTTCGAGATTGGCTACTCACCCCCTCGCTATCTCGGAACAGGCTGGAGTTGTTCTTGTTGGAGAAAGATTCGACGATCCAGGTTTGACGATGACGCCTTCATAGATGAAGTCCTGCGAGAAACTGAACAAAACCGTGTCGTTGGGGAGTCTCGAAACTATGATCCCGAGGGCCATGACAAGACTAGACACTACCCACGGCAACCCGAGCCCGTGGCCCAAATGAATGTACATTATCCTCCAATGCGAACCTCTGATCGCCAACAACAACCACCGGATCAGCGGGAGCATACAACTTATCCACCGCAGCCCCGTCACCATCGCGGGATTAGCGATGTACCTGAAGATGGTGGAGGCTCGCAATGGGAAGACAGGAGGCAGAGTCGATCATGATGATGGATTGAGGACGATACCCCCCCTATGGTTTGATTTTCCTGGCGAGAGTCAAGTTATTTATTCATGCTTATATGATTTCCTTGGTGGCGAAGCGGGAATATCTCACTCTACATAAAATAAAGGTTAAATATATGCGTTCTTGCTCGACACAAAATAGTAGTTATGACATCATGATGGCTGAAGTGTTTATGCCCCTTGGGTGTCTTCGCCAGAGTCTAGTTCTGAAGCACTCTCTGCACAAAAAAAAAGGTCAACAGCAACGATCCTGTTAGCCGAGGAACCAGGATTTCCCAAAGGGCTCGAGTTTTTCCTGTTGAACGTTGTTGATTCTCACTGTCTTTATAGGATAGACTGAAACTGGGCACTCTCTAGTTGCCAAACGGAGCTACAGTAGAATAGCAGAATCGTAGCCAAGACGTCCCACTGACAACAACTCCGAGAGATAGAGAGACCATGATTTCCTCCGCTTCTCCATAACCACTTCTCGCACCAGGACACAAAAGAGCCAAACTAAGCGTAAGTTGCGGTTTGCTCTACGGTTTGCTCTGTTTTAGGAGAGGGTGAGCAAGCGGGGCCGACTCCACCAAAGGCAGGCCAGGGGGTTGGGCATGGGATAAGGGCACTCGAGCTGGTGGTGGGTACAATAGCTGCGGAGGCCGTCGTGAACACAGTCGCACAAAGGGTCGCAAGGGCAAATAAGTTCTTCATGTCTGTCCAATTATTCATTTAGCATGTGAGCTCGCATGAAATGGAGAGGTTGAGGTTTTCGTACCTGTTCAATTGGAGGGGAGCTAATGAAATGAGGTGTGGGCCGCGTGGGTGCTGGAACAGTGGGTGATGGACGTGGACGTTGAACGATGGATGAGACGAGAAGCGCTTGTTAGCTTGGATGGTGTGCCAAATATACGAACAACAAGAGATGACAACTCTAGGAAGAAGCTGGAGGCAGGTTGAGGTAATGGTCGGCCACCAGCGCTAGCCCTTTTATACTTAAGCGTCCAGAGGCGGTCCCCCGAAGATTAATTACGATCACGACCCTGCTCTGATAATCCACCGCATTTTGGCCTATTTCTTCGTCATTACTGTTTGATTTGCTCAATCTTTTGTTCTGGCTGTGGGCGGAGTGGGACTTATCCAAGGGCTCAAATATCCAAAAGTCTCGCGGGGCTTAGGGATGRTGTACTTAAAACAACGGAAGTCCTTCTATTTTTGGGCTGCGGTGCTCCGGGAAAGGTGCTYCACCATAATGAGCTGTTATGCAGTGCGCCCGGACCCATGGACTCACCCAGTTTCTAGGTTACACAAGTTCAGATTTTTATCATTACTGTTGTTTTTACTGTATTTAAGGAGTAGAAAAGAGGCAATGCCCCCTGTGCGTTTGCGAGGGTCCGTCCCCCACCACCCTCATCCGTTTATTTCAACACAGCGGCCGGGAAAAAAAAGAATCTGATGGACCCGAGGCTGAGTTGATGACTGAGCACCGACTTGGGAAATAGAGGAACAGGTCATCGCCAATGCATATATGTATATATATATCATTTTATAAATTATCCCTCAGGACCTTAAGGCCCAAACGGATAACACTACAAGAATTCGAAATGCAGCTATTGATTAAAAGGATAAAGTCTATCCTCTGAGTGACTTAAGGCTGGGGGGGTGTCTGGGGAGTGCAGACGGGGCCGATCCCGCCCCACTTGGGCCAGGAAGTTGGGCATGGYGGGGGAGAGTCAGCGGCTGGTGCGGGAGCCGCGATGGCTGTCGCAAACAACGCTGCGAAGACGGTGACGGTGGCAAAAACGTTCTTCATTTCTGGTCAACAGTTTGTTCAGCACAAGGGTCCACATAAATATTGATTATTTGTTGGCACAAACCTGGTTGATGTGACGGAGCAGGAAGTTGGCGAACAACCAAAGATGCGGAAGGACGGGTGAGTTCTGTATAAGGGGGATGACAGTCAGCCAAGGAACATGAGTTTGGATGACAATATCAGACGTACAAAGTAGAAACGACGACCTAGGAGCGGGTTGAAGTAAATAGCGACCACCAGGACTAGGGTCTTTTATACTCGAACATCTAGGTAACTCCGACCGCCCGAATATCAATGAGAATCACATTACGGCTCTGGTCAACACTATTTTTAAAACGGACGTTGTCATAATTCAGACCGCAATCAATCTTACACCGATAGCATGGAGGTAGAGCGCGACTATTTTTATCAGYGTGCCTGCCCGACCCGAGGCCCGGTGCACGTCGAGATGTAGGCAATTTTGCCCCACCACGCTCAGGTACCAGACGTCCCCCCCATGAGCATTGGTTCAAAGGAGCATTCTTTTACAATAACTCGATACTTGTTTTGAAAGACAGCGATGCCATGAAACAATTCCTTGGAATCCCGCAGCTCCCCGCCCCTGCTTACACCCCATGTATTTTTAGACAATGAGCGACATGAAACTTCCGCAATACACGCGAATTGTGCGCCCTCAGCGAGCACGGCCGGCCCCGACACACTTGACAGTGCAGAGGCCACGCAATGCCGAAGCTAGGCGGGCAGAAAATAGAAAWAGAGGTGTATTTTACCGGAACTAAAAGAATGCAGGGGCCTGATCGGTCGTTGGAAGAAAGGGGGAAACCAGTGATCCAAATGGTCGTACTCGTGTTAATGATCTTCCAATCCTCCAAAACATTCGGAAGTGTGCACATCATTCATATCACTTGGTCGGCTACCTGCCGATGTCATAAAAACATTTACTGGGCGGGCCGGGAATTACATTTCCAAGAGCCGCACAAACACTTTGGGTTCGCTAGTTATCAAAAACAACATTGCAATCTCCATTTCAAGGTCGTTTAATTATGCAGCAGCGCCAGCAGGTCTCACCCGGCAGTTTTGCCGGTTAGTAATTGGGATCTCTATCGCTGCAGAGTGTCGGTGGATCCTGTTGATGGAAGCAGGCATTCGTACAGAAGGGGTCCGGGGATAGCTGGGCATTGGATATTGTAGTGAACATGGCCACCAATGCCCCGAAAAYGATTCCTGAAATATAGAGCCTCATTGGAGGCGTGTTTTGGCACGAGCCTAGAATGAAAGCAAAGGGGTTTTCGGAGCAATCCGATATAGTTCATGAAAGAAAGACCGACCTCAGCTAGTGGATTATCAGGGCGTCGGCTTGTGTTAGCTGGTATGCGCCTCTGAACTTTGGTTGACGAAATTTATACGAAAGGGACAGCTTCTGGGTATCGGGACCCAAAAGAACTGTTAATGTCATGACCATGCTCTTGGCGTGAAGCTGCGGGGCTGKGACGTACTCACCAGCCACAAACGGCCGTCTGAGTATAGTATTTGCTAGGTCTGCGGACTGCAAGTTTATGGGGGTAGGCCGTCCATGTCAAAGATTGGCCACTGTTGCCCCTGGTGTTCCGAAAAGACACCCGTGCGCGATTTTTAATTTAATCAAATGGGAAATCACGACTGGCCATCCTGTGTACCTTTTTCTTGATTACAGGGGTGTTGATATTTGTGAACTTCATGTCAAGCCTCCCAGGCTCTTTGCGTTGCGCCGTGCGTTAGTTGTTGATATAGTGATATACTCCGACGAAAGTATAGTCTAGGTCAACGAACCAATGCTTGAGCTCTCTTCGTGTAAGATCGACTAAGCCACCGACTCCAGCTCTGGTGAGGCGGGATACCAGAATTTGACTCCGAGGCAACCGGTCTGAATTCCATCACACACTTGCCAGAGCGGCTACCACTCTCCGCGCCATTCTTTGATCGATCCTTTGTGGCCTGGCCCAGAGGGGTTGCATTGATTGGAGTAAGACGTATCCGGTATTTTTTATTTTTTCATGCGCAGCACCTTCTCACGAAATTCTAAACATAACGTATTAGCATTTTCACTTATTGGGGCATTATGCAGGGGAATTGACAGGTCAGCAGGATGGACCTCGAGCTGAACAGAGTTGTTGGAAAGGAGTACGTGGAAATCATGGGGCTTAGACCCAGACATAATGAGGTCACACGTTCGAGCCCCGGAACCAGCAACATTTTTTGGGATTCTACCTAGTAAAAAAACTCGCACTTTATTACACTCTGCAACATATCCAGCATTCACCCTGCTTGACCGGTACAAAGCCAACCCCACAAGTAGGAGGTTCCTCTCCGAGCCAACACCTCAATCAAGCATGGTCCTGTCTGCGGGGCTGGTGTGGCCACTCCTGCAACGGCATACATAGCGAGGACCAACTTCAACGACGTTAAGAGTTTCATTCCGCGGTCAGCTTGAGCATCGTGAGTAATAGTCAGCTGTTTCTGCCGTAGATTCATATCATYGTCAAACTCACCCCGTCTGGTGATGGAGAAGGGGATAATGGAGATATCAAAGGAATTTGTGCTTTTATATCACTTCAAGTTACCACCCTTCCTTGACCCTTGCGTTGTCCTCTCTCATGTTATTACTTCAGTCCCACTGTATATCCCCACCGCCCGGCCATGTGACAAAATTCTTGAGCGTCTTAATTTCGTGCTGATGCGATACATGGTGGTACTAATCGACACGGATGTTTACCATAAGAACGCCATGCTTTATAACTTTTCGCGCTTGAATAATATCTCTGCTGGTTGCTTCAAGGTCACTATTGGCAGCTGGGATGCATACGCTGTACTATATTAACATGATACCATCAAATTCAATAGCTCTTTCATCATATCGTTCATCGCGACTCCCATCCATTCAACGGATAGCAACAGACCCAACAAGAGGACCCATCTGGTTTCTTAAAGTTAACCGGAAAAAAGCTCCCACACGCTGGCTCTTCAGCCAGGCAGACGTGATCTGGACAAATGAGTGGTCCTGTTCCTTGTGGTGTCGGAGTAGGGCTTGCAATAATGGTGTCACTAAAAAGCAGCATGGTCGCAAACAATAAGATTTGAGACTTCATCGCAGAGCTCTGGGCTTAAAGAGTAGCTGTTGCAGGACGTCATTAGCTGGGTTGTCTAAAAAAGTCTATGTAGGACCTGTGAGGGAGACTCTAAGAATTTGAGACTCACCGAAGAGGTCGGGGCTATGATGGTTGATCCAAAGCTAGAGCTGAAGCTATTTTACAGCATCCTATTAATGCATTTCACAGACGGGGAACTTCCCCGGGGCCCTTTCCCTTCGGAAGCGCGCCCATCAATATCAATTTGATCATGAAGGGGCGGGCGGTCAGTGACAAGGTCCACAGGGCGCCGTGGCGTTGAGGCGCGGTTTAGATGGGGGAGGTCCARAATGGGATAACATAGYGGACAGGTTTAAACAAGATCAGTCTATCGGACTGGAGCCTCTTGCCGATKAYCGGGAGCAGGATCTTTCTTGTGCATGGTCTAGCGAAGGGCAGTTTCGGCTGGGTGCACCCAGGGGGCCAGGAATTGGCCTACTGGACGCCTCCCGGTTTGCTTCAGCAACCGAAGTCGCCAGGAGACTAGTACGATTCCGGTGCAATCCTCAGTAGTAAAGCTGAGATATTCCTTGTCACCGGCATTATACTCTGAGTCTTCAGAGAATGGTTGTAACCTTGAAATCGTCTCCTATCKTTTTGGCGGTGAGGACAAGGGTAGAGACAGCAATATTTTGAAGGAGCCCACAGTTAGGTCCAACTACGCACACGAAAACACAGACGAGGCATTGAAGCACGCRAAAACATCCCCAGGCCGCAGGACATATACGACCCTGCTCAGGCCCCTCACTCTCTGCCCCCATAACGCCTTCATAGGATATTCCCCCCTCGGTTCTCGTGTGTATATGGGTGATGGGTCCTAATTCGGCGCAGGGAGTCGTGCAGGTGAATCTCAATATGCTTCCTCACATCTGCCCGCCTCCACTTTYACGGTCCTTTCTCTCCGATGTGCTCGCTGCTGCGCTGCCACACACCTCTTCACGCTTGGTGTGTGCTAGGCCGTGCAGATGCTCACCACAAATTTTGTATATAAGCGTATATTACACTGAGAAACTAATCAAAGTGACGGCCGAAGGAATAATGGAACTTGTGCTTRCGCTGGCAGGAGATCATAGACTCCCTCTGTACTGCAAAAGGAAATMTAGCCAAGGAACGGACCTGATCCCCAGAAGGGCAGCTTTTCAGAGGTCCGCTTATGCACGGCTGCACCGAATAAAATAAAGTAAAAAGTAGTCCCGGACCCRAAAGGGACTTTTGCGAATTCAATTTTGACAGTAACCGCTGAACAATCATGTGCATTATGAAAATGTAGTGCTGGAGAACCAGTAAAATCGTTTGCTATCGGGAAACAAAACCACATGTGGGGTCCTGAACCATTGGATCTAAGGCCAGGCGGAGTTGCGGTGAGGCCATAGGCCCCCCCAATCGTTTCGATGTAGACGTCGGAGATACTGTAGTGCCTGGGTATGTAACCCATCCCTGTTCTCCGTGTCGTCCAGTGGGCCTTGCTGTGCTCGGTGTCCATCTACTGGAGCGGAGTCCCTGTGATACTGCACCGTCGTCCCAAGTGAAGGCTTGAATCSCCTGTATAGAAATCGTGCTGGGGCAGCCTACCTCTACAGCGAGAGATGYTGGTAGAAGCTTCAGAGTTCACATATGTATATACAAGTCGGGTGATGGGAAAGTACAAGTAAGGAAATTTTAACATACATTATACGCCGTAATGCACAAATGGAACCCAGTAATGAAACAAGTCACGGCTCGAATCGCGTATCTCCCTCACGGCTGCATGCAAAGCTTGCGCAGCCCTGTCGCTGTTTGGTTCTCCTTCGGCAAGAAGGATCTCATACACCCTCGTTGCGATTGTCGGAGCTACTGCATCAGGTATTGCCCACATCGTCCCAATGACATTCCGATATCCTGCCCCTAGCATTGCGCCAGTAATATGGATCGCYTCATCTGAGGCTTTCCTGTCTCCGGTCGCTGTTTCGCAGGCTGACAAAAATGCGAAGTCGGCATGGTCGAGTGGCTTGGCAATAATATTCGTGATGGTCAAACGTCGGTCATGAAGGCAGAAGCCACYCCGGGTGGGCTCTTGCTCRTCCTGGACAGCGTGASATGCGAAATGAACCCAGCTGCTATTCGCCATGTGAGCCAGCACCCGCTCGCCTGTTGCCTGGCTATCCCGAAGTATCTCAAACTTCTGCTTAGACCCACCGGATAAAACATTTCCTATCCTCTTTATCTCCGTCTCAGCGCCTGGAAGCGATTGCTGATGTGGCGTATTAATCATGGCAATACCAGCAAGTTGGTTAAACGACCGCTYCCTCGTTCTTGCCTCAAGTAAAGCATTGACTGTTGGTGTGTATGACGAGACAACATAATYAAATGTACCATGATCCCCGTTTTTTGTCCTGCAACAGGCGGCATGAAGTGGAAAGAAGGTGAGGGGACCAGTCGGACACCACCAAATGCGGGGAAGATCCTCGGAGTCAGATTGATGTGTCTACAACCAACATCAGTCGMAAAGATCCTACGAGGGCTGGTACACWTACTGTCATGCCCAAGCGGTGGAGAATAGGATAGACAATGTTTGAATAGAGATACTCAAGAATTCCTACGATACGTGGACCACCTGCCACTGGGACCAACCCGCCAGCACGGTCTCCCCATCTCTGAGCACGATAGGGGTTTGCCAGATATTGCCTCAGAGATTCCTGCATCCGCTCGAGATCCTCGTAGTGAACCCTTTCCAATGGAATATGGAGTACGTTGTCTCTGCGTCGGTCAAGCACCAATGCATCACAACGGCGCTGATGGACATTGATGACAACCACGGGACCTGAGCTGGCGGCTTTAATTAGAAGAGAAACWTTYTTTGGAAGCAGGAAGCCTCCAAAGTCAGGAAGTAATCGGATCTGCTCCACAAGTGAATTCCACTTCTCCGCAAGACGATGGTGACGCTGAGTTTCTTCCTCAAGCGAAATAATACTCCTGACATCGTCAGATGTATCCACGGAAAGCCCTCGAGTGGCTGCACGCTGGAGCTGATGTGAGACATGTGTGAATTCAGCACAAATATCTGGGTGGGCTTGACGTAGGTTATCAACAGRAGCTCGGAGTCGGAGTAGCTGATTCCAGACAACTGAGCGTCCTTGCTCAAGCCACTCGAGTGCAAGATCCGGATGGCCAGCATCAAGAGCAAATGCAGCGGCCTCTCTCGGAATATCACCAAGCTTGTTAAGTTGTGAATGGCGTATACCAATGGGATCTCCAATCCAAGCAACTTGTGGAAGGAGATTAATAGCTTGCCGGTATGCAGGTAAGGTAGAAAGGATATCCTTTTTGGCTTCCAAGCGAGCCCAATCTCGGGACGCGCGACATCGGAGTAATACTGGGCCGATGTTGGAAGTTGCAGCTAGCTGGAAATGTGAAGTTGCCTCAGCCAGATCATTCAGCGATCTACTGCGACTAAATCGACTCTCGAAGGAAGTCCCGAGGTTGCTGAGACGCCCCGGCTTGCTGGCATGGCCGTCAGGAGTGAGGGAAATGGCCTGCTGGAGATGCCTAATCGCGCCCTCGAGGTCACTTAGCAACCCTGTGTGTCCAAACTGACTCTCGAAGGAAATGCCGAGGTTGCTGAGATAGGTTGGTTTGTCGGCATGGCCGTCAGGAGTGAGCAATACGGCCTGCTGGAAATGTTTGACGGCGTCCTTGAGATCATTCAGCGACCCTGTGTGCCAAAATCGATTCTGGAAAGATATCCCGAGGTTGCTGAGATACATTGGTTTGTTGGCGCGGCCGTCAGGAGTGAGTGATAGGGCCTGCTGGAGATGTCTTATTGCGTCCTCGAGGTCACTCAGCAACCCTGCATGCCCAAACCGACTCTCAAAGGCATTCCCGAGGCCATTGAGATACATTGGTTTGTGGTGATGACCGTCAGGAGTAAGTGCTACAGCCTGCTGCTGATGCTTAATGGCATCCTCGAGGTCACTCAGCGACCCTGTACACCCAAACCGGCTCTGGAAGGAATTCCCGAGGTTGTTGAGATGCGCCGGTTTGTTGGCATGGCCGTCAGGCGTGAGYGATACGACCTGCTGTTTATGCGTGATAGCGTGCTCAACGTCACTCAACGACCCTGTGTGTCCAAAGCGACTCTCGAAGCAATTCCCGAGGTTGTTGAGATATGTTGATTTGTCGGCATGGCCGTCAGGAGTGAGCGACACGGCCTGCTGGAGGTATTTGATAGCATCCTCGAGGTCCCTCAGTAGCCCTGTGTGCTTAAACTGACTCTTGAGCGAAATCCCAAGGTTGCTGAGAAACCCCGGTTTGTTGGCATGACCATCAGGCGTGAATAATACGGCCTGCTTTTTGTGCTCGATGGCTTGCTCGAGGTCACTCAGTGACCCTGTGCACTTAAACCGAGTCTCGAAGGAAACCCCGAGGTTGTTGAGATACATTGGTTTGCCGGCATGGCCGTCAGGAGTGAGTAATACTGCCTGCTGTTTATGCCTGATGGCGTACTCGAGGTCACTCGGTGACCCCGTGCACCCAAACCGAGCCTCAAGGGACACCCCGAGGTTGCTGAGATACCCTGGTTTGTCGGCATGACCGTCAGGAGTGAGCGACACAGCCTGTTGGAGGTGCTGAATCGCATGCTCAAGGTCACTCAGCGACCCTGTGCGCCCAAACCGAATCCGGAAGGAATTCCCGAGGTTGTTGAGATACATTGGTTTGTCGGCCTGACCATCGGGGGTGGATGATACAGCCTGCTGTTTATGCTTGATAGCCTCTTCGAGGTCACCTAGTGATCCTACGCGCTTAAACCGACTCTCCAAGGAATTCCCGAGGTTGCTGAGGCACCCCGGTTTGTTGGCATGGCCGTCGGGAATGAGCGATACGGCCTGCTGTTTATGCCTGATGGCGTACTCGAGGTCACTGAGTGACCCCGTGCACTCAAACCGAGTTTCAAGGGACACCCCGAGGTTGCTGAGATACCCTGGTTTGTCGGCATGACCGTCAGGCGTGAGTGATACGGCCTGCTGGAGATGGCTGATGGCATGTTCGAGGTCACTCAGCGACCCCGTGTGCTGAAACCGATCGCGGAAGCAACCTCCGAGATCGGTGAGGTACGCTGGTTTGTTGGGGTGACCATCAGCAGTGAGCGATACAACCTGCTGGAAATCCCCAATTGCCTTCCCTAGGTCACCAAGAGCGCCCGTACGCTCGAATTTATGATACGAGGTGATCCCAGCTACGATGAATCTCCACACCCTAGCTGATTCTGGCTCTTGCCCTAGCTCAGAGAAAGCATGATCCATAGCCTTCGACGCCTTGCAAGGTAAGTAGTCCTAGCGTGACCGGAGAGGCCGATCAAATTGGATGTAGAGTGGATTAAGACAAAATGCGAGKTACCTGTAATGAGTTAGGCAAGCTAAACTAAGGGCACAATCAAAACATGAAGGAGCATTGCACTTACTCAAATGGTGGTGAAACGGTAACTGCTGTGGTGTGGCTATGTAATGAACCACCCGTAAAGTCACGTATACTAGCCAGGGCTGAYGTTGGTCCTTGTTTTTTTGTGATCAGTCACTGACCATGGTACTCACCGCACCCCATCCCTTACCAAACGCACTCCATAGAACATCTCACACCCACACAACCCGACTCATCATCCACTCCTGGCTCCGCGCCCACCGATCCCAGCCCTTCCACGGCCATCTCACCTCAGTCTTTCTCCTAGATCCTTGTCCAGATTGTTGGCATTGTCTTCCTGTTCTCCCCATCCGCCAGAGAAATTGGTAATACCACCAGGGACCCGCACTTCCCTTGGGGGCTAGTACGATATTCTCAGTTGGACACTATCACCCCTGGCCCATACGGCAATGACGGGACGGAAAGAGCAAGAAGAAGGAATGGAGCACAGTCTGGTCTTTCTCTCCGGCAAACCCATTCTCGAGGTATGGTTGTAATACACGTATGGTGTCTTGCACCAGAATGTACAAAAGGAACCCAATAGGCAAATAAATCATGCCTTAAATCTCGTACCTCCTTCACAGCTTCATGTAGTGCTTGTGCCGCCCGATGGCTATTTGGTTCCTCCATAGAAAAAAGAATCTCATACACCTTCGCGGCGATTCTCGGAGCCACCGTATCAGGTATAGTCCACATCGTCCCAATCACATTCCGATATCCTGTACCCAACATTGCACCGGTAATATACACCCCCTTGTCTGACGCTTTCTCATCTCCAGTCGTCGTCTGACAAGCCGACAACAATGCGAGGTCAGCATGGACAGACGGTTCGACTATGATGTCTGTGATGGTCAAACGTCGATCATGGAGGCAGAAACCATTCTGCGTCGGCTCTTCCTTATCCTGGACACCGCGACATGCGAGGTGAATCCAGCTGCTGTTGGCCATRGGCGCCAGCAGCCGCTTCGCCGTCGCCTGCTCATTCCGAAGTATTTCGAACCCCCATCTAGAGTTATCGGAGCAAAGCTTTCTTATCACCGCCATTTCCGTTTCAACGCACGCTAGCGGTTTTAGACAAGGTGTATCGGCCATGGGCAATATCAATAAGTTGGGTGAACGGTTGTTGCTTCACGGCTCTGGCTTCGAGCAAGACATTAATTGTGGGTATGTATGACGAGAAGACCCAGTTGAATGTCCCATCTATCTTGTCTCCAATTTTTTTGGCAAGTGGCATGAAGTGGAAGAAAGGTGAGGGCCCCAGTAGGACACCACCAAATGCGGGCAAGATCGGAAGGACTGGATGTACCGGTCTACATTCAACGTGAGTGGATTTATCCCTCGGAAAGAGAGTGGAGCCTTACCATCATGTCCAAGCCTTGGAGAATAGGATGTACAATGTTGAAAAAGATTTGCTTCGGGGTCTGCGCCATGGTTAAGCATCGTATTGGGGTGAGCGTCAGTGCACGGTCGTCCGATATCTGAGYACAATGAGGAATTTTAGGGTACTGTCTCAATGATCCCCGCACCTTCCCTATACCCTGGTAGCGGAGCTGATCCAATGGGATATGGGGTACATGGTCTCTGCCTCATTCAAGTATCAATGCGTCACAACGGCGCTGATGGGCGTTGATGACAACCACAGGTCCCAAGTTTGCGGCTTCCTTGAGAACAGAGACTGCTTTTGAAAGGAGGAAGTCTTGAAAGCTCGGAAGCGATCGGATCTTCTCTACAAGTAAATACCATTGTTCCGCAAGGCGATGATGGCGTTGAGTTTCGTCCTCAAGGGAAATTAGTACAAGATCAGCCACCTAGACCAACGCAAATGAGGGCCCATGATGGTCTGGTGGAGTTGGGTCTAGCTTCAGCTGGCCATCCAACACCTCCAGATTCCAGTTCCACAGATTAGCATCATTATTATTATGAATTATTTGATACAAACCGGGCTTTTCCAATGCCGAATTGACATCGGTTCCTCACAATACTGCCAGTGTCGTTGGTACGTTGCGATCAGTCACTGACTAGTAGTCGATAATTTCACGTTGATCTGGTGAACCATCATGTGTATTACGCCAACGTAGAGTACCAGACGAGCCAGAAAATGGTTTGTTGTCGAGAAAAAAAAGATGAAATTTGCGGTCCTCAACCGTTGGSATCTAGGGCATAGGGGAGTTGTGACAAGGCAATGAACCCCCGGTCGTTCGACGTGGAAGTTGGGAGCGGTGATAGTAGCATCTAAAAATCCCATATTTATCCTCAGTTTGTCGTCCAGTATGCCTTGCTGGGCTCCATGAGCACTCAACTGGAGCAAAGCCCTTGTCATGCTGCGCCGGATCCCGAGTGAGAGCTTGAATCACCTGTATAGAGGTCGTACCGGGCAACCTACCCCTGCGACAAGAGATGCTGGCAGCAACTTCAAAGTTCATCACMTACATATATMGGAGTCAAACAACAGAAAAGTACATACAAGCAGGGATGAGTTAACATATACCATGCACCGCAATGCCCAAACGAAACCCAGTAACAAAACAACATGGACTACAACTCGTACCTCCTTCGCGGCTACACGCAATGCTTGCACCACCCGATCACTAGTTGTTTTTCCCCCGGAAGAAACAAGCGTCTCCTACGCCCTCGCCGCAAGTTTCGGAGTTACCTCATCAGGGGTCGCTCACATCGCTCCGATGGGATTCCGATATCCTGGCAGCTGCTTCATCGGAGGCATTCCCGTCTCCGATAACCGTTTCACAAGCTGACAAACACACGAGGTCGGGATGCCCGAAGAGGCCGKTTGCTGGGATACATTGGTTTGTCGGCATGACCGTCAGGAGTGAGCGACACGGCTCGCTGGAGATGCTTGATGGCGTCCTGGAGGTCACTCAGCRACTCTGTGTGCCCAAACCGACTCCCGAAGTCCATGACTTTCGACGTCTTGCAAGATAGGCGATCCTAGCGCGACCCGGAGAGACCAATTAATTGGATACATAGTAGATCGAGATAGATTGGAAGTACCTGTAATGACTTAGATAGGGCAACTAAATGCGCAATGAGAAACTGCGATGGTGTGGCTATGCAATGAGTGGCCCCTAAGCCACGAGTTGATGACACAGCCATAAAGCCATATGTACTAACCAAAGTATGGTGTGAGGAACTCGCGGGGCGTATATCGTAGAGGAGAGAAACAGGGGAAGGGGAAGAAGGAGAGAGAAGCCGAGAAGCACCTCACCAGCTCGGTCCTTAAGTAGCTAGCCACCCATCATGTGCTTCGTGTGCTGTGATCACTGATCACTGGTAGCAATTGATAAGCAGAACCAGCGTATATCTGTATAACTCATATTAGTATTTTCTAGAGTATATCTCGTATCAACTGTTGGCGAGGCGTAGCGACTCCGGCATTCCCTTTTCCGGTTTCCCTCAACAAAAGCAGACTCAGTTCGCGCACACACCGACACACACAAGTATTTCATATTCCGTGTGCCGGTGTTCAGTTTCATCATAACTATACAGTTCCATCTTTATATAAAAAGGACCCTGGTAAACAAACAAACCTCAGCGGTTCGCATATCGAGCGTAGCGCTGAGTACGTCTACCAATATCAACACAACTCGAGCCATCATGCAGTCCCGCTGTTGCAATGACCAATCCCAGCCTTTTCACGGTTAGCTCACTTTTTCTCCTAGATCCTTCATGAGTATTGTCTCGCCTTTCTCCCTGCTAGGGACCCCTGCACTTCCCTTGTGGGCCAGTACGGTATCCTCGTTCGGGCGCTATCATTCCTATACGCCAATGATTCGGGACAGGACCAACAAGAAAAGATAATTAAGCACTGCCTGACCTTCCTCCCCCCGAACATCCCCTCCTCGAACCAATCGTAGCCCTTCCATGGTCATCTCATCTCCGCTTTTCTCCTAAGTCTTCATCCCCATCTTTGTATTGCCTCTTTTTYCCCCGGTCGAGCACTAGGATCTCCGGTTCATTTGCCAATAAATTGTGAAGGAAAGAGCAAGCAGGGAGAGTTGAGTAYCRTCTGGCCTTTTCCAAACAAAAGCCCACTTTTCGAGGCAATGGTTGTGGCGTGSGTAGAATATATTTGATCAACACCAGACACTCGACAGAGAACTGTCATAGACAGACCCTATCAGTCCATACTTCGGTCAATTATAGATAGCTCAACGATGGACAGCATTAACCCCTCATTTTCACTAAAATCTTCATCCACCGACCCATTGTTCTCRTGCCAATATCTTTTCAACCACGGACAGCTACCTGTGAACAGTGGAAACACCAGCGTTTAATTGATTGCCCGGGAATCTTCGTCTCGTCTCTCGATATTTGCTCTATGCGTTGTGGGCTCGGCTACTGCTTGTATGCATGTCCACTCCGAAGGCTCCTCCGCGGTTCTAGACCGCATGATCATACTCCTCACCATACATATTCCGCAGGTGTTTCACGGTTTGACATCCCGGACGAAGTAGAATTGAGGAATGCCGAGTGGGCGCGGGTGCACGAGCGTCGTATGTGGACTTGAGATAAGGGAGAATTACGGTGTCGAATGCGGAGGGATAGGGTGCGTCGAGGGAGGTTGAGGTGGTGACGCAGTGTAGAACCAGAGCCCGTACTCTTTGTGTGAGTGTTTTGACTTTACGAGCGCAAATAATGCGGGGCCAAAAAATTCTTGAAAAAAAAGCCAACGCTAACCGGCCTTGGCAGACGATCCAATTGTGTGAGTATGAGACAGCGTTCTCCATTTCTATTGGGGATTCCAAGGTGAATTTCGTTGACGGCTTTTACATCACGTGTTTGTATGGCTGCAGCGTTTACCGCGTGGAGCGCCCCAAGGTATTCGATTGGCTGCTGTGAGCGAATGTACGATTCCTAAAAATTCTTTTTATTGCATCTGATACTTCTCTACAGAGGGTATGGGTGCTGATTTGGTCTGGAACGACTATATTTAGAGGCCGTTGCTTGGTTAAAGGACGAGGGGGATCCYAGGGTGAGTCGGTCAGCTGCTGGCCTTCCTATGCTCAGATCTGCCAGGTAGCGCTACTAGATAAATTCACATCCACCCTCATTGGAACGATTAATTGGGTATCACGGATGACAAAATAAACTGCAGATGCGAATGACTGTAGAGGTGTCTTCGGGGGGGCCAGCGTGTGTTTCTAGGACATGTATGCGAGCACTACAGCAGAAGCCACATGCAGAACAGACCGCAAGAGCAGATATATGTGACTGGATACGAGGCGGGATTGGCATGTTCCCCCAAAGTGCTTGCCGGATCAGCGTCTTTGGCATGAATGGGCGCGTCCGGACTTTGGACAACTCGACACGTACTGACAGCTCCGTTCACTAGCCCTGGCAAGGCGTGGTCGATTCCACTCCAAGAAACACATGTTAATCTCAAACTGGTCTCCGTTTCACCCCGACTTTCGCGGTTGCCCGTTAACGCACCAGGCGGCTTTCAATATGCGCTGAAGAGGTATTCACAGCGTGAAGAGGTTTCTCTGGATACACAGCAAGTTTGGAAACGCGTGCTGCGGATTGGAAGAGTTGGTCAAGTTGTTGGGGTCCTATCCGTGTGGAACCGTGCACATGTTGGCTACTTGGTTCGGCAACACGGGAGTGTCATGACCGCGTAGWGAAACATATCCATTTTTTGCCTCTGGRTTTTTGARGACGCGATGCCCAACCCCTGAAGCAGACTGCCCTCCTCCCTAAAATCGACGATCCCAAGACCCTTGACGCGTCGGACAAATTGTACGCGCCCTATATTTCCCATCTCTGGCATCCTGACCGAAAAGTCTCATGCCCATTCACGTACGAGGTCCCACAGCTCATCAATCACGGGGGAGAAGGTTTGCCTGTGCTCGATGATACACGGTGGCGTGTTCAACCAAGATTAGGGGATTCTAAAGATCATCATGATWTTGTCGATGTGATCGTGTTGGAAATAAATGGGAAGAAGCAGGGGCACTGACCGACGCGCTGCTGTGTCGACAACGATTGCGACATGCATATATCATGGGCTGAGTTTGCTGGTGGACCTCACGTTGAACCTCTCTCAACTCCCACGCACCCGCCTGGCAGGATACTCCTTTCCTTATCAACACACTCCTTTCAACTCGGAGGGATAAGCAGCTCGTCCTCAAACATGTTGGGTCTCCCCTAGTCTCCTATTAGCCTGCCCTGCTCGAGTCCATCACTGATATCGTTAATCACGCTCAGAGCTGCTCCTATGCCAGGCTGCGATGGGCCTGTCAGCAGAATGGGCCTGTCAGCAGAATGTCAAGCGTTCGGAATCCACAATGATCGTGATTGGGAACACGCTCCACTCAGCAAACGCCCCTGTAACTAGGCTCGCGCTTAAATGTGCTGCACCTTAACAAAGTGTCTTCTCAAGAACCTCTCAAAATCGGACCTGCTATTCGTTTGTCGAACGATCGATATCATTCGGCAAACGGGCGATACCAAGTCTGAAATAGCAAAAGTAAAAGACAAGATCTCATTGTCCTCCTCGGGCGCTTCTCACCAGATCTGGAAGAACGTGAACGTCAAGCAGCTGTCTTTACCGTGCTTCGAATGATCGTAGCTTGTGGTTCTTGAGATCTACCATATCATAGACAAGTTGGCGAGATCAGGGTCACCAATCGGTCACCTCAAGTCCAAGGACTATGTAAGGGTATCCTTCTACAATTCCTATAGGACTATCCCAAAGGGAAGGGGCGCCTACGAAACCAGATGGCATTCTTTGCAAAAAAAAACTGTCCTACGTGTACGAGAGCGGCCGCAAGTTGGTGATGGARCTTCTGGGCGCTATCATAGCCAAATTTMGAGAAGCGCCCATGCATCAATACACCGATATCCTATTTGTCGCACTGGTTATGGTCATCGCCTTTGACGATTCTACCAAATGGTAGCATAGCTCATCAAGCGCCTGTGTGCCCGATCGGACGAGGACAGACGGAAGCTGATCKTCTCCCACCTTAATCCCTGGGCRGYTCAAGAGGCTCAGCCCCAGTTAATTCGGTTGTTTTCCAAATTTATGGTTTTATGATTGAAGCTGCATAGCAGGATGTCCAACCCCATATGTCAATGGTATTAGACGACCTCCGARCTGCTCCTGCCAACCGATTTTCAGCGTTAATTTTGGAAGGTGGTGATGATGAAGACCGTGCGATTGAGACTGGTATTGAATGGAAGGTTTTCATATCACACTCTCACTGTCCTTTTCAAATCCCTTCAAGTATTCCCAGCTCTTTGTACCGATGATATTATAAACCCCTGGAATTTGGTTACCCTACACCTCTTGTACACAGTCGACCCCTCTGTCTGCTATTCGCGGCTCTTCCTGTCGCTCCACTGAGACAGACGTGCCCGACTTGAAGCTCTGTTTGCAGCCGAAGAATAAACACCTCGTTGAAATGTTTATATATCGCCAAYGGTTTATTCTTCCTCGACAAGTGCTCTTACACTACTCCGAACGACTTGAAGGATGGCGATCCTGCCAGTGATATCCTAGGCGATGGATCTGGAGAGAGAGAGAGACTGAAGAAKCCATTGCTACATCACACGATCCTTCGCCCTAGCTGTTGCCCAAACTTTCATATTAGATTAAATCTGTGCATATGGGACGACGGTATCGAACAGCAAGTTCTGTAAGAATGTTCGTAACAATCATTTGCTCATACTTATCATGGTTCTGCGCTGGTTCGCTGTGATGGCATCCCATATCGATACTGACAGCGCAGAGGGGTTCTTGGTTCATATCCTAGCGCCCACTAAGCGTTTGACGGAAGATGCACCATCCGTGATTCGCAAATAGATATGTCTCCACTTGACAAGCTTAACAGCTTTATGTTGATTGCACATCCATTTATTAGAAGAGCTGACAAGTCCTGCAATCGAACTACAAGTTTTCCACAATCTACAATCAGAACTGATAAAAGACATGGGATAAACGTCGCAATCGCAAGGCGGACAGAGTGTTACAAGCGATAATCAATCCCGGAGCGGCGGCGGAGCCCAAGTTGCAGTGGAACATGACCAAGATCTGATATCCTGTCCCCAGCACTGCGCCAGTAGTAGGGATCGCTTCGTTCAACACTTCTTCTCCGGTTGCGGGTTTTACAAGCTGACAAAAACACGAGGTCGGCGTGGTCAAAGAGGCCGGTTGCTGGGATACATTGGTTTATCAGCGTGGCTGTCAGGAGTAAGGCATACGGCCTGCTGTTGATGCTCAATGGCGTCCTCGAGGTCACTCAGCGACTCTGTGTGCCCAAACCAACTCTCGAAATCCATGGCTACCGATGACTTGCAAGATAGGCAATCCTAGCGCAACCCGGAAAGACCAATCAATTGGATACGTAGTCGATCAAGATAAAATTGGAAGTASCTGTAATGACGTAGATAGGGCAACTAAATGTGCAATGAGTAACTGCGGTGGTGTGGCTATGCAATGAGCGCCCCCTAAGCMACGAGTTGRTAYACAGCCATGAAGCCATACACACTAACCAAAGGTTGGTGTAAGGAACTCGCAGGGTGGGCTCCTCAAACTGAGAGCCAACGAGTACGGGGTATGTATATCGTGGAGGAGAGAACAGGGGGAAGGGCGAGAAGAAGAGAGAGAAGCTGAGAAGCACCCTTTCCAGCTCGGCCCTTAAGTAGCTAGCCACTCATCACGTGCTTAATGTAGCGTCCAGATCACCACTAAATGCAGAAAGAACTGATCAGGCTTTATCGTGACTAGCATTGTATGTTTGTGCCCCAGTAAGCACAGGTTCACCRGAAAGACTCCAGCCCACCAACCCCCTGGCCCGTATGCCAATGAATCGGGACGAAAAGGCAAGATGACGGAATGCCCAAGGCGATGGTAGAGTCTGGCGCTGAACCACGAGACAACTCGACCGAGAACCGCCATAGAAAGATCCTATCAGACCATAACCCAGCTGATTATAGATGAGTCGATGAAAGATCRCACCAGTACAGTACAATAGCCCACCGTCCGCACATTAAAATGTTTTCAACCACGGGAAAACTGTCTATGAGGGGAAGACATCGGCTCTTCGGCCAGCCATACCGACCATCTGATCCCTTCCCTCCGCACCTCCTCCACGCATTGTGGGCTTGGCCACTGCTTGTTGCACTACATAGTTGTATGCRTGCTCATTCCGAAAGCYCCCCATGTTGGGCCAGAATGCGTGATGATAATCCTCACTGCGGGCGTTCCAGATGGCGTAGAGTTTGGGATTTTGACTCAAGATGGAGGAGGGTGGGATGTCGAATGGGGAAGAATAGGTTTTGTTGAGGTATACAGGCCGGTCACCGCGTGTGGCTGGGACGGTAGTAGCGAGCAAAATATGTATACTAGGTGTTGTAATTTTGCAAGCGGGAATAATGCACATGCGGGACGGGGTTTTCCGGGTCTTGCCAACGYCATCCAAAGCGGCAGAGGTAAGCTGCGAGTTTAGTGAAGAGTGGGATTTATAGAGGGTAGTCTCCAGCAAGCGTAGATGAGTAACACGGAGCTGAGCGTAGCAGCTCTTCTCAACGACCGCTTGAACCAGCAGTACGCACGCTCCCCATACCCACGGGGTCTTGTATTGCAGGCTTTGAATTAATGTAGCCCTTGGGGCTGTTCGATGCTCAGCGACTGAGCCGTTGCCACTACTTGACACCCCGCACAAGACCAGGCATGTGGCCCTGGGTGTCATATCTTTTCCGTTGTGGGTCCATTCCATGTGGAGTCAAAGAGCCACTCCCATAATGGGTATACACTTTCCGAGTGATAGGCAGCCATATATGAATACAAGCCTAGCTCCCGCGCCATTGGATACATACATATCACATAAAGCATCTCGTAGTGATTCGCATCTGTCTGTTGTTCTAGCCCGCCCTGGATTAATAGAAAAGGGTCCCCAAAGGCTTGGTATGACGTTGATTTCGTACCTCGTTTTGAATGCGCAGCGAAGCTTAGACCTCGAGTCAGAGGATAAGTAACACATCCCGTTTAAACAACTACCTTGTTCAGGAGAACACATGTTGCCAGAAAACGTGCCAAAAATCGTTTCTAGCACTGCGCACAGTAAATGTTTTGTGAAGCGGAAGCCGGTTGTAACCTCCAACATGTGCCGAAAGAATGGTTTTGACTCTTTGAGGGGGACACGCGGCTGCCAATGCGCTGGCTAGGCCTCACTCAAAGAAGCATATTACTCGAGGAGTCCAGCATGCAACCTACGCCTGCAGACAGATAAATAGGTTAGCAGAAAGTCTCCGTCGTGCCCCACACATCCTCTTCTCTCGCTATGGCTGGATCCCCCCCCCATACAACAACTGAAACCACCCATGAATCAGTGGGGCTTTGTAACCCCCAGATGTCCCAGGCCCGCCGTCGCATGCTGGACCTCGTGAACGGCCTCCACAGCACGGGGTAATATCAATTTTTCGCAAAYTTAGTGACTGACTGACACTCGTCACTTAGGGTCCAAGTCGACATTGACCTCCCTCAGATCGCCGTCGTTGGAAATCAGAGCGCAGGAAAATCGTCTTTAATCGAGTCGATTTCCGGTATCAC